>WNWU01000004.1:46053051-46117625 GCA_012654045.1 Ptyas mucosa | reverse complement strand
TCTTTAGCCAGGTTCTTCCTACGTAAACCAAGATTTTTATGCAGCCCTAGTTCAGTGAAATCACAATCCACTAATTTCTAGGCTTTTTTTTTTCTTCTGGCAGCCAGCAAACACTCTGCTGTCCATTGGGAGACTAAGGAGACTAAGATAGATCTATTTCGGACTTTTAAGTCCTGCATAAAAATCTTGGTTTAGGTAGGAAGAACCTGGCTAAAGAAAAATACACATAAAGCCTACGAAAAGGAAACAAAACATACATACATACATACATACATACATACATACATATATATGTATGTATACACACACGTCTCTCTCTCTCTCTCTCTCTCTCTCCCTCCCTCTCTCTCTCTCTCTCTCTCTCTCTCTCTGTGTGTGTGTGTGTGTGTATAGCTATACAATATGTATAAGCTACAAATTCCAAATGTTTGACAAAGTTACTTTCATTTGTGCAAGATGGTATTTAAACTATAGAAAAACCAACAAAGTACTATTATGTACAGCGACTTTTATGTGGTATTTTTTTTCTCCTCCTTTATTGTAAATCTGTATTAGAACCAGAACAGCATTAAACGAGCCTTTTATACTTTAAATATTCAAGAGTTTTATATTCAAAATTTCTTCCACTGCTGTCAAACTGGAGTGCCTGAAGGCAAGGTAAGATCAAGTTAGGTTCTCAAAGGTAGAATTAAATTTTATCAAGGCATCCGTCATAATATGCATGTTGCTTAAAATGCAAATAAAAAAGCATAGAAATTCAAAGGCTACAGAATTTTCAGGTAGCATGCAAAGTCCAGGGGACCATTTCTATGGAATAGATTCATTTAATTTACATTTCTATCATTTTAATGAAAACACAGAACAAACAAGCAATCACAGATACATTTTAAACCCTTATTTTTCATTTGAATTTCTTCTTTTACACAATTACAGAGTAAGGGGAAAGAAAGAAAAGAGGAAAGAGGGAGAAAAGAGAAGGCATATTAGTAAGTCATTACCTCAGCCATTTTTGAAAGCTCAGTCCAATCATTCTTATTATAGCTGCACATGATGCTGGCAATGACAATCTGAAAAGATAAGTATGGAATTCAGTTGTCTAGATAATAAACTAAAGTTAGGAAAATCTGTTTGAAAATCTTCTGTCTCTATTGTTTAACTACAATTGCATTTTTCTGCTATGCGTATCTATTGAAGAACAAGTCCTATTAAATTCAATTGATCTTAGTCTCAGGTAAATGTATAAAATGGATTACATCAAATCTCTTTTAATATGCATTTCTAAAATAATTTGAAGAAAGTACATGGAAGATACATGAGAAACTGTCAGAGATATAATTGAGAACTGAATGGACAATATACTCTTAAACTGACTACAGGTATTTTGAAATCGACATTAAAATGAAGAGCCTTGGTAGTACAGTGGTCTAAAGCACCCTGTTGTTAACACCAGCTGCCTGCAATTATTGCAGGTTCGAATCTCACCAGGCTCAAGGTTGACTCAGCCTTCCATCCTTTCAAAGGTAGGTAAATTGAGGACCCAGTTTATTGGGGGCAATAAGCTGACTTTGTATAAAATATACAAAAATATGAACGCTATTGCTTAGCGCATTGGAAGCCGCCCTGAGTCTCCGGAGAAGGGCGGCATATAAATCAAATTTAAAATAAAATAAAAAATAATAAAAAAACACAAATTGACAAATGGAAAACTTTAAATGTCTTTCAGTCCGACTGATTAAAACTTCATCCCATTCATAGAAACCTTGTCCATCTCAGGTACTGGATATATGGAATAGCTCTTAGATATAATGGATAGCTGTGATATAAGTGTGTCAAATAACAACTGTGAACAAATATGAGATTCCTAGAAGAAGGTAGTCACCCTAACATGCAAGAAATATATTGACAACAATATATCCAGTGCCGTGACTTGACAGGTAATAAGATTAACTCTGATAGAAAGCAGCTGCTCTACCAGTAGCAACTACAAGTGGAAGCATGTAAGCTAGAACAGCTGTGGCAGATATATATTGGCAATGATAAAATACATCCATACAAAAAAATAAACAGGGATGCAGAAGACAATGGAAAATCATTGCACTGTAGTTTCTCATGAAAAGTCACTAGTGGGTAAAAACAATTACCACTATAACAGAAAAACTAAAGAATTGATTGCCTCCAAACTTTGAGAGATGATTTTAAGTAAGTAAGAATATCCTGATAGGTGAAATCTCTGCAAACCAGAGTCCTTTTTTTGTGTATACAGCTGTGAAATTTCCACACTGAGATTTAGAAGTTTTGCATATAAAAGTTTTGCACACAAAATCCTGGATTGGTTTCCTTCCTTCAGACGGTGAATAACCATTTGTCCCCAATAGTAACATTTGTGTGTATGATTTATTTGCAATGTTTATTTGTAATATTAATAGACACTCCAATCAACTGAGTCTCTGGATGTTATACAACAAAGAAAAAGAACATAGGGCTACTCATCGCCCAGCTTCAATTTTTTTACACATTTCCATAATACCTGATAATGTTTAGGTGCATTTGTACATGTACAGACATGCATTCAAACCGAGAGCCAGGCAACCTAAGCACCATTTTAGTATTAGCTTGTGGTGTTGGAAGATCTATGATTAACAGCTACTCCACTGTCCATTCAGCAATATACAATTCACCTTCACATTAGAACTCTCAATATCTATCCAACATATTGTGAATTCTTTTAAAATTATTATTTGTAGAGCAACATACATCATAGCACAGATAACAAACTACAGACAAGCGAACAGATAAGCAAACACCTCTGTAGCGGAGTTATGGTTCTATGGGGGATCTGTTAATATAGTTGAAGTTAGCTTAATTTAGTTTGTGATTGTTATATGCAATACCCTGTATTTTGCTCTGGGAAATCGGGGGTGGGTGGATGGAGGGGGGTTTAGGGAGGGATGGGTGGGAAAGGGAGGGGGGATGGAGGGTGAAAATAATTGTTATATAAAATTTTTTCAATAAAAAAAAAGATAAGCAAACACCTAGAAGCAAACAAAGTAATAACCAAAAGTCAACATGGGTTTGTCAAAAACTGATCATGCCAGACTAACCTTATTGCATTCTTTGACAAACTGACAAAACTAGTGGACCAGAGGAATGCTGTCAATATAATTTACTTGGGCTTCAGTAAGGCATTTGACAAAGTAGACCATAACCTACCACTTGATAAAATAGAAAATGTGGGTTAGACAGCACCACCACAAGATGGATTCATAACTGGCTGACCAACCACACTCAATGTGTAGTCCTCAATGGAACTGCATCTACATGGAGGGAGGTATGCAGTGGGATACCCCAGGGCTCTGTTTTAGGCCCAGTACTTTTCAACATATTCATCAATGATTTGGACAAGGGGATAGATGGGGAATTCATCAAATTTGCAGATGACACCAAGCTAGCAAGAGTAGCCAACACTCCGGAAGATTGGCTTAAGATACAGAAGGATCTTGACAGACTTGAACATTGGGCGCTATCTAACAAAATGAAATTCAGTGGTGAAAATAGTAAGGCTCTACATTTACTGTAGGCAAGAAAAACAAAATGCACAGGTACAGTTTATGTGTCTTATGAAAAGAAGGGCTAGGGGTGACATGATAGCAGTGTTCCAATATCTCAGGGGTTGTCACAAAGAAGAGGGAATCAAACTATTCTCCAAAGCACCTAATGGTAGAACAAGAAGCAATGGGTGGAAATTAATCAAGGAGAGAAGCAACTTAGAACTGAGAAGAAATTCTATTCTATTCTAAACCAAGTGTGTGGGTGAGTGATCAATTTTATGCCTACAAATGTATAATTCTACATCTGGAGACTCTGACACTTATGCCACATTAGACTGAAAATCTAGTGAAACTGTTGGGTAGCAAGAAAAACTTTTTTGGGTAGCAAGAAAAACAAAGGATTTGATTAGAAATAAGATGAAGAAAATATGTATGCTGGCATTAGTGCTTTGAGACAATGGAATGTTAAAATAAAGAGATGGTGAAAAATTCCTTAGATTTTGGGATGCTTTCATTAATCAATTGTTTTAATTTATTAATTTATTATACCGACTTGCCAAGGATTCTTTTTTCCCCCCTTGAATCATCCTTTATTTTTCAGAAATATGTAATGTCATACTGTTCTCTGAAGTGTATAATCAAAGTAACTCTTTTTACCTAAAAAATCCCTTGCATGGATATGTGGCATATTTATTTTCCAAATGGCTGGATTCCAGACATTCCTATGTACTGTATAACTGTCCATGTGTAAACACTGCGGAAATAAACGAAGATTTGTCTTTGATTAATGTTTACTGCTATCCAATTCATTGAAAATTATTTTCTGCGCTGATTAAAGAAGTAATGCATCTGAAGGAACCAGATTTACTCTTCAAAGTAAAATATGAGCCCCACATGCTTCTGCTGTAATTTTCAGATTTTTTTCTCTATGCACAATTTTCATGTCCATGTTCATTAATCTATTGTTTGAATTTATGTTTCTTGCAAATATTATATTTGATAAAAATGTTAAAGTCCTTTAAAAGTTGAGTTCAGGTGTATTAGTTCTGTGTTTCTCAATCAATTTGGAAATTCTACAAAATACTTACTTTTCTCAGTAAACAAAGGGTTTATTTGGAGCCTCCTCATGAGTAAAAGTAATGTAGTTGAGTGTGACATAGCATTTTTAGTTTAGAAACATGACTAAGGTGCCAAGAGTTCTATTCACATTCCCTTCTACACGCTGTGTTTTGCATTCTTCTCTCCTGTTATAAGCAAATGGTTAGATGAGAGTAGCCTCTGTTCAGAACCTTATTTAAAATCTTTTTTCTTCTGCTTATTTTGTTTTGTGGTGGTGTTTTAGAAGGCGGCCTATGTCCACCTGCTTTCCAGCTAAACAACCTGTGATCCTGGCAGCACACTCTTGAAAAGAGATAAGCTTCTTGTCTCCTAAAAATAATTTTGTGGAGCCTCCAGGACTATGTACATTCTCCTTGCTGATAGGTATATAGAAAGATAGACAGACATGACAGGAATAAATCCTGCAGGCCTACTGTGCATTCGAAATAATAAGTCAGAATTAAATTCAGTTAAGCATAAGTATTGAAAAGGGACAAGACACTAAATTTATCCTTCATCTTGGATGTTTTTGTTGATGCATAAATGTTGCTCCTAAATCTATAGATGCTTATGCTTTTAAAAATCTCCCTCACACACAGTTTAGGCTATCAGAGAAGTACACAATTATGTCACAATAAAACTGAATTTTCATATGATATAGAACAGGGGTGTCAAACTCACGTCATCATGGCAGCGTCACGTGACATATCGTGACTTTTTTTCCCCCCTTCACTAAACCAGGTGTGGACATGACCAGTGCGTGACACATCCAGCCTTGCAGGCCGTGAGTTTGGCATCCCTGATATAGAATTTTTTTTTTGTGGGGGAGGTTGCAGTAAGTTTTTAAGTATCCAACTGTTGCACCTCAGCGTTTGTGAAAGGCACAGTAACTAATATATATTTCACCCATTACCCTCCCTTTGTTGGAACAAATTGTGATTTCACTGAAATGTACTATTAACTTTTATCTGACAGCAACAATAGCCCATGTCTTTATAGCTTCATAATAGCTGAATGAGGGTTAGGCTGTGTTTTATCAAAATTATTTCAAAGATCTGATTTAAATCTTCCCTGTGGGAAAGTACTGATTGACAATTCTGTCCAAAAGTCTTTATTTTAAATGAGGGAATGCAAGAAGAAAAAGAAAAATGACTAATTGGATTACTGCCATATGTATGATTAGGAGTGGTTTAATCTTAACATAGCTTGACTGGAAATGTAATATTAGGCATTCTTTTTCATTTATTTTTAAAGAGATATTCAGAACTATTTATGCCACTTAATGCCCCTTGATTGCACTTAAACAGGTTTAGATCCAAATTAGTCAATATCAAAAATCCATTTGAGTAAAAACAGGTTGGATTAAATGGTTTAAAGTGACTGCATTATAATTATTATAACATAAAACATTTTCAGATTCCCTTCCCTGCAATTATACTGGTTAATGTGCTTTCTGAACTTAGTTGAATCTCCTAAAGTCCTTCAGTTACATTTTTAAATATGCCTATCTTCACAGTCTCTTCACACTGCCACCATACTAAGAATCAATATTTTAAGAATCTGGCTATATTTTGAGATAGAAACCCCTATTCTGAAAATGTAACACTGAATTAATATGTAACAGGAACATCTTAGATTCATTGCCTTTTGTTCTTTAAATATCTCACCTCTGTCATCTTGAACAGCTCATCAACTCCACTCATCTATGACATACTAACTCTTCTCCTTCATCTTGACCTGTACTCTATTCTGTCATATATTTGTCTTGCAATTCAATCTTTTTTCATTCTCTTTGATCAAACCATCTCAACATATTTCTTTTGTACTGACCACTCGCTTTTTTATTCAGTCCACAGTCATTCAGCACCCATTCTTATCTCTTTTTCTTTTACCATATGTACTTTTTAAGACCTCCATACCCACTGCACTCAAATTATTTTTACTTTTCTCCTAAGATGCCCAATTCTCACTTCCATATAATGATGTGGACAGAAATCTTATACACGTACTCTTAGACACATTCATCTTCACCTCTAATAACAAATAGCAATAGCCCTTAGACTTATATACCGCTTCACAATGCTTTTACAGCCCTCTCTAAGCAGTTTACAGAGTCAGCCTATTGCCCCCAACAATCTGGGTCACTCCTCACTACAGATCTTTCTAGAAGAATGTTTTACTTCTGTTATATATTGAACATTTTTAGTGTACATTTCAGTTCTATTCTTTCTTGTATTATTGTCATTTCCATACAATATTCCACTTTTCTTTATTCCAGTTTCATTCCAGCTACTTTCATTAGTTATTTATACATGCATTCACCTTCTTGGAAATTTCTTTCTCTTCTCCCAGTACTATAATCTTGTATTTACAGCAAAATTACACTGCATTTTCTCTCTTTTAATCTTAACTGTTCCTTGATCTCTTTGACTACATTTTTGTATCCATCTTTTTCGCTCTATATATAATATATGAATATTTTCCTCTCACTCTCATTCTTTTGCCAGCATTTCCCTCTCAGTCTCCATTTTTTAAAATTCCTAGTAGCTTAATCCCACATACTGATTATGATCAGGGGTGAAATCCAGCAGGTTCTGACAAGTTATGGAGAACCGGTAGCGGAAATTTTGAGTAGTTCGGAGAACCAGCAAATACCATCTCTGGCTGGCCCCAGAGTGGAGTGGGAATGGAGGTTTTGCAGTATCCTTCCCCTGCTGAGCCCACTAAGCCACACCACATCCACCAAGTCATGCCCACAGAACCAATTGTAAAAATTTTTTGAATTCCACCACTGATTATGATGTTCTATTCCAAGCAGTTTACACATCATCTTTCTTTATGTCCACTTATGTCTTCACATACATTTTACCTTTTCTTTCCTTCTTCTATGGCCACTCTACTTATTTGTAAGATAGAAAACATCTAGGTAAGGTGAACAGCTTTAGTTGTACCTTTGTCATATGCATACTCCCTGCTAATGATAAAGAAAATACCAATCAGTTTGGGAATCTTTAGGTGAGTATACCATAAATATAACCTCAGCCCAGTTTCATCTCAAACAAGGCTCACACTTTTCTCTGCAAGCTAAGATCACTAAATCTAGAAACTAACATGCAAGTCAGTACAGATAGTATTGAGTTATGATCAACAACCATTGAAAATTATGCCATCATTAAGCCACATGGTTACATTAGGTTTCACCCTATGGCCATTTGGCTTAGTGATGGAGTTCCCAATCCCAATTGCTGTTGAAACTTGAGGAATACCTGTATGCTTCTCATGGCAATAATGCAAATTACTAGTCTTTTTGCTATCCATGTACAAAGAGTTAAACCTTCTCAGGTTTTGCTTTTGCTTTTGCTTTTACAAACGATATTGTTAGCAAAATGATTAATCACTGAATAGAATAGAATAGAATAGTTTATTGACCAAGTGTGATTGGACACACAAGGAACTTGTCTTGATGCATATGCTCTTGGTATATATAAAAGAAAAGATACATTCATCAAAAAACATAAGGTCAACCCTTAATGATAGTAATAGGGAAACAGTCAATATAAATCTTAAGGATACTAGCAACAAGGTTACAGTCATATTATGCATCTTATTCAACTTTGAAGATTACACACAAAAAAAGAATATGGATTTTGAAAACAATATCATTTTGTAAAACTCTATTTCTATCTGTAACCCTTCTTCAAGTAGCAGAAAATTGTATAAGTACAATGGTAATTATTTCAAAAATAGGAAACTCATAGTTTATAATTAAGAAATATATATTTCAACATTGCGATTTCACTATTTCCATTAATTTTGCATTTATAAGATAAAAATAGCAGTTTCTGATTGAATTTACTTATTTATTATCAAATTTGGAGATCACCCATTTAAGTTACAGAGTGACTAAAAACAGATATCTCATTTCAACTTTGTATGTTCCTATGACTTCAGTATGGATTTAAAAAGATTAATGGAATTAATATTTTTCTTCTCCTTACATTTTTAGAATATATATATAATTTAAAATTATACCTCCCTTATAAGATATAACCCATTATACTTTTCTTATATCTAAAAAATTGCTTTCTCCATGCAATAAAGTTAGATAGGAAAAATATTTAAGATAATTCAGTGGGGTTTTTATCTTTCTCTTTTGATAAATATACAAACTATTATTTTATCTGACCTGTTCAATAATTAATTCTCTGGCACATAAGGGAACATGATCCACCTATTCCACCCATCAGGCAAATGTGATACATCTTAAACTGTAAGTGAACTACAGCATAAATATAGCATTTGTACAGGATATGGAGAAGCCAATCTATATAAATCTAACTGTAAAGCTAATCCTTCCTCATCTTGCTCAATACTGTATGATATGGTGTCTATTTATGTATCCAATACAAATATAACACCCACTAACCAACTTCTAATGTTATTAAAGGCAAAGAGAGAGAGATGGATAGATAAATTATTGACACTTATTACTATAGGCAAAGTGTTATTATTGAAACTGATAGCATAAACACCAATCAAATAATGTCTCTATAAACTCAAGGAATTCTTCATTAATACTGAAGTCCTATTAGAAAGAATCCATAGGAACTTAACATCACATGTCTTCAAATATGTGACTGTCATTTTTACAAATGTTACTATATAGACATTTGAAAATCAGTTGAGCTTACATAAGGGTAACCTAGAAAATACGTTAGCAAGTTTACTCAGGACTTTGTAGTCAATTGCATTCATGGTGAGATTTACATTAAGTATGCTATAGCAGTCTGTTAATTGATTTCCTTACTTTCTATTTCTTAGTAAGCCAAGAGGCATTCCAGATTCCCCTTAGCCAGGGTAGACCCCTGAATACACCCCAGTTCATTTTTAGTCCATCACATATATTAAACACTGGATTGAGAATGCAGTATGCCATGCAAAATATGAAGGGATTATGTTGTTCTATCACAGGCCCATGTTTGTGATTTCTGCAGTGAAATCCAGAGCAAGACTTGATGGACTAATGGGCAGGTGAAAAGAATGTTGGTCAATGGGATGGACGACATACCATCATAAAGATCCCTGTCCCATCTTTGTAGCTCAACACCAGGAACAAAGTCTTTTCAGCCAGGTTTCCTGTAAGACTGACAGAATTCCAAGGTACCTCTTTGTATGGCCCTCTGAGCTCGCTCTCTCTCTCTCTCTCTCTCTCTCTCTCTCTCTCTCTCTCCCTCCCTCCCTCCCTCCCTCCCTCTCTCTCTTTCTTTCTTCGTTTGTGTTGTGGCCTGCTAGTGGCCAGCAGAGCTGGCAGCAGAGTCAGACAGTGAGGAGGTTGGGGTGGGGAACGTGGCCCAGTCTTGGGGGCTGGGGAAAGTTCGGACGAGGGCTCTGTGTCAGAGGCAGAAAGGGAGTTAGACAGCAGTGAGGCAAAGGAACAGCTGGAGCCCGTTCCCAGTGTGCGCATTTGCAGAGCTGCCAGAAGACAAGAACAACTCAGAAAACAGGATCGACTTGAGAGTAAAGCCACACCTTGGAGATGATTGGCCCCTCCCAAAAGAAAAGCAAATGGGGAGGGGGCTTTTGCAGGAAACAATTCGTTCGTTTGGTAGTTTCAAGAGTGGAAAGTTCTGTTCGTGACTCTAAGAGACTCTGTGCCAAGTTTTGTTACTCTGCGGTTGGAAACAAGTTACGTGGCAGCTTGCCAAATGAGATAAGGTGTGTTGAAAAATATTCCTTTGAAAAACTATTTGGACAAATCTTGCTGACTGCGAATGAAAGTAATTCACAGTCGTGTAAATAAAAGAAGTTTTGCCGGGACCAATTCCTGTTTCCTGCTTTTTAAGGGAGCCTAGGTCAGAACAATTTGTTTGTAAAATTTACTGGCCATCCATCTTATCATAGTGTACAGTATCTCGTTAATGACAGAAACTATGGAACTATTATTCTTGGTTGCTTAGCATCAATTAACAACATCATGAAATGAGGAGTATGAACAGCAAGAAAAGCTACCATAGATTGATGGGCAGGTGTATGCACTGCTTAGAATGGGAACAGGAAATATTTTTTTCCATAATTTTCTGGCCCATTATATTTGCAAAGAAGAGCATAACACATTAGCAAAGATGATGTCAGCCCTGGAGGCCATCTTTTCTTTTGGCTCTTCAGGGCTGCCACATTTAGTTTGTGGGAAACTGGGAGGGGGGGGTTGTATGGAGTTGGTATAAGTATTTAGCCATAAAAACATTCTTTTCTCTGGGAGTCAAGGACGTTCAGTCTGCACCTGGAGTGGCGTTACTGGGAGGCATCTCCAGTTGGGATGGGGGATTGATTGGACCATGTGGGTGCAGGAGCTTTCAGATTTGGGTTTTCCCAGATGTGCCAATATGACATCTCTAATAAAATGGAACTTTGAGGAACTACTGGCCTTGGTTGGGGGTGTTACTTGGAACACTGACAGATGACTTATCTCAAGTTTATTGTGATTTACGTCATGATAAATATTATACGATCTTCCATATTATATGAAAAAGGGAACCGTAAAGCACACATAATTCCTTAATGGCAAAAATTGGTTCTAGGCATCAGAGTTTGCATTGGGTTACTGATGATAGTGATAATCATCATTTAGAAAATAGATGTGAGCTACTTTTAAATCTGTATATGTGGAAATGTTTATAAATTATAAATTATTTTGGGGATGCTTATTACAGGAATAAACAAAAAACATTATTTCTCTTAAAATTATAAGTATTTAAATATAATCAGAAGATTCTTTTAAATAGAAAAAATTTTTTTTAAAAAACCACACAGATACTGAAACTTGCCTTTTCCTATATTTTTGTCCTACAGACCTTTAAAAATGTATTGTGATTTTTTTTCCTTCTTGAAATTTTGATTTGTCACTGGATTGAAATAAAAATAAGCTTCTTATTAAAACGCTCTTACAGCATCAAATCCCATGCAATAAGAGAGTTAACAGTTGTAAACCCTGTCATGCCTGTGAGAAGCAGAGGAATTATCTTGTTATCAATTTAATAATGGAGTATTGAAGTAAATGATGCCATCCACTGACACCAGTAACACTGTGCTCCCCTGGGAAATTCAAGTCTGTGGAAACTGTCAATCTAGATGGATATGGACATATTAAACAATGTACTTTCAGTCCATAAATCTATTCTTTCAATGCTGCCTTACTAAAAAAGATTCTGCATAGTGATAAAGACAAGTAATGTAGGATATCTTGACATTACTGACTTATAATCCTCTTCACTTTAAGATAGGACAATAAGAAATTCAGTACAAGGCCAGTATACAATTTAACCCTTTTTGCAGTAAGGCCAATATGTAGTTTAACTCTTGCTAGCCTTATTTTATCCATAAAGTGCATTAAAACTTAACATTTCACAAGAAAACCTGTATACAGGTAAATCTTTAATAATTGGCTGGTAAAATGATTGGCAGATACTCTTTGTGAGCACTTATTCATCCCCTTATTGTTGGGATTTTTTTTAAAAAAATAAATATACAATAATAATTTCAAAAAGAAGCATAAAAAATAATAATAGAAAAATCAAGTTTTCAAGATATTTGCAAGCACTTTAAAATGACAAAAAATCAAACCGACATTGATATAAATTTGCATATTAGAATATCTGACATCATTTTGAAAGATGGAATCAGTGTTAAAATAGATTCAAATTGCTGTATATTAATTGACAACTAAATCCACTATAATTGAATTTATAAATTAGAAACCAAGAACAAATTTCATTAAATTCTGTCTGGTCTAAAAAAAATTAATGAATTCAGCAACTCAGGAAATAAGAGAAAAAACTTAAATGTTGTAACTTGTAAAAATTAAATCTAAATATTTGGTTTAAATATTTTAAATACCAAAATAATCTAAATATGTATTTAGAACACTGATATGGTTTTCTGGTTTTCTAACTTGAGCATGTTTCTCGACAGGTACAAAATCATGAAAAAAAATACAAAAGAAAATAACACATGTCAATAAAGAAAACTAAAACAATTAAATGACAATTAGGGCAAAAATTTAATCTATTTTACAACTGAGAACCCAGGTTCTCAATGAAAGAGTTATACCTTAAATGCCTAGGGCAGTGATGGCTAACCTTTTTGCCATCGCGTGCCAAAAGCAGGGGGAGCGTGGTGGGGTCACACGCACGCGTGCCCACATCCATAATTCTATGTGCCCTGCCCCCCCCCCGCTTTTGGCACATGATGGCATGGTGGGCCCGTTTTTTGCTCTCCTCAGGCTCCAGAGCCTTTCTAGGAGCCTGGGGAGGGCAAAAACGGCCTTCCCCACCCCACCAGAGGCCCTCCGGAGGCCGGTAACAGTGTGTTTTCTGACTTCTGGTGGGCCCAGAACGCCTGAAAATAAGCTGGCTGGTATACGCATGTGTGCCAGAGCTGAGCTTGCGTGCCCACCGATATGGCTCCGTGTGCCACCTGTGGCACCCGTGCCATAGGTTCGCCATCACGGGCCTAGGGTGAGATACAAAAGAATTTAAAAACATAAAAAATTAAAAAAAAATTAAAAATACATAAAAACAATTGTGAGAAAAGGAAAATTGAGTCTGAATCTGCTAAAATCATATAGGCCTCAGATATAATAGTAGGCCTCAAGTGAAATAATATATATCAATGCTTCGGATAGAATGATTTCCTAAGGATAACGAAATATTTGTAATCTGCTGTGCTAGCGCAATACTGCAATATGAATCTATAAAGTGGACAGTTTCAGAAGCTATTTTTAACAAGGAACATTGAAGATGTTAAGAAAGAAGGAAATGAAAGTTGCAGCTGGTAAGAGTTTCAGATGTATTCACATATATGTGCTAATTAATGATTAATGAGAGTACAAGGAAGTACAAGGATAGCTCAGGGCCAATGGCTGTAAGCTATTCCTTGTTGGACCTAACTATTGTCTCTGGGTCTCTAATTGCAATGGGTTGTTGATGTAAGTAATGTTATGATGGCTATTCATGTTTCAAATTGTTCGTGAAATAAATATCTGAATCTTAAAGTAAGAATTGTTTACTTGTATCACTGTCTCTTGTTCCTTTATTGCAGTGTTTCTCAATCTCAGCGAGTTTAAGACTTGTGGACTTCAATTCCCAGAATTCCCCAGCCAGCTAAGCTGGCTGGGGAATTCTGGGAGTTGAAGTCCACAGGTCTTAAACTCGCTGAGATTGAGAAACACTGCTTTATTGGGATATTTTTATGACACGATCTATAAAATAATCTTTTTTTTAAAAAAGGCTGAACGTTTCCTTGTAAGTTCTTCTTCATAAAGAGAGATGTTTTATATAGAAGGAAGAAGTGAGCGATCTCGATTAATTCTTTTTCTTCTTCAAATCCATACTATGAATAAAGTCCCACCAGGAGTTAAATATAATAAGCATATTCTATTTCTGAAAGCTGCCAGAAGCTCCTTTGGACGATTCAGAATTACTGTATTTAAATTTAAGGGGAAAACCCTCCTGCAATTTCAAAGAGTCATCAGACTTTTCTCATATAATTTTGTTTTATAATAATTTGGGGTATGCATTGAAGCAACTTGTTTTTCTTTGTTCAGTTTGGAATCATAATATTACAATTTGGGAAGAGGGGCAGAATGACTTAGTCATTTTTTTTTTTTGCACTTTACGCGGCTTATCCAGATTGAGAGGTAACAGGTATTTGTTATCATTGTTTATTTTTAATAAAGCAAATATCCTTCCAGCAAGCAAATAATCTCAAAAAGCAACATCTCTAAATACAAGCACACTGGCTCTTGTTCACAGTGGGATGAGGACATAAAACGGTATAAGCAAAATCACAAAGGGTAAATACAGATATTTCACTGAAGTGCAAGAAATGAGGAAGCTAATAATCCTGCAGTGCTATAATTCTTCTTGTGCTGTATATCTCAGGAATGCCAAACTAAAAGAGATTAAAGGATGCTGATTATAACTGATTTTAAGATTAAGTACAGAGCTATCCCCCCACCCACCCCTGGTCCCATCAATAGCAATGGTTAATTTTTTTAAAAAAATGCTATCTTCCACTGGAATGGGATACGCTTCCATTGGAATGAAAAGACCCAGCTGTGGATTATGATAGAATAATGGAGTAACAGAGGAAAGAAGGGACATTGGAGGTCTTCTAGGTCAACCTCCTGCTCATGCAGGAAACCCTATACCCGTGATGGCGAACCTATGGCACGGGTGCCACAGGTGGCACGCGGAGCCATATCGGTGGGCACGCGAGCTCAGCTCCGGCACACATGCGTGCGCCAGCCAGCTGATTTTTGGGCCTTCTGGGCCCACCAGAAGTCAGGAAACAGACTGTTTTCGGCCTCTGGGGGGCTGGGGATGGCCATTTTTGCCCTCCCCAGGCTCCTAGAAAGGCTCTGGAACCTGCAGAGAGCAAAAAATGGACCTACCGGGCCCACCGGGCCATCACGTGCCAAAAGCAGGGGGAGCACGGGAGGGCAGGGCGCATAGAATTATGGATGTGGGCACGCATGTGTATGACCTCATCGCGCTCCCCCCGCTTTTGGCACACAATGGCAAAAAGGTTAGCCATCACTGCCCTATACCATTTCAAAAAAAATATCTTCTTAAAAACCTCCAGTCTTGGAGCACCCACAACTTTGGGAGACAAGTCGTTTCACTGTTGAATAGTTCTCACTGTCAGGAAATTTCTCCTTAGTTCTAGATTGGTTCTCTCCTTGATGAGTTTCCATCTATTGCTTCTTGTCTTGTCTTCAGGTGCTTTGGAGAGTAGTTGACCCCCTCTTCTTTGTGGCAGTCCCTTAGATATTGGAAGACTGCTATCATGTCACCTCTAGTCCTTCTTTTCATTAAACTACACATACTCAATTTCTGCAACCGTTCTTTGTATGTTTTAGCCTCCAGTCCTACATTATTAGCCTACATTATGATGTAACCTGACCACTTGGATGAAGAGGCACAAAACCCAGGTATCTGCATCAAGGTTTTCCACCTTCTCTTTGTAGAAAAGCAACATAAATAAAAATGTGTGTGACTCTTTCTGGTAACATATTTACAAATCAAGATGAGTATGATGGGCAGGTTTCATTATGGTCATAAATTGAGGATTACTTGTGTACTATTATTATGTACAAATAAAGAAGGCAACACTGTTCTTACATAACACTATTCACATATATTAAAATACACTAATATGTGCTTTCATAAATAAGATTACTATAGATTAAATATAGATTAAATCATTAATAAGATTAAATATAGATTAATATGTGCTTTCATAAATAAGGACTGTGCAATGTTCCAGATACAAAGGCAACACCGGTATTCTTCGATTTATGATCAGTTGCTTAATAACTGTTTGAAGTTATGATGGACTAAAAAAAGTTACTTATGACCTGTCCTCAAAGTTATAACTGCTGCACCAGCCCTGAGGTCATGTGATCATATTTTGGGTGCTTGGGAAGTGGCTCACATTTATATATGGTCTCCTTTTCTGACTCCCCCGCCCCCAATTTTCCAGCAAAATTATCCACTGGATAATCTGCATTTTAAAAATGGTTGTAAAATTCACACGGTGCCCTGATGTGGGATTGCAATGCCTTACAACCACAATTCTGGACTCAGTTGTGATCGTAAATCGAGGGCTACCTATAAAGTAATATAAAATGCTTCACAGCATGCAGGAATTCAAACATAGCAACTCCTTAAGGCAACTGAATCTTTTCCTGGGATTGTGTGACTGTCTTCTATAGCTGCAGGATGATCCTAGCATAGGATGTGTTTGGTTTAAAGACCTGCAGAGAGTCGTAACTAGTAGGAACTCCAGAGCCTTTCAACATGAAGCACTGCAGTCTTAACTAATCTTGTAACTAATCTTGTAGAATTATATAAAACGTGTAAGATGATGGTGAGGCAAATACCCAGAATTCTGTTCTTAAAATAAGGCAGGACCTCCCACACTCACACCTGATTATCATCCCATTGACTGAAACACCTACTCTAAATGTCCCTTTCAAATGAATTGATAATCCTAGAGGTTCACATATTTTTCTACATATAAATATGCAACTTTGGATCATTTGAAAATCTTTGAAAGGCTAGTGCTGTCCCACTTGAAAATCATCACGGATCTGCTGTTAGACCCCTTGCAATTTGCATACCGAGTAAATAGATCAACGGATGATGCTGTTAATATGGCTCTGCACTACATCCTACAACATCTTGAATCTCCAAAGACCTACGGAGGGGTCCTCTTTGCAGACTTTAGTTCAGCACTCAATACCATCATTCCAGACCTCTTCTAACTAAGCTAAACCAGCTACAGGTACCTGAAAACACTTGTAAGTGGATCATAAGCTTCCTAACAAACAGGAAGCAGCACGTGAAGCTAAACAGAATCATATCAGATACCTGTACAATTAGCCCAGGAGCCTCCCAAGGCCATGTGCTCTCCCCACTTCTCTTCTCTCTGTATACCAATGACTGCATCTCTAACAATCCATCTGTTTTTTTTGTTTTTTTTTTATTTGATTTATATGCCGCCCTTCTCCGGAGACTCAGGGCGGCTTACAATGTGTTAAGCAATAGCCTTCATACTTTTGTATATTTATACAAAGTCAGCTTATTGCCCCCACAAATTGGGTCCTCAATTTACCTACCTTAGAAAGGATGGAAGGCTGAGTCAACCTTGAGCCTTGGTGAGATTCGAACCTGCAATAATTGCAGGCAGCTGGTGTTAATAACAGGGTCTTTAGACCACTGTACTATCCAAGGCTCTTTTTGTTCTGTTAAACTACTGAAGTTCACAGATGACACAACAGTGATCAGTCTCATTCGAGTTATCGTGTTTTTAGGTCATACTTATGCAGAAATACTGAAGGTGCAAAGGGGTTCACAAACTTTAAAGCACCACAGAATGTACAGAGTACACAGGATAACTTGGAAGGGACCTTGGAGGCCTTCTAGTCCAACCCCCTGCTCAAGCAGGAAATCTTGTATCATTTCAGACAAACGGTTGCCCAGTCTTTTCTTAAAAACCTCCCGTATTGGAGGACCCACAACTTCTGCAGGCAAATTGTTCCACGTACATTTATTTTATAGAAAACTGCACAGAAGTGTTTATATTATGGAAAGAATCATATAAATATTTGCATGTAAAAATAAAAAAAAAGTTTTCTGTAAAAAAAAGTGTCTATTTGACAGAAAGGACTTATTACTGAGTTCAAACAAAGTGAAACAGACCCAACTGAGATATATTTCTACATCACACACTATATCCCTCAAGTCACCACTACCTCTAACTTTAAAGAAACCGAAATTAATATATTAGCTAAAGCAAGAAGCAAATGAAAGAAGATGGAAATGTAAAATCTGGAAATTTGTGTTTGGTTTGCTAAATGAAGGTTGAAGAAGGTTGTGTTTTAACTTAAACTAGCAAACTTTGCTATTTCATATTACTATACTTTTAGGTCCAAATATTGCTAGATAAAGAATGGAAAGGAAAAAAGATATTGTAAGAAGTTAAAAGGGAAAAATGGTATCATTGTGACAGTAATTTTGAAAACATTTGCAGTTAGCCATCATCATTCAATAAACTACTGTGTTTCCCCAAAAATAAGACCCTGTCTTATATTTTTTTGAACCCTGAAATAAGCGCTTGGCCTTATTTTCGGGGAGGTCTTATTATTTTGGGGCACATGGAGCAAGATGGGGCTCCTCTTGCCGTCTTACCTGATTTCCAGCTCTGCATTTAAATATTTTCGGGGAGGGCTTATTTTCAGGGGGAGGTTTATTTTAGCGCATGCGCTCAAAAGCCCGATTGGGCTTATTATCAGGGGAGGGCTTATTTTCAGGGAAACCGGGTAATAAGAAATTCTAATGGGTTCCTGCTATTAATTGCCAGACACAACTAGTTTTTCCAATTTTTAACAAAAAAAAGAGTTTACTTTTTAAAGATATTGCCTTGGTATGTTGGGAGCAGAAGAGGTCGAGAAACAATAAAAAAACTAATAGAAAGTGCTTATATCTGGTTTTACAATATTTCAAACACATAAACTCTAACCTGCAGCAAAGCCTTAACAACAGGGTACTGACATCTCATTGATTCTTAACACATGAGTTGAAAAGCTAGATAGGGAAATGGAAAAACAATCCCATGGGTCTTACTCCTGGACTACAGAGTTTTCCAGCATTTTAATGTTAAAATAAGGCAGATCACCTAAACAAATCCCCAAAAGTTTTACCATTTAAACTTACGACTGCTTTAATTCATTCCATTTCAAGTATTGCTATAGATTTGTTAACAGCTCAGAAAGTTTATAGGTAAATCTGGAGAATTACAGGTATGTGTTCATTGTAGCCCTACACTGTTTGTTCCTAATATTTTACCATTCTCTGACCTTTCACAGGGAGACAGAAACATTAGACTTGGCCAATGGTATTGTCTCTGAAGGGAGCAAAGGGCATAAATATCAGAGAGAGATGGGCAGTATAGCATTCTTACAAATGTTTCCACAAATCCCTCCACACATAAACTTAGCTCTGGCCTGTTTGCTCACACATCTGCAGATTTTTAAAACGCATTTCAAAAGTCAAGAACTTGCCTAAATTCAAGTCCTAATGTAATCAGGTGGGAAATAACAACTATTCTCTAACTTCATTTTTTTTTTTTTTGGCCTAAGGTAGGATATGGGCAGTTATTTTTTCACTTTGAGGCAACAAGTGGATTAGACGGTCATAACTATATTTGCACAGGAAATGTGTATTTCCAGAATATTCCTACTTGTTAGAATACCATAAATGTTTTCTTCTTTTTGACCAACCTAGCAGGCCAATACTGTCGAGACACCCTATGCTCGACACACCGGGAATAAGAGCAAAGCAAAGAGCTCACCATGCAAAGCCGGAAATGCTATGGAAGGGTTGTGGGCTGCAATGGGGGAAGGGCACATTCACGGTGGTGGGGGTGATAGAGGCTCGGTAGGTGGACGGTCACCTTGCAGACAGGATAGGGTCGGTCGGTTGTTTGCTGCAGAACTAAATACTGATATCCCCTATTGCCTTCACCAAAAGGTGCACTTAAATTAAGTTCAATATCAGGAACTCCTGTAGTATAAATATATAAATCAGAATGTATCAGATCTAAATATTCATATATTCTCGGGATTGTAGTCAACACATCTTCCACATTGCCAAGTTTGAGAAACAATGGAATAGAGACATTCCAGAAAAACAACATAATACTATTATTCAAGAACAGTGTAAAAATAGTTGACTATCAGGAGTCCAGTCAGCTGATAAGTTCTATCCCACTGCTCTAGTTATTTATCAAAACATGTATCCATCATAGACACAGTAAAGGAGAATGTTTGATGTAGTTTTTGTTAGAGGAATGGGACAACTCACCGCACACTGCAGCCAACTCGCTACGGCCAACTCACTATGCACAACTCACCACAGCCAATTCACTGTGGGACAACTTGCCATGGCCAATTCGCCAAGGGACAATTTGCTGCGGGATAATTCAACATGTCAATTTAATCATTTAAAATAATTAAGAAATCATTTTAATTTTTGTCATTCACATTTCATTTTGTCTAACCCTAAACCCTTCTTTGGCATCCTTTCTTTAATGATTCTATTCAACTATTCGATATTGATGTAACTCTTGTCCCGTGGCAAGTTGGGCCATGGTGAATTGGTCACAGCGAGTTGTCATAGACCTTTCCTCAGAGCTGGTGATATTTCATGGAAGGGGAAGTGTCATGCACAAAGGTTCATGGCCATATGTTAAGTTTTAGCACAAAAAACTTATTTAAGCCTATACACAAGAATCCAATAAATTAATGGTTAGCACTAAATTGTTGCTAGATAATGATCAACAGAATTCAAGGAGGGATGGAATTGGACCTCTTGTGGCAACACAAGGATTCTAAACTGATGACACATTTAATTCCACCCCAAAACTCTGCCTTTTTATTCTTCTCTTTCTAACTTGTCTTATATTAGAACTGAGAATAGCTCCAGTAATTATTAAGACAGAATAGGGGTCAACAATACCTTTCTGATACCTTAAAACCAGGAAGAAAGCATTTCAACAGAATGAGGAAGATGGGTCTCTTTTCAATCGTCTTTCTGTCCCTCCCACCTAGTCTGTCAGATCTTTTTTAGCAGAATGGTGACCAAAAACACAACGGGAAGTCTACCGCTTGGACAGATTTTCACAACTCATTTGTACTTAGTAGCTACTTTATGTCATACCAAAACCACAGCCTATCAGCATCCAGGGTCTTTCACATGCCAAACAGATATCTTTCATTGTTTATCTCAACTTCTAAGTCTGTCACTCTGATTTCAGGATATTCCGTATGCCATTATCTCAAGAGCATTGGCAGCCTGAATTTTATCTTTTGTCATACAGTTAACAGTTTAATCTGTCACAGACATATTTTAAAGTACATTTTAAACTACAAAGTATAGCAGCACTAGGTTTTGGCCTGAAGAAGTTGGTGCTGTGATTTTAAAATAAGCATTACTAGATCAATAGGTTCCTGCAACTAATATCAAAATGGGCAAATGATAGTAGGAGGATTCAGTACAGTTTGTATTAGACTGTAAAAACAGTAGGGAAAACAAGATCTGAATCATAGAATCATAGGGCTGGAAGGGACCTTGAAAGTCTTCTAGTCCACCCCCTGCCCAAGGCAGGAATCCTTATATCATTTCAGACAAATGTTTCTTCAATCTTTTCTTAAAAACCTCCAGCGATGGAACACCCACAATTCTGAGAGGCAAGTTGTTCCACTGATTAATTGTTCTTACTGTCAGGAAATTCCTCCTTATTTCCAGGTTGAATTTTCCTCTGACTAGCTTCTACCTATTGCTTCTTGTTCTGCCCTCAGGTGCTATGGAGAATAAATCAACACCCTCTTCCCTGTGACAGCCCTTCAAGTATTGGAAAACTGCTATCATGTCTCTCCTGAGCTTTTCTTCATTAGGCTAAACTTATCTAGTTCATTGTAGTATTTAGCATCCATACTCCTTATCATCTTTGTTCTTCTATGCACTCTTTCTAGGGTCTCAGCATCTTTTTTGAATCATGGCAACCAGAACTAGATGCAGTATTCTAAGCGTGGTCTCACCAGTGCAGTCTAAAGCAGTACTACCACTTTCCCTGATCTTGATGCTATCTAAGTGAATATATGGTGTCATTCCCAGTAGGCTACCTTATGCCACGATAAAGTGCAATTCTTCTGAATCCTGGCTTATTAGGATCAAACAAGCATGCAGGTACATCCTGCCTAAACTTGGTATGAAAAATGCTGGAGTGTAACATATAATTATAATTTGCTAGAGTAGTGGCTACATTGCCACAACACATCTGTTATTTATTCTTGCAGGTGTGCTTTGTTGCCTTCTATTGCATTTCATAACATATAGCATAACATATAGCACTTTAGGAGGAAAACAGTTTAATATTCTAAAATAGGAACATAGATACCTTTTATGTCAGTCAGACCATTCATTTATCTTGCCAGTAATATCTACACCAGGGGTGTCAAACTCGATTTCATTGAGGGCCGCATCAGGGTTGTGTTTGACCTCAGAGGGCCAGGGTGAGTGGGGCCAGGGTGGGCATGGCCAGCTCGACGTCACTCATGTTGAGGTGCTTGTGGTGGCCCGAGTGTTCTGCCAGTGAAAACAGGCCCCCGAGCTCCGTTTTTGGCTGTGACAGCCTCCTGCAACCCTCTGAAAACGGAGCTCAAGAGGGCCACCTGCAGCTCTTTTCTCTGAGCTCCATTTTCTCTGACAGAGGCACCAGAGCCGGTCCTTTGCTGTTTCCAGGGCAGCTTTGCGGGCCAGATATAAACACTCCATGGGCCGGATCTGGCCCCCGGGCCTTGAGTTTGACACCTCTGATCTACATTGATTGGTTTTCTCCATTTCTCCATTCCTATCAGGAGAGGCTGAACGAACTAGAATCCTTCCTTTAAACGCTACCCTTCTTTTTCAATTAGTAAATTTTGGATCAAGAAACTATGTGAATAAAATCCTTAACTATTTAAATCTAACCATTAATAAAACAAAAAAGTTTGCCATATATAATCAAGGTGACTTAATTTCAGAAAAGTATAATACAGAGCCCCATAATTTCATCGATATTGTTATATTCCTTACATCTTACCCAATTTGTAGGGAGACTTATCCATTGAATTACTTTTATGACTTTCCTTGTGCCTATCCACAGATATGTTTTGGAGAAGCTGCTACTATATTATCAGGCCACCGCTTCTGTTTCAATAAATTATACTCTCAGACAGAGTTGGTGAGATATAAGAACATGAGTGGACTGGTTTTATTTAATACATCTGTCATTAAAAAAATAAATTTTATGATAAGACTTGAGACTCAAGGAAATGTTTAATAGCTTTAAGTATAAAATCCTAAAATGACATTTTGCTATATAACATAAACATTTAAAGCAATTTCTATTTCATGAAATTAAAATTGCATGCCTTATATGCAGTAAGGGTATTAGGGAAACTGTTTCCATAGTGCATAACCATTGTTTTCTTGAGTATTAAAAAAGAGAGTTAATGTTTTGTTATCCAACTGAATTTAACTTTCAGCTGTTTCGTTTGAATCCAAATGTGTGTCTCTCTGAGACAACTATAAACATTAAATATAACTCAACCTGAGTCAGGTTGACTCAGCTTTCCATCCTTCCGAGGTGGATAAAATGAGGACCCAGATTGTTGGGGGCAATATTCTGACTCTATAAACTGCTTAGAGAGAGCTGTAAAGCACTGTGAAGCGGTATATAAATCTAAGTGATATTGCTATAACAGAAGTATTTGATTTAATTTAAGCAAGAACGGGTAAACCATGAACTTATTTCTAAAGTGCTTAAAAGGTATACATTTCGTTTAAATTGTGCAAATTTTAGAGCACCACTAATTCTGTCATTTCTACTTTACATGACTCTTTGGACTTAACTTAAAGAAATCAGTACAC
Source organism: Ptyas mucosa (assembly GCA_012654045.1). Classification (NCBI taxonomy): domain Eukaryota; kingdom Metazoa; phylum Chordata; class Lepidosauria; order Squamata; family Colubridae; genus Ptyas; species Ptyas mucosa. The sequence goes on along the minus strand of WNWU01000004.1, from coordinate 46,093,945 downwards.
TTTTAACTGTTACTGTGTCAAAGTGTCACTCCAGAGCTAGCAGAAAGAAGAGAAAACAGTCCATAGATACCCTGGATCCAATTTAAAAGTCTGGATGTAAGTTCTATTATTTTACTAAAATAAGTCTAGAAAAATAGCCTAAGACATTCAAACCATTGCTAACCTATATATTGTAATGTTTGCTGATTATATCAAACATTCTGCTGGACATAAAAAAAAACCCCGACAGCATTTATAAGTTATTTTCTTGTCCTATTAATTGGAATAAATATTTTTTGTGAATGAATACATACATACATACATACATACATACATACATATATACATACATACATACCAGTGGTTGGTTTTACTACCATTTTGTTTGCGCACGCATGCACCACTTCTGCCCATGCACAGAAGCTTCTGTGCATGCGCAGAGCGTATTTGATGACGTCCCGGCGGGTGGGCGGAGCCTCCTGTCACTGCTGCTATCGATTCACCCAAACCGGGGCAAACCGGTAGCAACCCACCAGTGATACATACATACATACAATACATCTGATTTAGGAATCACAAGCTATGTGCTTCCACATATTACCTAAATGTTTGTGCTTGGCTCTTCCAAATGGATCTGACAATGATTATGATTTTTCATGTGAACTGAAAAGAGTACAAATGACAAAGATGAAGAAGTTGCTACCTTCTATGGAAAAGTATTTTCTATAGCAGTGATGGCTAACCTTTTTGCCGTCACGTGCCAAAAGCGGGGAGAGCGGGGGGGGGTCGCGGGTGCGGGTGCCCACATTCATAATTCAATGCGCCCCGCCCTTCCATGCATGCACACATGACTCCCCACACACTTCCCCCTGCTTTTGGCACGCAATGGCACGGTGGGCTTGGTAGGCCGTTTTCCTCCCTCTCCAGACTCTAGAGGCTTTCTAGGAGCCTGGGGAGGGCAAAAACAGCCTGCCTCATCCCCCCTGGAGGCCCTCTGGAGGCCGGAAACAGCCAGTTTCCCGACTTCTGGTGGGACTGGAAGGCCTGAAAAACAGTTGGCTGGTGTGCACATGCGTGCTGGAGCTGAGCTAGGGCAACACTCGCGTGCCCACCAATATGGCTTCACGTGCCACCTGTGGCACCCGTGCCATAGGTTCGCCATCACGGTTCTATAGGTTCTGTTTATCATGATTATTCATCTTAATTTTTCATCTTAATTTTATCCTTTGTATAGCAGAATTAACCAAAACAAGGAGCCATCAGAAAATCCTTTATCCGCAAACAAATGCTTACAATCTTTTTGGACTGTTGCCTTCTGGCAGAAGATACAGAACAATTAAAACTCGGACCACACGTTTTCTGAATAGTTTTTATCCCAGAGCTATAATTGCACTCAACAATGAACTAAAGGGCCACCATCAGTGAGCTGTTGGACAGCATTACTTGGTCTGTTGTGTGGATGTTTGGGTGGATTAGGGGTGGGGAATTTGTGGTGGGTGGAGGGGTGTTTGGGGATTATGTGTGTTGGACCTGGTCTTTGGGTGTTAAGTGAATTTTGTTGTATGAGTATACTGTGTATACATGTACAATGACAATAAAGTTGTTGTTGTTGTTGTTATTATTGTTGTTGTTGTTGTTATTGTTATTTTATTTTAAACCATCTGATTTATAGCCAAATTGGTCATTTTAAGAAACAACCTGTTGGATAGAATGGCATTAAAGGCAGAGCTATAATCCACAAATAACAACCTTACATATGTTCCCTGTTGTTCCAAATGATTTAATACAGTATGGACAACAATAGACATAGCATCATCAGTTGATCTATTACACCTATATGCAAATTGGTATGGGTCCAAAGTAGATGGAAGACTAGCCTTAATATAGTTCAGCACCAGTCTCTCAAAACATTTCATGACAACAGATGTTAAAGCTACTGATTTATAATCATTAAGAAATACATCTACTGTCTGCTTAGGGACTGGTGCTATAATGGCTCCTCTCCAAGAAGAACTTCCTTCTTGGAGAGGAGCCAAATAAGAATGACCAAGCAGGGTATATAGAAATTCAATTTGGAAACCATAAATCAGGATTATTAATAATCCTGGTTTATAAATAATCCAAGATTATTTAGCTAATCCTAAAACAGCCACAAAGAACTACCGTATTTTTCAGAGTATAAAAAGCACCAGACTATAAGACGCACCTATCTTTTTTGGTGAGGAAAAGAAGAAAAAGAAATTTGCCTCTGCCTCTGAGCAATTTTGCCTCGTTGCAGCAAACAGCAAACAGCCTGCTTTACTTTCATTTTCGTTTTCAGCATAGCTTGATTAGCACAAGGAAAAAAAAATCTGCTGCAGCAATTTACCTCCTTTTAGCAAGCAGCAGAGCCCTGCACAAAACAGCTGAGTGCAAATCAGCTGAGAGTCAGGAGGCCGATCCAATCAACTTGTGCTAATTAGGGTGTGCTGAAACTGAAAGGAGCTGTTTTTTCTTGCTGTTTGCTTGCAAGGAGGTAACTGCTGGGAAGCAGTGGCCAAAGGGTGGGGGCCAATGGGTGTACGGGGCTACATTCAGTGTTTCACGGGGAGGGGGGGGAAAGGTGCATTTTATACTCCGAAAAATACGGTAATACATGATTTTGTTTTTCTCCCATTATTGTTAGGTGAACAAACCTTTACTTTAGCACTAACAGCACTTACATAATTTTTCTCTTGTGTTTTTTTTTCTTTTTAACTCTATATAACATTAATTCTTTACTTAAATTTTCTATAAACCAGTGAGAGCTGAGGGACAGGAAATTTATTTTGGATTAATGATGGGTTGCGAACATTTGATCACCTAAGGCACAAACCATGAGTTGTTAACCTCAACAGGACTTTGATTCCTTGGAAGTAAAAAAATAAATGTACCTAGGTTGTCATTGTTGTTTTAAAATGAAATGAAATCACGAGATTTTTGCTTAACTGAGTCATTTTAATTCATTAAAAGTTATACTGCTTATATTTTAGGGGAATGAATGTTCCATTTTTTTTTTTTACAGAGTGAAACTGCATACTCATTTATTTAGAAAAAAGTCCCAAGGATGAAATGGACCATTTCAGAGCAAATGTGCATTACATTGTGCTGTTAATGTTCAGAATGATCTGTTAGGATGTAATCTTATATCCGTATAATTGAAGCTATATGGATCCCACTGAACTCAATTGCGCTTACTTCAGAACAGTCATGAATAAGAAAACAATAAGCAGAATGGAAGTCTGTATGAAAATAAAATTGTTGTTGTTGTTGTTTTTAGCAAAATCTGTTGGATGGAAATGTATTCATGTTCTCATGACACAGATGCACAAAAGACCACAGACACATCCGCCATTTTTACATAATAAAATAATGCAATCATTTAAGGAGAAAAAAAAATGCTGAGCTGTAATGTAGTACAGTTTCTTTCTTAGAAGCAGCTCTTCTTGTATTCCTTCATATAGGATTTTTCAGCACAGGCATTAGCCTAATTGTTAAGACCTTGTGATGTGAGTACTCAAGCTATTTCTAGCCATTAAGGATTTGTTTTTCCCAATAATCAAAAGAAGCTTTCAATTCATTTTCTGGAAGAAGCCTGGCAGAATGTTTCAGAAATGGCTTTAATTTTCTCCTTTTTTACACCTTGAGGCAATGTGTTTCAAGATGTGCTTATAGTCGTCATAAAACTGTGAAATGTGTTCCCATCCAACAGGACCAATGTCTTGTGCTCTAAGTAAATAGTACTTTACACTGAAAATACAAATCTCCAATATGCCTTACTGTTCTTTTTATAAAAAAGATCTTTGAACATAAACAGAAGACTCGGAAGACTGCAGTCTTACAACTTGAGGTAAACCCACTGGAACTTTGTGGAATGGAATTCTTGAACCAATTCCCTTCTTTTCTTTCTCTCAAGACCTTAACACACATATATATTATTTCCTGACGAAAAAAAAATGGCATGTTTTATGTTTTCCTCTAGCAGTTTGTGCACTATGAGAAAGAATGGTCACTTTCTAAGAGGTCAAAACATAATGCTTCCGATCTATAACATGTAGTATATCGTCCAAATAAATATATCATAATTGAGTCATAAATTGGCTTGTTCCTATAAAGTAAACTTCAGAAAAGTAGTATGTAATATTTCTAATTTATAATAACATAACTTCAGGAATCTAAACATATACTGGTTCATTTGCTGTTTTGTGACTGTGCACACACTCACTCCCAATTGCAAAGTTCTGTTTTCATACATGTAACATACAATCTATGTTATATTGCATCTGTATGTCAGCTTAAAAAGTAGTTCTTGTCGTATGGGCTACTTGATTTGTTTAGAACAAGAGTATTTGAACAACTGTATTTTTTACAGTTGATATTTCCTGAAACAATAGTCAAAGTATTTAGTTGTCAAATAGCATTAATATACAGCAAGTGTTTGGTTAAGAAAATTCCTAATTCTAAGATGGTTTAAGTTATCAAATGCTCTAAGCTGCATATATACATCCATGGAAATTTTACACTTACTTTCAGTCATTCAGTGCTGCCATATTTACCTGAAAGCTACATTAGGATATGATGGGAAAACACCTGATCTGTAGTTCTTGCAGTTTTATGTGAAAACAAATTAATAAGTCTTTTAAAGTGTCGTTTATCTCTTGGTTTCGTCTGTAAAATGTATTTAAGCACAAGAAGTTCCTTCCTCCATTCTCTTTCTTAATTGCTTCTTTGGCTCAGTCTGCCCTGATCTGAATTCCTCCAAATTTTTTTCATTAAGAGAGAATGTTTTCCCCAAGAACACATAAGCATGTGGGATGAGCAAATCTAACAGTAACTTCTTTAAAAAGGGTTACTCATTCCCATTAGTCAAATTTAAAAAGTATAAAGATTGCCAACATGGAGACAACCCCATAATCTACCTAATTCCCATATATAATAGATTTTTTTCTTAAGAAAAATAATTCAGCATCAGCATCCCATGTTACAAAACCATTTGACTAGAATGGCCAAAGGGCCAACTAAGGATTTATTTAACTAAATGAATCAATTTAGTTTTCTGCAAGATTATGATATCTTATGATATCTGCAAGATCTTTTGTCAAGATCTGCCTTTTTATATGAGTGCTATTGTGATGCACTTAGCAAAGGAAGTGGCTTCTATTGAGATATTGCGACACTTCTTTTGTCAGTCTGATTTTCACTTGCATTGACTGTCCATGGATACCACTGACAACCGATTCATTTTTTTTTTCATTCTGTTAGGAAAAATTCATGAATACATGGAAAAAAATCTAACCAAATAGAATTCACAATTCCAAATGACTACACAGGTCAAAATTCTTGTTAAATTGATCTTGCCTATTTTATATTTTTTCCCTTTTATTAAATTTTTTGAGTGGGCCTGTATACAATATACCAGGGGTGTCAAACTCTCGGCCCGCAGGTCTGATGCGTCATGCGCTGGCCACACCCACGCCTGGTTTAGTGAAGGAGAAAAAAGTCGGCCTACATCATGTGACGATGCCGTGATGATGCAAGTTTGACATCCCTGCAATATACAAGGGAGATTTCAACACTAAGTAACTAGCTCAAGATCAAAACCTTCATTGTACAAACTGCAGCAGTTTCTTTTTTCTTATATTATGTACTGTTTTACCTGGTGTCAAATAATTTTATGTTTGTAATATCAATATCCTAAATTGTAATTAATACTGATATTTATTTCTCTTTTCTTTTTTTCTAATACTATTAGTTAACGAAACAATATGTCAATAATTTTAGTACTATGCAAATATTATTATATCAAAACAATATAATAGATTGAGATTTGCCCCAAATAAAAAAATATTTCTGCATAGTACTTTACCCGTTTACACATGTAGGTGATTTTTCATACTACTAATCAGTTTTTCCCCTTTTGCAATATTTTAAGAGTGCTTACATGCAAATCATTCAACAGTGCAAAAACAAAACAAAAACATCCTGAAGGAACCATATATGTAATTACATTAAAACTGCCTTTTTTCAATGCTTTATCCATGTAAACCTTGTAATATCCATGTAAATATTTATGTAGGAGAAGAAAAGAAAAAATCAGCTATTTAAAAAACAAAATTAAATTAAATCAAGATTCAACCCCTGCAGAAAATAAATTGATCATTTATTTTGATTATTTACTGTTGTTCAGTTCAATTTCTGTCATGGTTTTCTGAAACTGAAACATAATGTAGCTAAAATTTGAATAATGTTAATACAAATCCCTTTGATTCCAGAGTTCAACCAAAAGAACTGTCAACTATTTTAACAGTAACAAAGGCTTTAATTCCTAACATATTAATTTTTGAACTCAGCCTTTAAACTGCTGCATTATAATGCAAAAGCAATTATATTTTCTTCTTTTTAATATTTACAATAATGCAATAATTTACTTTACTGTAATCATTAGCTAATAATTCTCTTGTATTTTTAACTCTACTTTCTTTTTGTTTCTGCCAAAATGTCATTCTTCATTCATGGTTTTTACTCAGTCATGTTTTAAAAAGAACGTTTTGTTTTTGTTGTTGCTGAATATAGTATACCATAACTGGTGCTATGGAATTTCTCAAAGGAAGGCACCAAAAATGAGTATATGGATAAAACTATTCCTGCAAGTTAACACCCTATTTGCCCCCAGCATTTTATAACACAGAACAAAAAGTCTACCCTTCTTTAGACACAACCAATTTATCTCTTTAATAATGAGAGTTTTAAAATGAATTTCATGGCTACACTGAAGTACAGTAAATGTATAAGTATTTACCTCATGATAAGCATTGCATCTGTGAACAAAAGCTAGAAAAAGGGGCAGATCTGTGCTACTGTCAGAGTAATTTGAGCAGATGCTTTGTTTCTCACAGTATATAAACATTTTCTTTATCCCCCTTCACGTCTGGTCAAACATATTTGCAGGTTTTTTAAAACCGAAAATACTGAAAGGCCTGATTATCAGAAAAGTGAATGAATATATATACCCCATGGTAGCAATTGTTTTTCAAGCGACTTCCAATTTTCTGAAAAAAATGTATTGATCGTCTCTACTTGACACGTGAATTTCTTTGCAGTTCATTCTGACTTACTTTGTCAGGGAAGTCTGACTTCAATTCAGTAATACTCCTGCACCAATAAGCTGCTACCTTCTCACTTATGAGCTCAATGTTCAGGAAGGAACCTTGACCTGGTCCATAAATGGGACCTATGGTAGTTCCACGTATTATTCTTGGAGAAACATTCGTTACAATGTCCTGTGAAAACAGTAAAAAATAAAAATTAGCAATTCAAATTGAGCAAAGAAAAAACATTTCTACTTCTTAATTCTGAAACCTTGCCCTCTAGAGATGCATACAGGTAGTCCTTGCTTAACAATCAATCATTTGTTCAGCAAGAACTGAACAAATGATATTTGTGCCTGGTTTCAAACTTATGACTGCTGCACTGTCCTCGTGGTCACATGATCAAAATTGGGCATTTTGACCTCCCACATTTATGACCACAGGGGAGCTTCAACTTCCTCCCTCTCACCTGTCTCCTCCCTACCTATGCCCTTTTGGTTGCCTTGCACACTATTGCCCTGTAATAGAATGTACAGCTGAAGATGAGGCAGAGGGAGTAGAGGGAAGTAGTTGGCAGTAGCACTGCGGTTTCCCAGAGAGGAGGCAGCACATTCCAGAGTGGGCCCAAGACCAGAGACTGTGTAGTCCTGTACTGGACGGTAGGGGGAGGAAAAGTTTCAGGATAGGCTCACCTTAGAATCTCCCATTTATTATGTATCTATTAGGTTAGATGCTTAAAACTTCAATAAGAGCCTTGGTGGAGCAGCGGACTAAAGCGCTGTTAAAGTAGCACTTAGCTGCCAGCTGCCTGCAATTACTGCGAGTTCAAATCTCACCAGGCTCAAGGTTGACTCAGCCTTCCATCCTTCCGAGGTAGGTAAAATGAGGACCCTGATTGTGGGGGCAATAAACTGACTTTGTATAATAAAGAACACCGCTTTGGGGGGGGGGGCGAAATCCCTACTAAGCAGGTATATACAAAAGTATGAAGGCTATTGCTTAACGCATTGTAAGCCGCCCTGAGTTTCCTGAGAAGGGTGGCATATATATCGCACCAATAAATAAATAAATAAACAACAAACAAACAAACAAACAAACAAACTTTACTTCTTCAAGATTAAACTGGAAGATCCCCTAAAGAAATGGACTCAATTGGATCTCACTGTGGCATCTTTGGGCTTAGGCCTACATGTTCTGGCCACACCTGCTGCTCTCTCTCTCATTTTCCTGACAATCTTGCCATGCTGTGTTCCAATTATATCAGCCACTCTGCTCTCTTTGCTACCCCTGCTGCTTTGTGCTCCACCATCTAACAGATGCATCAATGAAAATTTCAGCCCCAATTAGGGTCATTAGGGGAAGACTTTCTGAATTTTATACTGGGTTCTTTTATTATTTTTATGAACGATAACTGCTATCATTCTACTACTACTACTACTACTAATATTCAATTAGTATGTTGATTACACAAATCAACAAGCACATATTACCTATACTATCTCCTAGTAAAGTTTTCAAGTTTTCAGGAAGAGGTAATGGTTTATTTTCTATTCTTGGACAGGAACCCTGCTACTACAAAGAGAGTCACTAAGTTCTTTTTGGCTACTATTGTCATAAGAAAGCTGAAAATAACCTAAATTGTGATGACAACATGAAGAAGTCTTTTATTTTATTATTTTGATTTCATTTTATATATTTGTTTTTGTTTTGCTTTGCTTCATTGAGGTGTTGGCTGTTACTTTTAAAGCCCTACATGGCATGGGTCCAGGTTATTTGAAGTGCTATCTCTCCCTGATGTGACAAGCTCCCTGATGTCCCACTCGTGCCCGCAAAAGACGGCTGCTACAGATCCCATCTACTAAAAAATTGAAACAGGTGGGGTCAAGGAGATGAACCTTTTTTGCTGTGGCCCCCATTCCTGTGCGACATTCTACCATTTGAGGTGAGAACTTTCTCTTCTCTTTTGGCCTTCCAGAAGAATATTAAAACCCAGCTTTGCCAGCTATTCTGAGGTTCTCTGGAGGTGGGTGATGGAATAACAAGACCTCATTCCATCCTGTCAGGCTTTTAGCTCTCTTAGTTCAGTTTTAGAATAGTTCTTAATAATATTGTAACTCTGTATTATTTTAATCTTTCAACTATCTTTTACTTGTTTTATAATCTGTAAGTCGTCCAGAGTCACCTTGGAGGGGAGATGAATGGCATAATAAATAAACAAACAAATAAACAACTAAATCTTTGTTTACTTCTTATATGTGCCTCCATGGTGTTTTTAATGATCTTACTGTATTTGCACCTGATTTTATATGTTATTTTAGTTTCAGTCGTGATTACTAACTATGGGTGAATAAATAAATAAATACATTCAGGCAGAATTTCCTCCGTAGGTAAACTCAAATGTTCAAATGCAAACATTCAGTTTGGTGGCAGACACGTATTCTTGTACCATTCACTAAATATAGTCTACATTAGAAGCGAGAGGCAGGATTTGTAGACAATAGGCATTCCCTTTAGGCAAATTTCAGCCCTTATGTTTCTTTAAAAAACTGTATATTATGTCTAAATAGAAAATATAATCCATAAGCATTCTGATTATTTTATTCATGTTGCTTTTTGAATAAAAATATTTTGTATGATCATTTCATTTCATTCAAAAATTAGGAAGGTTTAAAGGATATTTCAGATTTAAATTTGTAAATAATCATTAACATTATTGTGTTGTTTGGAAACATCACCTAAACTGAAATTCATTTATAGAAGTATGTAAATTTACAGGTTTAAAATAAAAACAATTTTAGGTAAAGGCCATTTGGTTAAGGATTTCATAGAGGTATTTGGTTAAGTATCCCTACTCACAATCTTGTCACTTCTGGAGCGATAACATGAACCCCCATTAGTATATGGCAATTAAGATCAATTTACATATTTTAATTAAGATCCATCCCACATAAAACAATTAGGGTAATAGGCATACTAACTGATTTCATAACATTTGGACGTTTTTCCAACTAGATAGACAGGAAACGTTAATTAGCATTAATTAGTGCTGATCTGCATATGTTTGATAAGGCATACCCTCACTACAAATGATTATTTATTCCTGAATCTGCCAAGTGCTACCATAGCAGAAAATAAAGGAACTTCCTTCATATTGTATGTAAATGTCTGGTAATTTTTACTTGTTTTTCTATTTGGACTATATATTATGAAATAAATGAGTAGAAATGAATATACAAATATATACATTCATATATAGAGAAAACATACTAATTAATGTGTAGCAGTTAATAGGCACTGATGACATTTCCATAATAACTGTGAAAATGATGGTGTTTAGAACCTTTTCTATTACATTTTGCCTTTATATCCTGATATTACAAATCAGTATAATTTTCAGATAATTTTTTTTGGCAATCTTTAAAGATGAGAATACTGTAATATATTTAGAAAAATACAGCATTTGTCAATGTCTCCTCCCACTAAAATAACAACAACAGCAACAACAACAATAATAACATTTGCAAGAAATTATACTTGTCTGCAAGTAAGAACTGGTAGAATTACAGATATATCAAATATAATATTCTAGAAAAGTAAAATAGAATATAGAAGAAAAAGAAGATGCAAAATAGTTCTGGGACAAAGCACCTGCCACATAACACCCCAGATTTAGCAATTATCAATAGGAAAGAGAACAAAGTCTGGATAATGGACATGGCAGTACCTAGAAGAGGAAGAACTGGGAAAGATAAGAAAATAGAAAGATGAGCAAATAGAAATAGAATGACTGTGGCAAAAAAGCAAAGGTAGTACCAATAGTAAAGGTGCTTGGGGTGCAATCCCAAAATCACTGTTGCATCACTTGAACTGACAAAATCACCATCAGCCAACTGCAAATGGTAGACTTACTACAAACAGTTTAGATCTTGCAATAATACCTTTATCATCATGAAACAATAGATTTGGATACTTACAGAACTGAAGATTTGACATGTTATTTATTTATTTAGTTATTTTTAATCCTGGTACTATGCTAATAGAAGGATTGTCTTCTTTAGCTTTACAGAACATACCTCTCTTTCTATCCAAGTGAGTATTTTATTGCCACACAAACTCTGCTTAGTGGAGATACTCAAATTAAAGCATCCAAGAAAGCTGTCTCACTTCCTGAATACCTCAAATGAAGGGAATCCAACACCTCTTTGCTTGATTTGTTCTACTATCCCAGGGCTCTTTCAGTTAGGATTTTTTATTTTAAACATTCAGTAGGAATCAGTCTTCTTGTAGTTTAACTCTGATATTTTTGAGTGCCTTGCACTCAAGAAAAAAAAAAAACAGATCCTAATATTTTTCGATATGACTGTTGTGGTCCGCCAGCAGCCTGTGGAGCTGGCAGCAGAGTCAGACAGTGAGGAGGCTGGGGAGGAACATGGGCCAGTCCTGGAGTCTGGGGAAGGCTCGGATGAGGGCTCTGCATCGAAGGCAGAGATGGGGCCAGGGCCATCTGGGAGTTATGTGCGGACTCCGGAGCCTCCAGAATCAGACATCAGAGAGGCAGAGGAACAGGGGGAGCCTGTTCCCAGTGCGCGCATGCGCAGAGCACCCAGAAGGCAAGAACAGTTAAAACAAAAGGGACGACTTGGGAGTAAGGCTTGATGATTGGCCCCTCCCATAAGACAGAAAGGAAGAGCAAAGGTACATGGGCCTTTGCAGGAAGCAACATTGTGGATGGTGTCGGTTTGTACTTTGAAGCTCCATTTTTGACTCTGTGTTTCCGTGTGGGCTTGCCAAGATAATTGCCAATTAGGTCTTTGGCAGCGTGTCAAAGAAGATAAAGGTGGGTGTTTACCAGCCTTATCCGAAGGACTGGGGCAGACTTATGTTGGACTATTTATAAATTCTTAGTGATTCAGCACGTGCTGTGAATGAAAGGAATCCACAGCCGTTAAAATAAAATAAAAAGATTTTTTGAACTAATTGTGTGCTTTTTACTATATCAGGAAGCCTAGGTCAGAACAATGACATTCTTTCAGCTATTTGAAGAGTGCTATTTTATTCCTCTCACCTGTCTATTGTCAAAGCTAAACATACCAAGCTTTTTAGTCCCTTTTCACACAGCTTAATTTTCTAAAACCCTAATATTTGTTGCTTTTCTATGAATCTTTCTTACAGAGTTGTGTCTAGGTCTAGTTTCAATATTCAAAGTGTAATCTGATGAAACAGTATGATAGATTTTTTTTGCATGTTTAGAAATTATACTGCTATTGATACAGCTTAAAATTGCCTTCACATCACATTTTTGGTTCAAATTCAGTTTCCATTTGACTACTAGTACTACAATATTCCAATTGCAAGTACTATTACCAAGCTGGGTATTCCTCATCCTATACCTATGTATTTGATAACCAAAGAACTTCGCATTTATATATGTTAATTTTAATTCTTTTCTTTGCTGCTCATTTCTGTAAAGTATCAAGATTGTTCTGAATTCTATTTCTGTATTCTAGAAATAAACACAATTTTGCATTATCTCCAGATTTAATATGCATTCTTTAAATCATTAATAAAAATAGTGTGCTTAGTCTGGGAAGGGAACCTGATAGTCTGTCACTTGATATTCTGTATCAAATCTAGAATTTGATGTAGACCCATTGACTATGATTGTTGAGCCAGCTATACATTATATTGTGTAATCCATCCTACACATAACTAGATTGCTAATGAGTATGACGTGGCCTATATCAGAGTTTATGAAAAACTAAAAACACATGTAACATAGGTCCAAATTATTTATAAAACATTTTATTGCAATTTTACTGTAATATTGTCATACCAAATGTCCTACAACATCAATTAGTGCTATAAATGAATTGATATACATAAAATATAGACTTCCCCCATAGTTTGTTATTTTAGATATGACAAAACACTTTAATGGTCAGTTGACAAACATACCAAATCAATTCCTCAAAGAACATATGATTAAATATATATATATATTTCTGAGTTTATAACCGGATTTTATTGGTAAGATCAATTAAATCTGTTTCTGGAAAAATAAGTTTTCATCTAAATAGGACCACCAGTCCTGTTTTTTAAAGTCACAAAAAGTTGGTATTAGTCTTCCACATAGTTTTCAGTCATGACAGGTTGAAAATTCCCATGAGATATTCTATGGGTGAGTGTCTTAATAATGTGAAAATCAATGATTTTATTCTTAGGGCTTTTCAGGTCAGTTCTACTTTTATTGGAATGACTGAGGCAGGCTGGAAGTATCCACACAAGGGACTAAATGTCTCACCAAAGTAGATTACTCTAAAACAAGACCCAATCAAGCACACTTAGTTGCTGTATTTTATATTGAGAACGTCTTCAACATTTTCAGTCAAACAACTTTAACATCTTTTAAAACCACCAATAAATGGGTAATAAATGCCAAACTAACAAGGTGAAAATAATTCCTTATCTCTGTTCTCTCCTTATGAGACATATTTAAAAATAAATGTTTAATGAGGTTGGGTGAGGACAGTATGTGATTAAAACAAAAAAAAAGGGGGGGGTGTAATTGAACCAATCACAATCTAACTAGCTTAGATTAACTCTAAATCACTCCCAGTATTATATATTGCTAAACTATTTCAATGCTGCAGGAACCCCAAAATCTAGTTCACCATCCTATTTGGCCTATCTAGTTTTTCAAGAAAAAGAGCTAGAGAGATAAAGCAGGCAAAAAAAAAAATATTCACCATTTTGAATTTCACACCTGGGTTCCCGATAAACATGTCTCTCTAACACTAAATGGCTATAAATAAAACTCCAACTAACATATACTCTCAATCATGCACTTTGCAGAGATATTTCCAGCAAGTATAGGTAGTCCTTCTTTAGCGCTGCTTCAGTGACTGTTCTCAGTTATGACAAAGATGAAAAATAAATTTGCAACCAATGCTTTGCACCTTCTCTCTCTGAGTTACATGTTTGCCATCATAATCAGCACACACTGTCCTGTGGCTGATTTATTTTTTTCTTTCCTCCTCTTCCCATGAGTAGATGGTTTAAACAAACTATCTTTTCCTTAGCTGCTTTTCTGGGCAATGCAACAGGTCCCTCAAAATGCTAAGGCAAGCTAACAAACTTTGTTCTGTGACCTTAACTAAGGCTCACAACTGCTGCTTGAAATTGACAAGACTCTAATTGGTTTCACAGAAAGGTTTTTGTTCACCTCCTTTTGGGCCTAGCACATTCCTTTCAATGCATATTTCCCATTGTGTGCCTGTTTACTCTTTTATAATCTCTTCCACACCAATGAATGTAAATTAAACCTGTTTATTCTCTTCTTCCTAATCATGCCAGTGCTGGGATGAACGTTCCAAAGAATGGGAAGTAAGGAAAAAGGGATATAAGATTTGCCCGGCTTCCTCAGAAGTCAAGTTCTGGAAACCTTCATGGCCATTTGTGTTTATCTGGCTGTTTGGAGTTGTATCCTTCTGATATTGTAAAGCAAAGGAAAACTGAAGTAAAACTGTAATCACAGTCGCAGTCACAGGATTTTTACTTAGTGACTGCTTTGCTTAATGACCAAATTGTCAGTCCCATTTGTGGTCAGTAAATAAGAATTACCTTTACAACCAATTAATGTTTCCATTAATTTCTTACAGACAGCATGCAGAAAAAATGTTTTGTCCAGCTTTTCTCAAACTTAGTACAAATTTGTATGTCACAATGCAAGTGTATGAATAAATTGCAAAGCATGAAATAGTGACATGTTAAAATGTTTACATATTTCTTGGTTAAAATATAGAAACTAATAGTATGTCACAAACATCTTTTAACTTATTTTTTATTGCTGGCAAGTAAAATTGCTATGCAATTTTCTTGGCAGTGTTTTTCAGAAATGGCTAGCCACTTCCTTCTTCCTTGAGAGATATGACTGGCACTAGGTCACCCATATTGCTTTATGCCTAGGGTAGAACTGCTTAGAATGCTTATTTTCTTAGATTTACCTCAAACTCACAATTTCCCACGTTGTAGCCTGATGCTTTAACCACTACACCAAACTGACGAATACACACTTATTTGCAGGTTATGATATAAATTTTCTAGTCACTTGATAATTTATAATTGTAATCAACATTTTGTAAGCATTTTAAAACTGTTTTTTAAGGGGGAATTTGAAACTGTAATTTGGGGGATTTACGAATTATAAAAAGACCAACAATGCAAACAACAGGAAACATACATGTTGGATGGATGGGAAGACACAATATTGCAGAATAACCAACACTGTTCAACTCTAGCCACAGGATAGGAGAACAGTTGGCTCTTCAAACCCTCTCAGAATTTCACCAGGATGTGGGAATTGAAACTATCTCTGAAGAACAATGTGATCCAAAAGATCTCTCTTGTAGTGGGGACAGTTTTCCTTGTCTACCTATATTAAAGAACCTCCACAGATTGATTGATTGCTTTCCTCTGGAAACAACCAGATAACATTTCATGATGTTATGTGTGTGTGTGTGTCTTATGCCTCTTTACAACTGCACAAGGTGTAGTAGTTTCCCAACCTGTGAATACCTTGTTCTTCACATGGACCATTTTATACCAATTGGCCAAGGATTTGGGGGAAGGTGGAGAGCTAAAGTTTTTCAATTGCTGCTCTAGCAAATAGATTTCTGCTTTCTGGGATTGTATTCAAGGAGAGGACAGGAAAGATGCCTGACAAGATCCAATGAAGCACACACTATTTGGCAGTGATAGGTAGAGGGGTTTGTGGCCAACACTAACCTTTGTTAAGTTTTATTACGTTTTTTGTTTTACTGGATGTGAACTGTGAGAAAGGCATGTTCCATACTGAAAGACAAACAAATCAGGAATCTGAACTAAACCAGTAGAAAAACAGAGAGCAGACAAGAAGTTCAGAAAATCATGTGATTGTTAATGTTTTTTCATAAGGAAGTGTTGCAGCTTGGGGGGAGGAAGAGAAATTAATGAGATGGTATTAAATTCTTAAACCAGATTTTTTGTTAATTTTGGCATATAAAATAATTGTGTATAGTGAATGATATAACCTTTGTACGTTTCCTTTCATTATAAATGATGTAAAAGTTTAAACAAAATGATCATACAACTCCTTTCCAGGAGTTAATTTATATGACCTTTCCGCATCCAGAGTACTTTGGTGCTTTGATGGTATGTTCATTAAGTGAAGTAAGTTTCAGATTGTAGCTGTGGTTAATACTTATTAAATGTCAGTGCTGGAGAGAGAAAGTCACAGTGGCCTCTTTATGAACAATTCTTATGAACCATTTGAGGGGAGGGTGGATGAGAGGCCCTCAATTCAGTAAAACATAATTGTAGAAAAGTTTGAACAAGTATTCAGTTGTATTATGCAAGAAAAGACTTCATGTTTCTAACAGATTTACTACATTTTGGTTCTAAGTGTGCAATCCACAAATCACTTTGTTCAGAGCAGATTTAAAATACTGCTATAAGTTGAAATGAGCTGGCTCTAAACTAAATTCTTTATAATCTAGTTCTTCTTTGGATCAATGCAGTTCTAAGTTAAATAAATCAGGACTATTTTTTTTCACATTTATTACAATGGGAACGAAGTGCAACTAAATTTTTAATTATCCCAGTGCCTTTTTTGCTCAAATAACATTGAAGGGTGTGCTTGCTGACTGAATCCTAAGCAGAAGCGGGCAGAATAAAGAATAGAATTTACCGATACATCTCTGAATTGATCGATGACAACCTTCAGCTTTCTGGCTCCCCACTAAATTGCTTAAATTGACAATGAGGAAATTAAAGTTTAGGTAACCAGAAGTAGATTTGGAAGAAAGTATGACTAATTTGATACACACATCCAAATGTTATATCAATATCTATAGAAATTCCAATGGCGATATGCCAGTTTATATCCCCTCTAAATTTCTGACTTATTTTTAAAAAAAGAATCAATCTACATTTCTGACATTTTTAGTTATCTCTTGATACAGAATAAACTGCTCACTAAAAGTCTGTACTGCTACTATAATTATTTCTGGACTATTAACATTAGTAGCTGCTGTTTCAGAGAAAGATTCAGCATACATATTTCCTTCCTTGTTGTCAAGAATCTTGGTTAAGGATTTTCAGCATTAAATAAATGTTCAACTTGATAGAGGCATGCAATCCCACAACTATGTTTATATATTTAATGGTGGAGGCTACAAATCTAGAGAATGGGTATGAAACAGACTGGCAGCAGTCATGTAACACTAAACATTTAAGAAAAGGAACAAGAAAAGGCCAAGCATATTATGTGAATAAAAATTTTTTAACAGAGCCGGGTAATCTTATGAATTTCAAATCAATTTTTCCCTTCTCTGAATATGACTTCTTTTATGCTCTCCCAGAGACAACAGCAGTTAAAGAAAGCACTTAATCAATATTTTAGTATCTTCCTAGGATTGCTCACGTATTTTTGTGGGAGAAACTAAATCCAGTATTCTGTGGGGAGCATTACAACTATTCATGATAATTTGCTCATTCCTTCAGTGGGCTTCCCTAGAGCTTGTGTCATAATTAAAAACAAAGTCCCAGTGTCTGAATAAAATAGTGTAAGGCTTTTATTCATTGCTGTTTTCATATTACAAACAAACTTTAATAAAAATATGGCTTCCCAACTCAGCATACGTAAGGGAGGTTTGATCTAACAGAACAAACTCTTACAAAACAGATGCAACAGTAAATTTTTGGTATTCTCATGTTAGGAACAATTTGGTTGCCTGCAGATAGTAAAACAAACACTATTTAGAGAAGGTTAAGAAGTCTAATATGATTAATAATCTAGTGATTAAAATACATGTCTACACTTTAGGTATCTCAAAGAAAATATGTGAGAAGGGCCCACAGGCTGTGTTATTTCAGATGCAATGAAAACTCCTTTCATCTAATGTATACATAAGGTGAGAAGAACAGCACTTGATAACAAAATGTGTCTGGGGAATTCCAATCTTTGTAAAGTTGATATCTGTGACATTTATTTATTTGAGGTTGTAAACTCTCAGTCCTGTTCTGTAACACTGAAAAAGAAAACAATGTCTTGAAACAAACTGTACAGTAAACTTGAACATTGGGCGCTATCTAACAAAATGAAATTCAGTTGCAAAAAAAGTAAGGTTTAGGCAAGAAAACCAAATGCATAGGTGGTACCTCGCTCAATAGTAGTAATTGTGAGAAGGAACTTGGAGTCCTAGTGGACAATCACTTAAATATGAGCCAGCAGTGTGCTGCAGCTGCCAGAAAAACCAACACAGTTCTAGGCCACATTAACAGAGGGATATAATCAAGATCATGTGAAGTGTTAATACCACTTTATAATGCCTTCGTAAGACCACAGTTGGAATACTGAATCCAGTTTTGGTCACCATAATGTAAAAAAGATGTTGACAATCTAGAAAGAGTGCAGAGAAGAACAATAAAGATGATTAGGGGACTGGAGGCTAAAACATATAAAGAATGGATGCTGGAATTGGGCATGTCTAGTTTGAAAAGAAGGACTAGGAGATTTTAAGAAGAGTCTGGACAACCATTTGTCTGAAATGGTATATGGCTTCCTGCCTGAGCAGGGGGTTGGCTTAGAAGACGTCCAAGATCCCTTCCAACTCTTCAATTTCTATTTTTTTTATATTTTCTATTCCATTCCAATCATTTCAGGTATGCCATTTAAAAGGATGTTCAGTATAAGATATTTTAAGACTAGAATGAACATATAAACACTTAGAACACACACACACACACACTAATGGGGATGATAATGCATACCACACAGATTATGCACTGAAGGCTTGCAACATATCTGGAGGCAACTAAAGTTCCAATGATCCAATTAAAGAACCCTTTGAGTTAAGTCAGATCACTGATCCTTTTGACACAATTTATTTGTCTCTGACCAGCATAGATTTTGTAAAGTCTCACAGACAAGTTTATTCTGCTCTATCTTGATGAATTTTCTCTGCAAATTCCAGGGATTAAGTCCTTCCTATAAACAAGTCCTCAATATATTTTCAGTAACCAAATAATATCTAGTGATCTAAACAATAGTGTTATTACCTGGTTTTTAGTCAGGGTGCATGGAACATTGAAAGCCAGGACACATAAGGCAAAGCACTGAAATCTACCATTCCAGTAATAATGATGTTCAGCATCAAGAGCTAATTGTTATACAAAAAGAACTACATTTTCCACAAAGGGGAAAATGTTTTCATACTCAAATGCTCTCCAACCCCCAACACAGAAATAGTAAATGCTGAAAAAAACTCATAAAAAGGAGAATATTTAACATGCTTAAATTGTGCATGTTTGCTCCACATGGCCCATTCGACTGGTCCTACTGCTTGATCAGGAATTATACAATAGCCACTGTTCAAAAAGCTTCTATGAAGGCTCTTGACTGTGTGCAGCAACAGGAGGCAGATAGATGAATAATGGCAACATCAGAAAATTGATCTGGAGAGAGAAGCAACAAGCACAACGAAGAACAGCTGGAAAGAAGAATCAGGAAGTGGGAAGGAAAGAAGGGGGATGATGAAAGCAGAAATTACAACCAGCAAGAGAGGAGAGGCGAGGAGGGGTGAAGAAAAGATGGGATGCTAAAAGGTAGTGGAAAGACGGGGAAACAGCAAGACAAGCAACATGAGAAGAAGAACAAGTAGGAAATACACAGCAGGGAGGAGGGAGGGAAAGGGAACCAGCAACAGAATGACAAGTGGGAGAAGAGAAGAATAAGGAGGGAGAGTCAGTGTGAAGGAGTTGTACAGAGCAAAAAGTCTGTTTTAATAATTCATGCAGCACTGCATACCATCTCCCCCTTTCCAAGGATCTTTTCTATTTTCAGTAATGGGAAGCTTCTTTCCACCATTGATTAGTTGCTGTTTTGTGGATCCAATACTGCCTATTATGTTGTATATACCTAAAGATGCAGCATAGTGGGGACTGGGGAAGGGGGGTTGCCTCAGCAATTCCTAGTCCCAAATAGCCACTTTTTCAAAATGAACTAGGCATGATTCCTCTGTAACTGCACTACTGCGCTACAGAAAAATAATGACGATCTGGTTGTAGGTATGGCTCCCCCTTGAATAGATATCCTTAGCTCAGATATGAGGATCTCATTTCTGTAACTTGGGAGGGAGCCCAACACATCCAAGTACACATTTCTCCATATGAAGGGAATACATTTGCTGAAGCTTCCCACCCCCGCCCCATTTTCTTAAACATCCCCAATTTAAAACAAACTTAAAAGAAAAACTAAAGTCCCCTTCCCTGAAAGCTTTTATTATTTTGAAAATCAAAGGCACCTTTTATTTCCCCCACTCCCGTAGGAAAATAGCAGATTCCAAGGCTGAATGGAATTTTCAATAAGCTATTGAAAATGGAGGAAAGGATAGCATCACCCATTTTTTAAGAAAAAGATAATACAATATGTTACGTTTACGAGTCTATTCATAAAGCATCAAGTTTGGTTCTCAAAGGGTAGAAGGCCACCTTCCTCAGAACCTTCTACCAGTCAAAGTGGACAATACCAATCTGTGTACAATTGATCTCAAAATAAAAAGTAATTAAAGAAAATATATATATATATATATTTACCTTTCACTGTTTTATTAAATGATGTTTTAAAGAAAAAAAGCTACTTTTGTTCAAATTCCGCATCCTGGTAGCTTTAAAAGGCATTTAATTGAAAAGGGTTTTTTTATATATATAAAAAGAATAAAATAAAAAATTAGAACCATATTCAATTTCTGACATTTTTATTCTGCAGCATTTTCTAGATCTTTAGAATATTTCTTCTACAATTACAAAAACATTATTTTAGGAAAGTATTTTGTCCTATAGCACTTAGCCTTGACAAACAATTACTACCTATCACATTAAGCAGAATTCATAAAGTAATCTTTATTGCAAGGTTAAAACCAGATTTCAAACAATAGATGCTTGCAGAGCAATTCTAAGCTCTATGCTATTTTGTGCAGTTTCCATTGAGGGAGAAAACAGTAGAAAGGGATGAGAGAGGGAACAAAGTGAAGGCCATCTGAAAAACTTCTTGACAATATTTTATACGGACATACAGTTTATCATATTTAAGACAAAACTCAAAGCTTCATAAATATGATTAAGCCTTTATCATGGAATTGACAATAGACTCAAAGAGAAAGCAGATTCATATACAATTCTTTTGTTGTTGCTGCTATCAGTCTTAGCTAAATATTTTCAGAAATTTGTTCTCAACTTCTCTGTAGATTAGATCTTGGGGGTGGGGTGGGGGGTCATCTTTCAGTTACAAATCATTTGATGATTGCCCTGTTTGATGACAGGGCAAACATTCAAAGTTACAATGGGACTGTAAAAGCAATTTTGCGATTGGTCCTGGCATTTACAACAGTGCAAACCTCCCAACAGTCATGTATTTGCCTTCAGGCATTTCACAACCAGTAGGTGCTAATGGCCATCAAAGCTTTCCGAGACCACATGTTCACCATATGCATGTTTCATAGCTGGATTCCAACAAACAGAATCAATGGAAAAGCCATCAGTAAAATGACAAGTTGTGGTCATGTGGTGTCTCGCTTAACAACTGCAGGTGATTCGCTTAACAATCATAGCAGAATTGATACTATAAGTACAGCACGGTCATGTGATGTTTTATTTAATAACTTTGTTGCTAGGTCCCAGTTGTGTTCATTATGCGAAGACTACCTATATTGGTATAACAGATGGTGCCCACCAAGCAGTGGCTGGATGATGGACTACAGTGATATGGCAATTTCCTAGGAAGAAGGGAACATATTCTAGAAAGAAAAGGGAGATGACAGGCAGCACGGATCATAGCTGGAAAGGAGACAGATGAAGAGAGCAACAATAGCCACTCCCTAGAAGCTCCCAGGATATATCCATTAAATCCATTATATCCTGGGAGTAGTAAGAGTTTAGTGTGGCAAGATTCTGTCTGCAATGGGTAAGTGTCAAGGCTGACTGGTAATAACAGAAATGAAAGGAGGGAGAAGGGAATACTTGGAATGGATTGGGAGCTGGGACAGGAGGGGAGGAATTTATGTGAGCCATTTGCAGCCTGAGAAAATCCTGACACTTCAAGGTCATGCAATGGGAACTTTCCAAAAATGCAGTCTGTTTTCCCCAAATAAAAAGAAGGTGTTGGATTGGTGGACAATGAGTGGGCCAAATGGGGAAATTAACTATGCTGTTTTTTGCACAAAAACCTCAGAGCTAGTTTTGTTTCTTCTGTGCCTGTAATGTATGGATCTATCACTAAAGTTATATTCTTGGTAAAATAATATCCCAGTAGAGGTTTTTTTTTTGCTGCATATGCCAATGGGATGATTGATAGTAAACAAATAAAGAACTTTACTATATTCCATGTCACTCTTGGCTTAGCTTGACCACTGGGGTCTTCATTGTTAGAGGCTTCCAAGTAGAGACTGGAAAGGCATTTGTTGAGAAAAATCCTTCTGTGGATGTATTGCATTGGACAGGGACATGAGCTCCTCTCACTATCCAGTTCCAGCATGAAACATAATGTTCCAACAAGACTGCTGCCTGCTTTTTTTAAACATAGTAAAATTGTCCAGTCTGATAAAAGAAGAACATTTATATTTGTTCTGGTAAAAGGTTTCCTTGGAGGAAAAGACAAAATAATGATTGATTTATAAGATATCTTAGATTCCCAGCTGAATCAGATGAAGTCTTACAATTATGAGTGGTAGATAAAGCATTGGTTTCATTTGTCCCATGAAGCAAAGTCACAACCAAAGGGGAAAAAAAAACAACTATGAGAAACTCAAAGGCATCGCTTGAAGTTCAAACAGTATAAATCTTACTTCAGCAGAATGATAGCAGAAAGAAAAGCAGGCAAGCAGGCACTCTATCACTTCAACTACTATACATAGCCTCACTTTATTTTGTCACATCTCCCCATTCCACCCCAAAACCTTTCTTTATATGAAGGAATCTGTGTAAGTCTTGCGTTTATATTTTACTAAATTCTTCCCATGTTCTGCAATTTTTTTCTAGGGAAATCATGAAGACTTAAATATTCCTACACTGACTTTTATACAGTTCAGGAGCATGCAAAATGCAAGTAGATAAATAGGTACCACTCTGGTGAGAAGCTGACGGCGCTTCGTGCAGTAAGAAGAAACTAACCAGCACCAGGCCTGCCTGAATGCGAGGTGAAATTGGTAGAGAAAACACTGCTGCAGAATGTTGTTAGCCACTCTGTGTGAGGAGATAGTTTGCCCCCTGCAGTGGACCCTATATAGCACACCTGTGTGAGCTAAACAAACTAGCAATCTTAGGCAACCAAACAGTAATGACATAATAGACTCTCAGCTTCTCAATGCACAAACATCATACACTAAATAAATAAATAAATAACTGGTTTTGCATAAATGCAGTTTGTAATTTCTCTTGGATAAATTAGACTAATCAAATAATCTGTCAAGCAAAGGAGCTGTTTATGACACAGTCAACTGCAACCAGAGATATCAGAGGAGGCATTCCCATCCTGTCACTTCCAGCTCTCCAAATACTGATCGAAAAGTAGCTCAGAAAATCTCAGTTCCCATATATCTGGAGAATACTAGATTGGGGAAAGGTACCAGGGTCCAATGCAGTTTTATTTTTGTCACAAATTTAATATCATTAATCACAATTGCTCTTAACCAGTATTTTTCTCTTTTCTGTCATATTCCCTACTTATTATTTGAGTGTGGATGGTAAATTTGATTATATAAGAAAACTGCTCCCTATTTTATTCACACTCAAATTTCTTTTCTTAGTTCTGCATTTCTAAATTGTGTCAGAGAGCCTCAGCATTGTTATAGAATGCTTGCTTGGTCTAATTTTTAGCAGTTAAGCTAATGGTATTTATTTTCTGCGGCAGGAAGGTTGACTGTTGCTTTAAGACACTTTTTTTTTTAAATTTGATTTATATGCCGCCCTTTTCCGGAGACTCAGGGCGGCTTACAATGCGCTAAGCAATAGCCTTCATACTTTTGTATATTTATACGAAGTCAGCTTATTGCCCCCACAAACTGGGTCCTCAATTTACCTACCTTAGAAAGGATGGAAGGCTGAGTCAACCTTGAGCCTTGGTGAGATTCGAACCTGCAATAATTGCAGGCAGCTGATGTTAATAACAGGGCTTTAGACCATTGTACTATCCAAGGCTCTTTGGACTACCAGAATCTATAATGCAGGTTAAAAAGAAAGAAAATAACTGAAAAATAACCAGTGTTCTATCTTCATAGATAGAACACTGGTAGGTATAATGCGGTATATAAAGCTGAATAAAGTTAATTTCCCAGAAATTCAAAGAGATAAGTAGGATTTGCAACATTTACAGTATAATCCTGGCAGGATGTCCATTTATACAAAACAGGGAAGCAGTTAAAAGGAAATCATTATGACTTTGATTTACAGTAAATTATATTACATATAAAAATATCTGTAATATGAATATGATTTGTTGACAGAAGTTAAATCATTCTCACAGGAAATTAAATTTGGAGAGAAGAAAAAGGGGAGAAAGTGTCTATTTTTTCTAACAAGAAAACCAGTAAAAAAATCTAATATGAATGGCCTTTGTTTTATTTTATTGTTTAAACCAGGACAAATTGCCACAAGCAATTATTATTATTAATAACAAATGTCAGACAGAGAAAACAAAGAACCATGAAAAACAAGCTCTAATATATTGACAGTATTATATATTCACATTAACATTAGGTACTATAAATGCTATGACTGCTCTTGAAATCTTCTCATAACTCCTCAATTAAAATCATTAAAACTACAGGTAGTTCACCCCCAAATTTTTTGTTGCTAAGTGAGATATTTGTTAAAGTTTTGCCCCATTTTATGACTTTTTTTGCCACAGTTGTTAAGTGAATGACTACAGTTGTTAAGTTAGTTACATGGTTTTTAAATGAATCTGGCTTTCCCATTGTCAGAAGGCTGCAAAAGGAGATCACATGACCCCCGGATACTACAACCATCATAAAATTTGAATCAATTGCCAACCATCTGAATTTTGATCATGTGACCATGGAGGATGCTGTAATGGTCGTAAGTGTGAAAAATTGTCATAAGTCACGTTTTTCAGTGCCGTTATAACTTTGAAAGGTCACTAAATGAACTGTTGTAAATCGAGGACTACCTGCATAGTCTGGTTACAACCACAATGTTCTCTTGGCATTAAAAGAACTCTGTTTAACCAATGCAAACCATACTTGTACAAATATTTTTAAAAGTAACAGAAGTTGTTCTGATTATCGTAAAATGGTAAAAATAACAACCTTTGGCTCATTATCAAGTTATGCCCAAGGTTGAAAATACAGCATATATTATACATCCAGTTCTACAAATTCTATTCGAGATAGAATAGGAATTATAGTTGTTTGTCTCAGTCTGGCTGAACAGAGCTGGCCTGTTGTAAACCACAGATTACATCCTATTGATAATGCTTTATTCTATTCGTATTAGTCCAAGGTCATTCATTAAGATGCATAATTAACTTCAACCCCAATATAAAAAAAGGGTCACCCCAAATAATGAAGAACTCAGCTCGTCTTTTTTTCATTTCATTGTTAATCCAGTATCTGACAGTAGAAACAAACTAAATGAGGATCAATACGCTGAAGTACTTTGTCACAGTACTTCACAGAAATACCGTGGGCTTCATCTGCTCAGATGTTTGATTTCTTTTGGAGCGGTTGTCTTGCCTCAAAGAATCCTGTTCATAATTTAAAATATAGAATCATTTAGACCCATGATGGCGAACCTATGACACGGGTGCCACAGGTGGCACGTGGAGCCATCTCGGTGGGCACGTGAGCTCAGCTCTGGCATGCATACGTGTGCTGGCCAGCTGATTTTCGGGCCTTCTGGGCCCACCAGAAGTCAGGAAACATACTGTTTCGGCCTCCAGAGGGCTTCTGGGTGGGGTGGGGAAGACCATTTTTGCCCTTCCCAGGCTCCTAGAAAGGCTCTGGAGCCTGGGGAGAGCGAAAAACGGGCCTACCGGGCCCACCATGCCATCACATGCCAAAAGCGGGGGGAGAGGGTGCATAGAATTATGGATGTGGACACGCGTGCGTGTGACCCCACCACACTCCCCCCGCTTTTGGCACGCAATGGCAAAAAGGTTAGCCATCACTGATTTAGACCCTTAGAGAGTACAGAAACTTTGATCAAGATAATATCCCAGTTTTACGTGCATCGTGGTAATCTGTCACTAGAAATATTGCAATGTATTGTAAATAGGGATGTCTTTAAAAAGACAACCAGTTCAGTCTTTATTCTATTTCAAAATCTTGACCAAATTGCTGTAACTTTTAAAGCCTGTGAAAGTTAGGGGACTTAAGAAAGTTTCTTCCTACGTGTACCTACCAGTGTCCTGATGTTGCATTATCCAAGGCTTTTATCTCAGCAAAATATACTTTTATGTCCCTTTTTCCATCAGTGATCTCTTTGGTGTTGCCCTCCACAGAGAAGTCCATAGTCTTTATAAAGTCAGAAGCGATAGATAGTCTTAGGCTTTTCAATTAAAACTATATACCTACATAATACTACATATAACTTAACATACTACCGGTACATATAACTTAAACTATATAACTACACAATTAACTTTGTTAATTTTTGTCCTGCTATGCATTTTTAATCAATTTAAAATTGTAATATGATTCTTCCCTTTCCAAATAGCCTTTTTATTCTACACTTATACATTATATGCTGGCTTTTATTGTTTATTTATTATAATTTTAATTGTTTTAAGATGTAATTATTCTTATCTTACAAATCATTTTGAACGTTTTCTACCAATTTTATAAATAGAACATTTATATACATTGGATTGTTCATGGCTAGAAATATTAATATTTAATTTAAATGAACTGTTCTTTGCTAAGGTTCTTGGCCTTTATACCATAGAAACTCATAAAAGACAAGCATATTAAGAAAGCACTTTATCATTGAGTTAAGCACAGAGCGCAGCACATACAACATACGTTCAAAGATTATGGCTATAATGCCTGGTAATTAAACATCAAATTCATACTTACACACAATCAAAGAGGCAACTATTTGCTTAAGGCAGAATTTACTCTCACACTGGTAAAGCCCTTAAAAACAATGGACACCTGTTCAAGACTCACTTATTGCCTAATTAAATATTAACATGTCTTGATCCAATCTGTGGCATAATTTTAATTACTGTTGTCTCTTAGGATAGCCACATAATCAATGTATTTAGAGCTGTTCCTAGAGGCTATTTTGTAATTCAAACTGTGATCCATCATTACAATATTTTCCTCTGGACTGCCATTAGAAAATCAGCCCCATTAACTCTCCTAAATAGGGGAGGGGGAGAGATAGTTTGTCTTTAAATAAAATTAAAACTTAAGGGGTTGGGGTTTTTTTTTTTGAAACTTACACAAAACCTAATCTTAGAAATCAGTCTATTATTGGTTGCTTTTCTTAACACTGATCCCACTAATCATGGACATGCCCAAACTAGGATAAGCTTATTTAATATGCTGTATGAACAGTATTAGCTTGATCATATAATCAAGCTGTAAAAAAGTAACAATCTTGATTTTTTTGGGGGGAAAAGGATAGTCCTTCTAGAAAGTATGCATAGTACTCAGTGGTGAAATTCATTTTTTTTTTACTACTGGTTCTGTGGGCGTGGCGTGGCTTGGTCGACGTGGCAAGTTAAGGATACCGCAAAATCTCCATTCCCACCCCACTTTGGGGGGAGGATACTGCAAAATCCCCATTCCCTCCCCACTCCTGGGGGAAGGATATTGTAAAATCTCCATTCCCACCCCACTCTGGGACCAGCCAGTGGTAGTATTTGCCGGTTCTCCAAACTACTCAAAATATCTACTACCGGTTCCCCAGAATCTGTCAGAACCTGCTGGATTTCACCCCTAATAGTACTGTAGATTCAATTGAGCATGTAAATTTGCAAAGTTCTAACAGATATCCTAAACCCTTAAGAGGATCAATATGTAGTGGCAAAATCTTTTCATGTAAGCATCCTTAGGTGAAAGACAAATTGAATATTAAGTGAGTGCTGAGGTTGATTCCTTTCCATGGTCCATTTGCGGAATATTCAAATTCCCTATAGAATAGCAACAATTATGTCTTATCTGGGTTTGGTCTTGGGTAGGGAACTGAATTTAGATTCCCTGTATTTTCTGTTCCATCACAGAGTCTCCATAGAATAGGACTGCTATTAGAATACTGAATTTGTACCACCAAACTTCAACTTAAACAAAGAAACCTTTAAACGTTCATTATAAATTGAAATTACTTCAGATTTATTAAATAGCCTCTTTCATATATGTAGGACATATAATGTGCCTCAGAAATACGTTCTTTAGGAACAAGCTTTTTAGAAATTAACAACTTTTGTTTTATTCCATAATGTGCAATTTCATTTCACATTCATACCTGTATATGATTCCTGCAAAGATTTTGACTTCTTCATTATTATTAAGAGCAAGAGCTGACATTTGCATGCTTTTCAAAGACACATTAGTCAAAACATTAAATGCCTACATATATTTAATATAACTATTGTTACTTAAATAGAGTTCCAAGCCCTAAAACGATCATGATTGTGGGAGGGAGGGAGTTAGTTAAAAATCCTTTTATTCTACATCACATCTTAGTGGGGGAGGGGGGGAAATCCCAAATCATAATTTACTCCAAGGTGGAAAATTCAAAAATAAGATAACATTAAATGCATACATGGATTTAGTGCATAATCTAGTCTGGCTCTGACCAAGGTATGAACCACCCTTTGAACAGACTCATTATTGCTGTATAGATCAAGGACTAACTATTGCAGTCAAATAGGAAAATAAGAAGAATCTTCCAACATTTGTGGGAAAAAAATAGCAGGACTATGCAAATAACCAATAATATGCCACGGATAAATCTATCCATTTCTATTTTTATCAGTTTTGCATTTTTTCCCAAGCTAAAATTTATTCTGCAAATTATATTAATTTACATTATTATTTTTTTAAAAAAATATCGGCATGAAAAATTGTACTCATTTTCATGCCTATTTCTCCTAACACTATATTTTTTTATGCAAAACTGCTTAATGTACACAATCTTGATAGCAATTTACCCTGTTCCAATTTTCTGTATGCTATTTTCACAAATATATGCAGTTCATGTGCATTTTCTTTAATATATGCATCATAAAATTGGACGAATATGAATATTGAAGGGTAATTGTATTTTGGTTTGCATATACTTGGAAAATATAAATTAGATAAATTGGCATTAAAATATAATCCAAGCAAATTTCTCTTGTCCCTAAGATGAAAGGCTACAATAGCAAATAATTAGTTTTGGGAAAATGACATATGAATTGAATACTGGCCATGATCCCTCTGCTCACTAGACCAATGTTTAATTTCAGCCTGGGTTTTCACATATTTTTATTGGACTGAACACTTTTTTTTCACTTTACTACTGGTTCACGTATATCTCTTGTTCTCAGCAATTCTTGTTCTTCTGGTAGTTGTTTGGGGGGGAAAGTAAGCACTTTTGTTGCATATATAAAATTCACCTAGAAAAAAAATTATAGATGATACCATATTTTGGAAGTTTAATTTAGGATCAGGGCTTTAAACAAACAATTCCTTCCCCAAATAACTCTGGTATCTTTTTTTTATTGTGTGTGTGTTTGTGTGTTTATGTATAACTGGGTAATTGTCAACATTGCACAGGAAATAAACCATGGAAATGTCAATTGTACCTAATTCAATTGTTGATGCTAATCCAGCACTTCTAAAGTGTACAAGGGATTCAAACTATTTTAAGTCAATACAGCCTTTAATGGGATCTTTATTATAGATTCTGATTGTGACTTGAGACCTTATCTACTTGAAAATCCATGAAAATAAACCAATTTTTTCCCCCTTAAGTATTGGTAGCAGCAATATGATTGTGGTCTCCTTCTCTTCCACATATATTTTGGTTTTGCACATACAATGTAGAAATCTGGGGTAAATGATAAATTCAAACACAAACTGTAGGAAGGGAATGAGTTTAAATGATGGGAGACACACTCTCTCTCTCTCCCCCCCCCTCTCCTTTATATCTTCAAGAATATATATATTCTTCAAATCAAAAACAAAGCATTTGTAGTATTGATTTTAAAAGTGTAATTAGGATTATATAGAACGAATAACATCAATTAAATTTTTGTGGGATTTTATTTTTATTGCACCACATTTTGTAGACAATCAAGTTTTGTTTTATTATAATTACCTAGTTGTTTATATATTTATTATCTAGATATGTATAACAGCCTGCCTTTCTCTTACTCAGAGTCTAGCTGAATAAGAAAAACCTTCATTCCTTGGTTGAAATGATCCAAGAAAGTTTAGTTCATAACAAATTAATTAGATTTTAGGACAACACAAGCCTTTTGGTAGTTCTTGCTGCAAATGAGAAACTATCATTTTAGAACTTAATAAATTCTCAAAATTCTCTCTGCCTATTATTTTTTGGCTTTAACAAACAACCATGGAAAAACTGATACTGAAATTGTCAGTTTCAGCAACAACTTTTCATGCAAGAGAAAAATAATGGTTTAGGCCACAATAAATATATATTCTAAAACTCTTTGGGAAGAAAAACTGTTGAATTCATGTTATAAAGACTGAGTGAATAAGCTGCTATTAAGTATTTACCAGTGAGGGAAGAGGTTCTTCATGATTAACATCTCTGGGAAATTTCAATGAACCATGTGTAACACGACTTAATACTTTTATTAATTTTAAAGAATTTAAATAAAATTTTGAAAGAATTTAATAAAATTCTTTCAAAAGCAACTTATTTCTTCTCATGTTTCCATTTCTACTTTGTGAGAAATGCAACTAGCCCAATGTCAACCAGTCGAGAGATGCATCCAGTTGAGAGAGAGGTTCATTCTTCAATATGCTGGCCCTTTAAGAAATGCAAAGGTTCTCATCAACAATATATTTGTATTGCCTTATCCAATCATAGTTCTGGCAAACCTTTTCCGGAGCCTGTTTCAGTGCCCTGCCTTTGGCACTCTTGGAAAACAAGTTTAATAAAATATCCATGTGTATTTGGAGAAAATATGTGTTTGGAGAAATCTCACTAGAATGTGGGTTTTTATGATAAAATCTTTACTGAGATTTGCATTCTAGATTGCTTCTGCCTTTTTCAAAGAAATAGCCAGGCCAATTGATTGATTTTGTATAAAATATATCTTAGCCTACAAAGACCCTGAAATTACCTGTTTAATTGCAGAATTTTCTTTTTATAAATTCAGGGGTGCTATATTAATATTAATGTAGTAAAAGTAAGTTAGGTCTAAGCCAAAACTGGTAGTATTGTGCTCTGTCTGTTTGTAAGGATTATATTTACATTCCTTTATTATATTTTTTGGTCTGGTCTGGTCTGGTTTATGGATCCTGACCACAATGAAGTTTGTTGTTCTTTAAACCGAATAAATTTAATAAAAACTAGTTTTGTCTTGTTACATAAAAAAAAATAATACAAAAAACATATAAAATATATCCAGATCTTGTAAAGGGAGAAGAGATTAATATTAACATTAACAGCTATAGCTACTGGTCATTTAAGAGCATATGGTGTGACAGAAGACAACTGGTTTATTACTTTTGTGCTATGACGTTTCTTCACATCTTTATGCACTACACATCCCAAACTCCAATTAACTTCTATACACATTTGAGTCATGAAGTGATTGCAAGCCTCACTGTGAAGCAATGCAATTTTTCTTTAAGTAGCTCCTGTTCTCAAGTAAATGCATGCTGAGAATAGAAAAGCACCTTCACACAGGATGTTCAGCCAGCACTATGCTTCCTGTCAAAATATTTCCGGTGTAAATGGAATGATGGCTATGGCAATAGTCTAGGACAGTGATGGCTAACCTTTTTGCCATCACATGCCAAAAGCGGGGAGTTTAAGTTTATAATATAAAATATAAAAGCAGGGGGGAGCGGGGAGGACACATGCACATGTGCCCACATCCATAATTCTATGCGCCCCACCCCCTCCCCTCATGCTCCCCCTGCTTTTGGCACGTGATGGCACGGTGGGCACAGTAGGCCCATTTTTCGCTCTCCCCAGGCTCCAGAGCCTTTCTAGAAGCCTGGGGAGGGCAAAAACAGCCTGCCCCCCAGAGGCCCT
The DNA here is from genome assembly GCA_012654045.1 of Ptyas mucosa. Classification (NCBI taxonomy): domain Eukaryota; kingdom Metazoa; phylum Chordata; class Lepidosauria; order Squamata; family Colubridae; genus Ptyas; species Ptyas mucosa. Next base: position 46,061,585 of record WNWU01000004.1, on the reverse strand, counting down.
CCGGAGGCCGGAAACAGCATGTTTCCTGACTTCTGATGGGCCCAGAAGGACTGAAAATCAACTGGCCGGCACATGCATGCATGACGGAGCTGAGCTCGCGTGCCCACCAATATGGTTCCACATGCCACCTGTGGCACCTGTGCCATAGGTTCGCCATCAGGGGTCTAGGATGACCTGCTCTTATTTCTTGGCTGTACAACAGCACAGCACAATTAGATTAAGACCATATGCAATCATCTATCTATCTATCTATCTATCTATCTATCTATCTATCTAGTTACTTTAATTCTTATCTTAACCAACACCACCCATATAGCTCTACTCTTTTAGACTACCTCAAAAATTATTTTATTATTCATTAAAATATCTCTTCAAGTTATGGAAAAATTAAGTTTCTTGAAGGATGGCCTTGAGTGATGCAAGATGTAGTAACCAAGGAAGAAAAAATGACTTATGTGTCATCCTCTTGCACTTCATTAACATTTACTTAGCACTCAGAACAATATATGGGAAAGACAGACAGTCTGTTTTGATGAACTGAAAAACTAAACATCCATAAATGGAAGGTGGAGATGGGATGAAGAGACTTAGAAGGTGACAGACAAGTCAGACAAGCAAGAGAATAGTCAGTGCAGCAAGAACTCCCTGCAGTGACATGCTGAAAAAGACGAAAGAGAATTATTTCAATGACAGAACACTAGTTCTTGCAGTAGATAACTCTAGACTGCAGAAGTAAGAAACTGGGATTTCTTTCCTGCTAAAGGCTTAAACTGACATACTACGGTAGATAGAGCTAAGCAAAAGTCAAATGGATGGAACTAAGCAATAAAAAAATTAAAAAGTCACTACTAATAACCATCTCATTCACATCTATAAGATGAATTCATGCATCATGTTTGACATGGCAATGTAGTTTTCTTGAACAAGTTACAATGCCTAGTTCTATACTATGCTAAACCATAAAGCAAGATCTATGAGCTACCATGCCTGTATTCATACTTGAATACTTGCGGGGTTGGTGGTGTTCTTTTTAAAATTAAATTAAAATAAGAATGTTTCACAGTTCAAAAATAATCTGTAGACCAACGATTCCCTCTACTTGGGCTATATTTATACCTACTGACTGTTCAGGTTTTCAGGCAAGAGTCCTTCTCAATTCTTCTTTGGAGATACCAGAATGAACATGTGTTCTTCCACTGAGACTCAGCTCAGACATTTTAGAAGAAGAAGAGGAACATGATTCCTCTCTAGTTTTTTAAACATTCATAACCCCCTCCTACAATAACATAAGGGCATCCTGTTCGGTTGGTAGATGTCACTGCAGGAAAAGCACCCAACAATAATAGCTTCCATTGCCTGCCTGTGAGTAGACAACTTCATACAGTTAGCACTAGGGGTTTACCTCTCTTATTTGAATGTCAGGATATTTTGGACATCATCCAAATAGTTTGATCCATACTTGCAAGGCAAAATATTGCTTGCCTGAATTTTATATAGTTCAAAATAAATTGCTATGATGCAAATCCATGTAAATTATCATGCTAAACTTGTGCTTATTTCAAAGAAAGGAATAAAATATACTAAGCAATCTACAGTAGGAAACACTTGGGAAGATCTTAAATAAATTCATATTCTCTGAAACACACAATCATTTCAGTACAAAATTGTCTCTAAACGGTTTCTTCCTTCTAAAACTATAAAGAAAAGTTCAGTATTTTTATAAAATCAACAATTTACAATGTACCCAGAAATGCTTGAAAATTCAGATGCACTAGGCAAGGTAGTTTGAGCTCAAGATTCTTTATCCCTCCCTTGGATTTTTATTTATCTACAGTATGACTGCATGATTTATAAGATCCCTAAAGTAAACATGAATAGAGAATGTGGACAACACATATTAATTTGTATTATTTATTATTACGTTGCATTCCTTTTGGCATAATCTCCATCCCAGACCATCCCAGACCACCCCAACGATGCCCTTGAAGTGATGTCCCAGTGCCTGGAAGCTGTACGGATCTGGATGGGGAGGAACAAGCTCAAGCTCAACCCCTCCAAGACTGAGTGGCTGTGGTTCCCGGCATCCCGATATAGCCAGCTGACGCCATCGCTGACTATCGGGGGCGAGTCTTTGGCCCCCGTGGAGACGGCGCGCAATCTGGGAGTCCTCCTGGATACGCAGCTGTCCTTAGAGGAACATCTGACAGCTGTAGCCAGGGGGACCTTTTATCAGGTACGCCTGATTCGCCAGTTGCGGCCCTTTCTTGATCGGGATTCCGTGTGCACGGTCACTCATGCCCTCGTCACCTCTCGCCTGGACTACTGTAACTCTCTCTACATGGGGCTCCCCTTGAGGAGCACCCGGAGGCTCCAACTGGTCCAGAATGCGGCCGCGCAGGTAATTACGGGGGCTACATGGTGCTCCCGCATAACACCGCTCCTGTGCGAGCTGCACTGGCTCCCAGTGGTCTTCCGGGTACGCTTCAAGGTGTTGGTCACCACCTTTAAAGCGCTCCATGGCATAGGGCCCAGTTATCTACGAGACCACCTTCTGCCACCGACGACCTCCCATCGACCCGTGCGCTCCCACAGAGAGGGTCTCCTCGGGGTGCCATCGGCCAAGCAATGCAGGCTGGTGACCCCCAGGGGGAGGGCCTTCTCTGTGGGGGCTCCCACCCTCTGGAATCAGTTGCCCCCTGAGATAAGAAGAATCCATGACCTTCGTGCCTTCCGCCGGGCCCTTAAAACATTTTTTTTCCAACAAGCCGGGCTGGCCTAAGCAAAACCTTTTAAGTAATTTTAAATTGGGGTGTTTTTTAAATTTTGGAGCCAATTTAGATATTCTTTTTAATTTGTTCTTAATGTTTATATTATGTGTTTTTACTTGGCTGTACACCGCCCTGAGTCCCCAGGGAGAAGGGCGGTATAGAAATCTAAAATAAATAAATAAATAAATAATAATGTTGAGTTTCAGCACAATAATTCCTGGAACAAAATACCCAGTCTAATAATTTCCAGATAAAAGCTAAATTTTGGAATCTGGAAAAAAAAAAGATGAAGAAAGCTAACCAAGATGTCTGGTGCATCTTCACCATTATTCAATGCCTAGTTCTGACCTAAAAATCCTTCATGATCCCAAGTACCTTTATTCATAAATCAAACTAGAAATCTGGCACTTCTGGGCAGGCATCTGCACAAAAGGTTAGCAATGAGGTGATTCTCAATCTTATTCTAACCAAGGTTGTGAGACAGTGATTTGCCTAGGGCAGCCCGGTATCTTCAATCTAGTCTAAGTTCAACAGATGATAGAAGATATATTTAAAGAATACACTCAAAGCATAGAAACATTCAATAGTGGCTCAGAAATTATAAAGAGAGATAATCTCCTCTAGAATGTTACTATGAACTGTTGGTATTTTGTTGTCAATGACTTTTCTAAAATGAAGATCAAGCCACAATAGTGGGCAATAGTTGGCCTTATATAAAATATATGTAGATTCATACCTATATTTATGTTAGAAGTATGTTCAACATCAAAGGAGAAATTTGTTGTTTCAGATTTTTTAAAAATAATATATTCTCTTTTTTAATCTTCTCAGCTATATGTAGAAAGATTGTATAAACCATGATATTCCCTGTGAGACTCAATGGAAACCAAAGGTGGATTTTGAAGGAATGGGATAGGAAGAATATTGATGCTTTTGAACCTTGGTGTTGGAGAAGACTCCTGAGAATATTATGGATAGTCAACAAAACAGACAAATCATTGAACAAAACAATCCAGAGTTCTCCCTTGAGGCACAAATGACCAGGCTCACATTATCTTACTTCAAACACATTATGAAAGATCTAGTTCCCTGAAGAAGGCACTAATTCTGGAAATGGTGAACAGCAGCAAGGTGGATAGACTCGGTTACAGTGATGATCAACACACTGAAAGCACTGAAGGTCAAGTTTAGGGATAGATCATAGTGCAGAAAATTTATGTCGTCACTAAGAGTCACCAAGTGACTTGACAATAACTTGATGGCACATAACTAACCAATTGTTGGCATACTAGGATCTTAAGGTTAAAGAGAGATTTCACCAAGTTTGTTAGCTCAAAACTCAGGCTGGTAGCTTTCCCCAGGTATCCTTCTATAGGTGTACAAGCATACCTGCTTTATTTGTCTGCTAGTCCCAGAGGAAAAATGACAGAGTCTTCCTTTTCTTTAACAAACTTTGCTTCTGCTAACGGCATTATGAAGTACTTCGTTTATATGCATATAACTCTGCATTAAGAAAATGTATTTGTAAAAGCTTGTATTAAGAAATGCATTATTCTTAATATAACACATATTATAATAGGAAGAAATTGCTTTCTAAAAAAAGTAGCTATACCACAGAAAATGTGCATTCATTAGAAAAGTTTGTGCCAATTCCTTTTTTCTTTTTCTTCTGTCCTGTTAGATTTATTCACACTGGAAACAAGCCCCAGTTTACTTAAAGTTTGAAAAGTGAAAGATTAAGTAAAAATAAAATTGATTAACTTTTATGTATGATTTTATTATCCTTAACATTTTTACACAATTCTTGACACACTGATATGATCAATAGACTATTATTTGTATTTTGAAACAAAATTTATGCTTAGTTTTTAAAATTTTAATTTTTTTTTCTGAAGTGAGTATTTTGAAACAAGGTAAATTAAGAATGTAAGGAAAATCAACATTAAGGTAGCAATGGGATTGACTCTGGCCTAGGCATGTACTAATTTATCTGTACCTCACACTATAAGCTTTAAAGTCTGGTACTGAATTTAGGTATATCTTGAGCATGCTTTATAATAATAATAACTTTATTGTCATTGTACGTGTATACACAGTATTCCCATACAACAAAATTCACTTAACACCCAAAGACCAGGTCACACATAACAATCCCCAAACACACTCCCACCCAACACAATTCCCCATCCCTAAACCACCCAAACACCCACACAACAGACCAAGTAATACTGTCCAACAACTCACTGATGGTGGCCCTTTAGTTCATTGAGGCAACCAAAGCTTGAGTTTTAGTCCATCTATCTTGCAGTATGGTAAACTTTAAATAGCATAGAATATCAAAGCCATGCTCTGTAAAGAACAAGTTACTCCAAACCAGATGATTTTCAGTATCTGTTCATTTTCTCCAGATAGTTAATTTAAAAAAAAATGTATTGATCTGGCTTGTTGATGTTCTATGCTACTGCAATTATAATAATATTGTTTCAGTACTATCATTTAATAGTATTATTTAATATAATTATGGGAGTGGTGCGGTGACCTAGAGGTGGAACTCTCGCCTCACAGTCAGAAGGTTGTGAATTTGATCCTAGGTAGAAGCAGATATTTCTCTCTCTGGGCACAATGAGAATATATCGGCTACGAACTCTGCATTGGCAACAGGAAGGGCATCCGGCCAGTAAACACTCAGCTCCATTCAATTTTCCCGACTCCACCTCGATGCAAGGGATTTTGGGGTCATTAAAAGACAATTTAAAAAATATTATGATGATATAGTATTAATATTTCTATTAGTATTACAATAATAACATTCAAAGGGGACCTTCACTGTATTTAAAATAGGTAGAGGTCAGGCAGGGGTCCAGCATGGCACATATGTGGTCTGGGTTGAGGTTGGTTTTTATACTAGTATATAATGAAAGTCAGTTTGGCCTCATGCTTAAAGTGCCAGGATAGAAACTAGGAAACTCTGATTTCTTTGTCCACTTTAGAAAGAGAGCCTCCTAGGTCACTTTGGGCCAGTCACTTTTTCTCAGCCCTGGGAAGGAAGGAATGGCAAATCACTTCCAATAAACTTGCCAAGAAAAATACAGGAATTAGTCTAAGCAGTTGGCAGGAATCCAGATTGACTTGAAGGCACACACACAAAATAAAAAAATAAAAAGTGCAATAGTATTAACAGTGATGCATACAATTTGCTTGTATTCATTAAAAGCCCTAAAATATTATTAAGAATAATTTGCAGTTAGATTACAATTTAAGACTGGTGGTAACTTAATAACTCAAGTCCTAACCAAGGACCAAGAATTATTAAGGTAGCACTGAAGGAACTAACAGTTGCAAGCAAGGTGTTGTTATTTTTTAAAATTAGGGTGTTTTGGTCTGATAAATTTAACATTTCCAAATATTGAGGGAATCCTTTAGGCATTGCTCTGATTTTTATTACCATATTTTTCCGTGTATAAGACACAGTCCCCCCTCCAAAAAAAGTGGGTGGAAATGTCTGTGCTTCTTATACAGCAAAAGTTGCTGAAGCCCCGCCCACCCATCAGCCCTCACCCTTTGGCCTCTGCCTTCCAGCAATTTACTTCCTTGCAGCAAACAACAAACAGCCTGGTCAGCTTCAGCACAACCTGATTTAGCACAAGCAGCTGATTGGCAGTTGAGTCAGCCTACCGGAATACCACCCATCAGCTGTTCCAGGCTGCAGGGATCACTACCGCTTATCACCGCCATTCCCACACATCACTGCTGCTGCCTATCACTGCCTCCATGTGCTCCATTTTCAGCCTCTGCGCATCCCATTTTCGGCCCATTCCAGGCGGAGGCAGCGATCTCCTCCGCCTGGAACAGACCAAAAATGGGGCATGTGGAGGCTGAAAATGGGACATGCGGAGGGCAAAACAGGGGTGCGTGGAGGCAGCAACGGATGATAGCAATCCCTGCAGCCTGAAACAGCTGATAGGTGGTATTCCGGGAGGCCGCTCCAACCACCAATCAGCTGCTCATGCTAAATCAGGCTGTGCTGAAGCTAATCAGGCTGTTTGCTGCAAGGAGGTAAATTGCTGGGAGGCAGAAGCAGAGGCAGATTTCCACCCCCCTTTATTTTCCTCCCCAAAAGCTAGGTGTGTCTTATACTTCGGAACATCTTATAGTCTGAAAAATACAGTATTTAACAAAATGTTTAAAATAAATAAATATTTTAAATATTTATTATTATATATGTAATTTAATTTAAATATTGAATAATAGTAACAATACATTTTTATTATTAATTGGAAAAGATCATTCACAAGTGGGAGCCCAATGTGTGTGCATGGAAACTTTAACTGTTTGCATCATATCTTTCTATGCATTCACCCCAACTTTTTGTCCACCAAAATGTTTCACTCTGTCCCATATAAGCCTTGCCACGATTTTCACTGTCTGCTCTTCTCTTTCTGTCCAGTATTCGTTCTTTTCCCTCTAAAATATTGTCTTGGGCAGATCATATTCTCTCTTACCAGTCTCCACACTCCCACAGAGTTTAATGCTTTAAAAACCCAACATGTCTTTATTTCTAAGACCGAAAGTTATAATGGGGAAAGGTTTAATTTGTTCGTGGTTAGATGTGGTTTCTTCCACATCCATCCTAAATTTTCTTTGATTATTCTACATTCATTCACTCTGCTCTTTATTTTTACTTTCCACCCAAAATGGAAAACCTGTACCACTTCAAATCAGATGAATTGACATCATAGTAGAGTAATGTGATATAAGATGCTTGGCTAGATGCAAAAATGGACCTGGGATTAGCTGCTCCAATCTTACAATATGATAGAAGATAGAGAAATGGTTTTAATTAGTAATGTCATTTCTCATTGACTTTAAAAATCTTTAATATTTTTAAAGAAATTAAATTCTAAGGAGCATTGTTCCTTAGTTATTTTAAAGCCGGCTTTATTTCACCTGTTTATATTTTTTATCAAATTTCTACCTTTAAGAATTTAAAAACTTCATTCAGGCTATAAGAATAGAAGTAAATGTAGAGTAGAAAATATAGTGTCAGACTTTTAAAATGTATTACTTTCTTAAATAAAACAATAGTAAGAATCCAGACAACCTACCCATTGTTAAAATTAAGATTGAAATTCTAAGAAAATCTGCCAAAATTTATTTACAAACAATTATTAATGATGAAGTTGCACAATCCTGTATTAGAAGAGCACATTCCTTAAGTACAGGACATACAACAATGGAACCAAACAAATCCATTAATATACACAAGACAAGAATTATTTTAAAGATATTATTATTCTGTCATCTACTGGCAATGTGCTTTCTAGTCATGTTTTCTGCCAGTCTTTACCAGTTTGCCAATTACACAAGCTGTTTCCTAGACATCAGACAAAAATTCCACAAGACTGCTGTGCAAGCGCACCCTAATTAACCATCAGCTTAATTAGACAATTTACTGTGTAATTAGCAGGCAATTAGTCAACACCTCTCAGATCTTATTGACTGCTGTGACAGCCTTCTCTACTCTGTGCATTCTAACACACAACTACTACTACATTTCTAGCACCCTCAAATCCCTGTACTACACGCTTCTAGGCAAAGCACAACATATGATATTATATAACAAATAGGGAAGGGAAAAACCATGTGTGTGGTCTATCTGGAGACTGAACTTTTTGCCAGCCTAAACTATGTGCTGCTGTTTTAGCAGCTGCTTCCTCTCTCTCTCTGTCACTCAGAGAGAGAGAGAGAGAGAGAGAGAGAGAGAGA
>WNWU01000004.1:46015166-46052651 GCA_012654045.1 Ptyas mucosa | reverse complement strand
GAGAGAGAGAGAGAGAGAGAGGAGAGGAAGAGAGGGGAGGGGAGGGGAGGGAGGGAGGGAGAAGGGGAATATTTGCTAATATGGTAGATCAGGTTTATTTGCAATTCAGCAAAAAAAAAAAGGCTTACTCATAGTATTAAATCACACTGACTGAGTCTAATGGACACAATTCTCCAATCACTGAAATGTACTTGGTTATGCTTACATTAACTAGTAGAAAGTCTCTGCATGATCAGATAGGAATTTTATCTTGCCATGTAAGAGATGCTTTTTGGGCTGATGGTATATTTGGAAGTATTTCAACAAGTTATGAATTCTCTCACAAGATTATGCAATAACTTGCCCATCACAAAATGGATTTAAGAGTGTATCAGATGACTACTTATCATCTCTTATGCTCACCCATTTCTTTAGCACGCTTTTCTGGGACTCTGTTCACCTTTATTCTTGTTCTGGGCATCTGGATAGACTTCAGCTGCACATGATTTTTATTTCTTAGAAAGTTTATGGGACCCATTTGTTGACCCAAGCAGCCTGGCATGGGCCAAAACAAATATTTGTAGGCATATTTAACTGTAATTTCTTTTTAGAAAATATGATTGGTATTTTAGTGTGCATGAAATCCACATTGCTACATATATTTCTCCTCAAAATAGATATTAGATGTTACTGAATGTATTTTCTTTCAAGATATGCTTTCTTGAGAAATATTGTTTGATATTGTGCTTTTGAACCAAGAAACTTAGGATATTAGCAAAGTGAGACATCCAATAGATTTTCATTTTCTTTCTCACATTAATCCAAATGACAGTAATATTTATTGGTATTGGAGTTTATACAGATTTATTTTATAAACAATTGTATTCCTTAGATATTTTTACCAATAAAATATTCCATGCCATACATTTTAAAATCTTTGAAATCTTTTCAGTATGGAAGGATTTTTTTTTTCAATAGTAACTGCTGGTATTTTTTCAAAATATTCTAATCCATTGTCTGTTTATAAAAAATCTTGTTTTCTGAAATTGCTAGAAGAAACACTCACCCAAATGAACTGTAGCCACATCTATTCCATGAAAATAACTTTTTATAAACAAACGTATCATGTAGTCACCTAAGATATATAATAATGGGGCAGAAGTGTACGATCACTTTGTCGTGCTGAAAGCTGTCCCCCTTTTTTGAGATTATAATCACACTTTGAGAAAATGGTAGAAGTCAGAATTTTTGCTTCATCATTACCAACAGGTAATATTCACATTTCCTTCCTGTCACTGCAAATATAGAGGCAAATTTTGCAAACAAAAAAACCCAATGGCAACTGCATAAGGAATATTCTAAGTTTGTGTACTCATACAATTTTAGTTAAATATAGTGTTGAAAATCTGGAAGGTTTATAAGAAACAGTACTTTGACTACAAATGCTAAGCAACTGCAAGAATATCTGAAGAGATGTTTTTAGAAGCCTATGTTATTTTCTCACTTGAATACAAATTTGCTAACTGTACAATATCCTAAGGCAGTCTTTCTCAAACTGTTGCCTTCTACTTGTGTTGAACTTCAACTCCCCTAAATCCCGTAGCTATGCCAACTAGGGATTATGGAAACTGAAATACAACACCTTTAAATAATGCAAGGCAAGGGAAAGCTGCCCTAAGATATCTATGTATCTGTCCTGACATTATGTGGATACATTCCATGCTAATTTTTAAAATCTCTTCTTAGTACCATTTCTATTTCATTAGATAAGCATAGCTGGTAGGGAACATGAAGTCTAGAATCCAACAATAATCAAAGATATGTTTTATATAAGCCAATACTGATTTGATGAAACACTGCATTTAAATAATAGTCCTCTTAACTTAATGGTTGGTCTTAACTATTTTTTAAAACATTCAAATATCAAGTAAGATTGTATAACAAAGGATGCTATAGAATTTCTCAGGTTTCCATCTAAAGACTTTTCCCACAACTAATTTGCTCTGAAAAAATGGCTAATAAGAGATCCCACCTACACCTCTCCTCAGCCTCCCTCCTCCCCCAATCTTTTAGTTTTATTTATAGCTGATAAATAAAAGGCTGTATTTTTATAGCCTTTTACTCTTTTTCTATACAATTTGTTGCATTGTTTAATATTTTTTAACATTGTAAGCCACCCAGAATAATCATGTGGTTGACATGATGGCAAATAAATTAAATAAATAAATATAACAATTATAATATTTAATAAAAATTACTATTTAAAAACTCAATGTGAGGAAAATGGGAAAAATTATTTTTAAAACAACAACATGTGTAAGGATAGCTTGCAAAATGCCACCCCACCTCCATCTCTGCCTCCTTTCAAATACAATATTGGTGTTGTTGTTGTTGTTGTTGTTGTTGTTGTTGTTATTATTATTATTATTATTATTATTATTATTATTATTTGATGGTACTTAGTGGAAATATAAATAGCCCTTTTTCCATTTGACATTAACTATCTGATTATTTGTCTCTCCAAGGAAAAGCTGTGGGTTTTCATAGGAAATACAAAATAAATCATAGAATATTTCTGCTTACTGAGATATCAACTGGCATTTAACAGCAAGTTAAGTGGATCTGGCTATTGCGAACTAGACTTTTTTTTGAGTAGCTAAAATCTCTCTTTCTCTTTCTCTTTCTCTCTCTCAAAAAGTAGAACAGTCAAAAACCAGTTCAAAACCTTGCTTTAGGTTATTTCTTAAAAGGAAAGCAAGATTTTCTAAACATATTCTGCAAATAAATAAATAAATAGACAATCTGTGCAATATTCAGCTGTCAGTCTAGAAAAATAACAAGGGAAACACTGTCAGTAGTACAGGTAATAAAATTTCAGGCTGATGCTCATGCTCAGGCTTTAATTCTCATGCAACTCCCATGATAAGCATATACTTACTTTATCACATGCAAGCTAGGCAAATTGAACTTCATCACTATAACTGAATTGTAAAATATTAATATTTCATATTCTAACAAATTCCACAGAACAAACTTAGCTACACTGAAAACATCAAGAATTCCACATTTTAATATTGTTTTAAATCATTTTCGGAGGGATAGGGGACAAAGCTGACATGAAATCTTAAACTGTAATAAGTATTTTGTAAATTACTGCGAGAGGTAGCAGACAAAGAAAATGGGCTTTTTATTCTGTGAGTTCAGTTCAACAGAAACATTGACATTACAAAGGACAGTGCAAGCTATTGTGTTCCAGATCTTAGCATTACAAAAGAGAGAGATATGTCACCCATATTGGTCCCTATGGAAACACTATTAGTCCTAGCATGAATCTGAGTATCTATATTATGGAGAAATGCTATTTCTTAGCATAATTAGTTTGTTCATTCAGGCAATGGTTCTAACTGGCAAGCAACCTTTGCAGGTATGTCACACCATCTATCTTGTTATGAGTTTACCCTACATTCTGCTTGTAAAACAGAGACAAATTGTGTTTCTAAAGGCTGAATTGGACTTAATCATTAATTTGTGAGATTGTTAGATAAAATATTGCATGAGGTAGATGTTGAATTTGGGTGCAAAACTTTTCATCAGTTTAATTTTATTGGGATAATTTTCAGGCAGTCTCAAATATTTGGCCAGCTTCCTAAATTTTAGCCTCAGGTTGGTTTGTTTCAATCCTGGCTAGGATTCAGACTGCATTGCAAACAAGAGCTAATCTATTATTTCAATTTTTGAATTTTTCCTCATAGTCACCCTTAGATGGAATGAAAGTGGCCAAGTCTACAATTCACTCAGGCTCACTTTTGTATAACTAAACCATAGTTTACTGTCATGTGAACCAGGCCAATATATGTTTAGGGGGTGTGAGAGACAAAGACAATGCTTAGAGATTTCATCTGAAACTGTTCCACATATTTATTTCAACGGGAGAGATTTAATAAAAGCAACTGCTTCTCTAAGTTATTAAAAGTGACAGCATCACAAATCAAAGCATGTCACCAACAGAGTGAAGACAGATTTTTCCGATTAATCAGAATTACATTTTTACCGATGAAAGAAACAGCTAAAATCAAAGAAAATATTTCTGGTATCATTTCTTTGCGTTTAAGGTTTCTACTCTGTCCACACTATCATATATTGAAATACTCTTTGTCTAAAATTAGAATGACATTTTTGCATTTCTATTTCATTATATATTGTATTATATGGGAAAAGAACAAAAAATATTGTCTAATCTCCTATGTATAGTTTAATAAAGAAATAATTCAGTTATCCAACTTTCAGATGAATTGTGTGACTCATATCCATTGATTTGTTAATCAGAACAAGGTGTTTTTATAGTATTATTATTTTTTAAAATTTGATTTATATGCCGCCCTTCTCCAGAGACTCAGGGCGGCTTACAGTGCGTTAAGCAATAGCCTTCATACTTTTGTATATTTATACAAAATCAGCTTATTGCTCCCACAATCTGGGTCCTCATTTCACCTACCTTAGAAAGGATGGAAGGCTGAGTCAACCTTGAGCCTGGTGAGATTTGAACTTGTAGTAATTGCAAGCAGCTGATCTTAATAACAGTGAATTAGTCCACTGCGCCACCAGGACTCTTAATTCCTGGGACTGAAGTACCTTGGTTTCTAATATGAGAGCCATGAAATACAGGGATATGTTTATATTTTTCACCAGCAGGCAGAGAAAACCTACTTTGGCTTGGACACAGTTTTTATTCCATTCACCAAGGGAATTAGGATTAGAGACAGCATGCCAGGAACTTTCTTTTTGTTCCTTTTTTTGGTCTTTGCCTCAGATTTCTCCTGATTGGAATATCGATAGTTCTTCTCCTTTAGACTGCTTCCTACTAGAACAGTGAATATCTTTTCCTTTTCTTTCTCTGTATAAGGCAGGAAACTCCAACAAGCAGATTTTCTATTACAGCATATAATTTATTTAATGAACTTTGCTTGTCTTTTTTGGCTATAAGTATCCGTCCTTAGGTACTCTTAATGGGCTTGATTCTAATATATTTAGACTCTTCTAAATACACATCATGGTGAATGAATGGAGGATTTTAGCTTCAACATTTTCTCCGCACTTTCAAGCATGGAATACAGTATGTAATCAATGCCAGATTCCTGTTGATTAGGTAGAAGAACAAATATTGCTGATCTGCTTTTCGTGCATAGTTGTTCCCCACCACAAACAATTCACAAAAAAGTATGAAGATAGGTCAGTTTCTGAGTTGAGGTACAATCTTGACTGGCTTGGAAGCAGAGGGACTTAGAATCTAGCAGGTCTATGTTTCTTTCAGTCTGTCTCCATGCCAATTCCATCATCTCTACTTTAAAAAAAAAAAACCCATCCTGATGTTGTAAAAGACTTGTCCTGAGATGAATGAAGGGCCAGGAGGGAGTTTCCAGTGATAGAATGGAAGCCTTTGAAATCTTTCATTAATAGCCAGACCTTTGACCAGTGCTACAACCAGCAATTTGTGAAATAGCAATATCTTTGCCTCCAATTGGTGACATCTGGCTTCCCTTCAACACTGAAGAAACCTGATTGAAGAGTCATACGTTATCAGCACTTAATAGGAACAGTGGAGCACATTTAAAATCTACTCGTGAATCTCCTCCAAAGATTCAAAATCTAGAGCTGGACAGTATCTATACTAAAACCACATAATTTTGCAAAATGATATCAAGCTTTCATATATTGTCATTTATGCTAGCTGCTACTGCTATTCTTATTATTATATCATCCATCAGATCTTCACATCAAGAGCTGCTGTGTTACTTTGCAAGAAATAGCTGACAATCACCACATCGTCAGTGCTTCTTTCTAAATGTATGTGGGGTGTACATTTGAAATTGTTGGTGACATTCACTCAGGTAGGTGTTCCTTTGCACATAGACAAGCTTGCACAGGGCCAAGGCAAAACATGAAGTCCTATACTAGATAATTGGGAGGAGAAAAGAAAGAATAACATATAAATTATATCCAAATTTGTTTTGGAATTTTACCCTTCAATTGTTGTTCATTTTTTTTAAAGAAATAATTTTAAAAAGACAATGAAATGTATTTATCATTATTTGTCATTATTAAAAAGTATACATTTTTATAGATGAATGAGGAAAAAGAATTGATGAATTAAAAAGCATACATGTGTATTTAATTTAATTATATTTAATTAAATTTATAAAATTATAAAAGTAAATATATTTACTTTTCTCTAGATCCTTGCCACCTTTTGAGGTGGTACTCTTAGCAATTCTTCGGAATTTTAGAAGTGTCCATGAAGCCACAAGCATTGGCCGTCCTCCAAAAATTTACAAAACTTGTCAGGGATTACAAGCCTCAGCATGTGTGTGTCAACTATCACCACATTTTGAATGACAAACGTTTAAAAAGATGACATTTAAAAAGATAACATAAAAACAACATTTCATCTAGCAGTGCAAAAAATGGGGGGAGGGGGGTTTGTCTTTTTCAAACGAGTTCTTGGATTCAGAACTAAATGAGGTGATTTATAAATAAGATAAAATGAGGACACATTATCTTAAATTCTCAAGTCTTCTCTCCCATTCATATCCTTGTTAACATATGTTGATAAAATTTGTTTATCAGCAACAATTTTGTTGTTATTATTGTTGTTCAGAACAAAGGTTGCCTTTGTCTAGAAAGGGGAAGGGATGGCTAACCAGATCCAGCTTTGTGTAAGTTTCTGCAACCCAGAAGAACTGACTGCTGAGCATAATTTAGTGATGGGAATAATTCAGTCTAACCTATTTAAAAATTTGAAGCATAGTTAAAAATACAATCATGTGTAAACCTATACCTTTATACTTGTGACTGGCATCACAACATTTGGGCTATCAAACAAATGAATTGAGAAGTGGGGAGGACACTTGAATTTAATTTCTTGACCTTTGACCAAAGGCTGATTTTAATTAGTTTAAGAGAAAGACGTTATATAGTGTATTATATGTAATAAATAGGAACTTTACCTATTGCAAGCTACATGACCTAGATGTTGCATACTGTCAAAAAGCTAAGTTGGGTTGGTTTATAGTTGGCTGGGAGACCACTGGCTATCTCAGTATTATTAGCAAAATAATAATAATAATAATGATATGGATGTCTATGAAAGTAGACCCCATAATGAGGGTAATTTTAGCATTTTATCTTGTATTTTAACTCTAGATAAAAATATATCCCAAAGAATATATAATTGCCAGTAGTGTCCAATACGAATGCCAGCTTGTCCATGAATGCACTGTATGATTATTTGTTCACAAATAACTAGCATGAGAGTCTGTTGGAACCCTGCGTAGGAATAACACATCCTTTTCCTATACTCGGCAATGACTAGTGAGGTAAAATCCACAGGGACTTTTTTTTTTTAAAAAAAAACATCCTTTTCCTCTGCTGTTTTCCTATCTATAACAAGGAAAACATTTCAGTGATTCTAACAGGCTGCCATCAACTATTAAGTTTTCAATAGAAAAATGCAAAAAGCCTAAAGTTCATTTAATAAGATAAATGCAATAAATGAGAGATTATTTGAACATAGACAAAATACCACAAAATCTATTACCTTGTCCAGAGAAAACGTTTTGGTGAGTGCAAATGCCCATCCTGCTTCAAAAGCTCTGCGGATCATTGATGAGCTTGTAGTTGGTGTTGCACTGGCGAGGCCGAAAGGATTTGAAAACCTAAGCCCGGCCATTTCTATGCTGAGGTCTACCAAGTCGATTGGTGTATAGAAAAGAGGCAACTGAGGTACAGCAGGTACTGAGGCACCATGTAAAGACTGTGGGAATAAACAACACAACAGTTTATCCACTTTATTCAAATACACCTTCCTCGAATGAGTGTGCATGATCTCATTTTATATATAGATAATCAAATTTATATTTGCTGATAAAGAAATAAAGGGAGACTAGTATAGATCTATTTCAAGCTATTTAGCTCTCATCAGCTAGCCCTATCCTTACTCTGATTCAAACATGGGCTCCCTGCATATTAGGCAGTTGTATTAACCTCTGAGCCATA
This sequence comes from Ptyas mucosa, assembly GCA_012654045.1. Taxonomy (NCBI): domain Eukaryota; kingdom Metazoa; phylum Chordata; class Lepidosauria; order Squamata; family Colubridae; genus Ptyas; species Ptyas mucosa. Next base: position 46,044,620 of record WNWU01000004.1, on the reverse strand, counting down.
AGTTCTCCTCCCTTTATCTCTATCTATGCTTCGAAGTTTAAACTTCAAGAGCTTAAAGGTGTACATTTCCTACATTGGAGCACCATAAGGGAGACATTTATGAACTATTTGCAACACTAATAACCAGCCAGAATGGTAAACATGGAAGGGATTTAGGGACTATCAGGATCCTCTTCATTTCTACATGGAGAAGGTTTATGCTTCATCCTTTAACAAAATAGTCTATTGCACTTTACACAGGAAGTAGTTCTATTTTTCTCTTTAGAAAATTTGTACTTTTATAAGAATAAGATATTTTTGCCTTCTCTTTTATTTATTTTTAAAAAATAGGTGCACATAGATTTTTTTTTTTTAAAAAATATCCAACTGTTCTATAAAATACTTCAATGGAATTAAACTTCTTGAGAGGCTCCTAAAATAAATAATCTCTAGAATGAAAGATGAGCCCAATTTCTGGATTTTTACTTATACACAAAACCAGCAAAAATCACAAAAAGGAAAAAAAAATCTGCACAAAGATATAAATCTAACATTTATAGGCAATTTTTGCATCCAGTAATTTGCACCATTATTGTATAATGATAAAGAAAAACGTACAGCTACTTACAAAAACAATGAAAACAAAGTCAAGTATTTTTCTACTTGGTAGCTAATGAACTAAATCCGTATTGTTGCAGGAATGAAGTTTTTGCTCATATGGATAACCTCTACAAGATAGATGTGTAGGCTGTGGTGCCAAAAGAGCTCTCACCACAATGTAACTCAATGTTTATACTTTTGTATTGTTGTACTATTCCAAATTCTGCATTTTTCACTTACATCACATAAAATTCCAGAATAATCTGCAATTGCCTTTCCCATGTTTGTTTTTCTGCTGCTACTATCTTATATTTTCTTTCCACCAAATGGTGGGAATTTTTTCCCCCCACCAAATAGTGGATGTTGTCCACTGACTCAACCTCACTTGCAGTATCATCCCGGCCTCTTTTCTCTATCAGAGGCCTTCAGGAACTTCTTCATCTAGCAAGGCCAGCAAGGTTTTCCTGAAGGTCTCTGCAGCTGATAACAGAGCTCCAGATCAACCGGAAGCTCTGTTATCAGCTACAAAGGCCTTCAGGAAAGCTTAGCCAGCAGAAGAAATGGGCCGAGGTGCGTGAAGCCTGGCTGCAACTGCCCAAAGGTAAGTAGTAGGACAGCTCCACCCCTGTCCTCACCCTAGCTTAATTTTTACCTGTGCACCCTGGAGTGGGTGGAGTCTTAATTAGGGCTTATTTTGGGGGTAGGGCTTATATTGGGCGCATATGTAAAAATCAAGGTAGGACTTACTTTCTGAGTAGGTCGTATTTTTGGGGAAACATGGTATTAACAGAAATCTGCCTATCACCCTGTGACACAAAGTAATTCCTACAAAAATATCTTCAGATACTACTTAATACATATATAGAGCTCCCATCAATCACACACTATATTGGAATAACAGGGGTCAAATGACAGCTTATATTAGGACTTTTCCTCACAGCCACACTAAAATACAATACACATTTCTTGAGGTGACACAAAGGTTTTGCCTCAGTAATGAGGGGAATAAGTGATGCTGGCTCTAAAAATTTAATGTGGAATAAGTAAAGCAATTAATTGATTCACTGGCTTATTTTTCTCTCCCACCGAATGTCACCAATCAGCTGGAAAGCATCCACCAATCTCTCTCAAAAACCTGGGGTAGAGGTGGGCATGGATATGGGGAGGAGGCAAATTTTAACAATTCCCCTGGTTTTATGGAAGGGTTCTACACAGATGCATTCAAAAACAGCCTTTTTTACATGCACTCAATCCTATTTTAGAACAACACTTTTCTGGAAGAGCACTATTCTGGGTTAAACCCATATTTAAAACTAAACCCAAACAAGTTAATAAATTTCTCTCTGTACAAAGCAAAAATCTCCTAGATTTGTCAGCTGGAAGCCACAACAGACTCAACAGCCAATTGAGAGTAATAGCGAGGGAAAGAGTTGATTCTTTATCCACCAGGTTTCTGTTCCCATGGAGCAGTTATCTCAGATACTCTAATATTAGGAATAATGGGAGAATGTACTCATTCCCTATCAAAAGAGCTTAGCTTCAATCCATGAACTCCAACTTCAACACTTAGCATACTAGTTTGCATATAAAAGCTTGCAGTTTCCAGTCAGTGGCTCATGCCATACTTTAATTGTAACTCCAACTTAGCCAAATTTGTATTGAGAAAAAAGGGAGAATGCTACTTTAAAACTGGACCAGTTATCTCCTATGAAGAGTATCTCTTTTTAAATTATTAGTGGTACATCTTTGTGCCATGGTCAGAGGACATGGAGAAGTCTTAAGTTTTAGATAGACAAGATTCCTTCTGAAACATTCAGGCATATCCTCCTTCAACAAAGCCACACTGAGATTCAGAAACTATAATTGCTGTATCACAACTTGCAGTGAACCAAACAGAAAACTATAGTATTCCTCCATAGCTATAATTTCTTCTAGAGGTCGTTCTAGAGATATCTTTAGCTTAGCTATTTATGTTCAATCAAATCATCTCCTGCTTTTAAATGTTCATTACTTACTCAACTTTGAACCAAGCTTTTAGTGACCTGAAAAGAAATGAAGATCTGAACTATTTTCTACTTCTATTTTGGACTATCAATGCTGACTATATGCAATGATTGGCTCCTATTTATTTATTTTCATATTTCTTCTATATTTCTAGTGAAAATAACTTTATTTATAGACACTAATTAAAACAATAATAAAGTAGTCAGTATCTAATAACAAATTAAAATGTGCACTATAGAGCAGCAGCAGTATAGCAAGCCAAATCCTGTTAAAAGTTAAAATTCAATTAAAGGACATTTATAGTTGTGTTTTTGGGGTTTTTTTGTGGTTTTTTTTTTTTGAAAAATAAACAATGATAGTTCACAGGAACGTATCTCAGGCTTGGTTATAACAATCAAAGAAAGTATGATATCTAATAGAAATGATGCCTATAAAAAAGTAATAGAAGTGATACGGTGTGCTCTAGAAGGTTTGTATGGGAGAGGAAGGAGTTGTGCCTTTTTAATAGGGAACACTACTCTCTGATCACATAAGATCAGCAAATGAATACTGACAGTAGCAAGAAAGAGAATGAGTAACTGTTTCCATCTGATTAATTACTAGGATTGTTGCCTGGCAAATGAATAGCAGACAAAAAGAAATCTATAATGAGGGACCATTGAAAGAGAAGGCTGCACATTGAGAACAGTTCGACCTGTGGTTTTCTAAGACTAAAGTTTGTACATTTTCTCTATGATGTCAGTTTTCTGTATGTAGATTACAAAATAAAAGACTCTCAACCTACAACAGAGCATAGGTTGCGTAGGAGAATAGAAAGTTGTAATTTCTCCCTCACTTCATTCTATTAATTTCTGGATTCTTGAAAATGGGAATTGATTCCAACATGGATTCCCTTGAATCGGGTAACTTGAGAGGTCATGTTTCACAATCACATCTACCCACTCCCATTAGCTACTGCAGGATGGGCATGTTGACGGTCCTGTCCATGAAGGAATGTCATCTGATGGGACCCAGGAAACTCTTTTCTACAGCAACATCAGCCCTCTGGAAAATCATCTCCCTGAGGTATGACTTGCCCCAAATTGCAGACTTTCTGGAAGGACCTGGAGACACAGCTTTGCCATTTGGCCTGGGAAATCCAGTAATGTGGGGATGGAACTTGCAAAGTGGCTCTATTGCTAAGGAAATTGAGTACTCCTTCCTACAGATTATGAGAATTTTATGATTTTTAATGTTTTTTTAAAAGATGTTTGTTATGTTTGGAGTTATCTTTTGTATTGATTTGTGTTTTTAACTTTTGAGTTACATATATGAGATGGACGGCTATATAAATTTACCAAATAAATAAACGAACAAATGAATCTATGGTGCCTTCTTCTTCCTTGTGAGTACTACAATTTTAGTATAAATGCAGGGATACCTATACTCTAAACATCAGAAATAAAAGAAATACCACTTTACAATTCACTTACCAAAATTTCTGACAATATATTTTTTAATAAACACATTTATCCTTATCTACACTTGCTCATTGTTATTGGAAATATACTAAATGTTTCCAGTGCATGTTCAAATGCATTTACCTCCTACATCTTCAAAAAAAATGACATGTTGCATCAATATCCCTTTTTCTGTAGTTTACAGCACCTGCAACAATATTTTTCTAAACTTCTACGTCTAGTTAACCAACTTCTTTTTAGAAGTTAGTGTTATCCCAACAAATTTCTTCTTTCTTTATACGTTCACAGCTCTCCTTACTCTATTATTAATTATTTAATTCTGTAATTGCATTATTTACAGTCAGTCAGGGATGCATATTATATGAAAGTCCTATTCAAATTAAAATTGTATTACACTGCAATATATTATGCTGTGGCTCTGGATTCCTCAAGTGACTGAAGAACATATTCTAAGAAATACACATATTTTGGTTTAGAGAAGTAAAATAAACAAACTGGTGTGTCTAAGGGAAGTGAATTATTACTATTTCCTCCTACAATATTTCTCCTACAATAATTGATATGAGCCTTGTATAGTACAGTGGTCTAAAGCCCTGTTATTAGCATCAGCTGCCTGCAATTATTGCAGGTTCGAATCTCACCAAGGCTCAAGGTTGACTCAGCCTTCCATCCTTTCTAAGGTAGGTAAATTGAGGACCCAGTTTGTGGGGGCAATAAGCTGACTTTGTATAAATATACAAAAGTATGAAGGCTATTGCTTAGGGAAATGTAAGCCGCCCTGAGTCTCCGGAGAAGGGCGGCATATAAATCAAAATTAAAAAAAAAAATATGTTCAAATTATTTCTGAAATATTTGAAAGAAACAACTTCTGGCAAATCATAGCAAACAGTTCATGTATTCTTTGTCAAAAAAGAGTATTTTATGTAATGTAACATTAAGTTTGCTGTTAAAGTACTCTAAGCTGCATCTTGCATCTTGAGCAAGAGTTTCAGAGTACCAGGTCAGCATCTCACCTACCAGTTACTTAAGAGTTTAATCCAGCCAGCTTTCAAAACCTGCCTTAAAAGGTAAAAAAAAATAAAAAAAATCATACATTTTGAAGTTTCCTCAATATAGTCTTAATTTTTTTTTTGCTAAATCAAATATTAAAGTACTTCAAACTAGTTTCCCCTCAAACCTTGCGCCACAGATTTGAATTAAATCATATCTTCTTTGAATTTAAAACCTGTAATTCAAATTGAATCAGGACTGATTCGCGTAAACCTAGTTGAAATGGGTTGACCAAAATCTTTTGTTCATGAAGAATACTATATATAAGTACCAGTCTCCTTTGAATACATTTTCATTTTACACTGAACAGAATTCAATTCAGAGAAATATATACATGCAGATGAAAAAGAAAAGCTGAGATGTTAGCCACACTCAAAATAAAATAAAATAAAATAAAAATTACCACCCTATGATGACCTGCCTTTAAATTACAGCTGTCCCAAAATAACGCCCTCAGTTCCAATAACTAAAATTGCAAGTGGCCCAAATACTGAAAAGCAATTGCCAAATTATAGTAATTGCCACCCCAGCAACCAGATTTACTGAAACCGCACACCCAAATAAATGCCTTTTGGCTACCCATTCATCTAGCAGCTGGAAAGATGACACTTGACATTTGGAAACTTTCCTGTGAAGATTGCTGGAAGGCTTTTCCCATTAGCTTCATGGTGAGATGGTAAGGTCGAATAAGCCCCCTCAAAATCTGCAAAGGCCAACGGAAACACTGTAATATTAAGCATGGTTGATCTAAAATTCCAATTGACAAGTTATATGAGATTTCCTCCAATGCTTTTAGTATATTCACGTTTCAGGGGACATATGTGGTTTATTGTGCAGATCAAGATCCAACAAGGCATTTGCAAAACTTAAACAAAATATCAAAACAACAGCAAGAAACAAAAAGCAAAAACAAAACCTACTTCAATAAAAATGTATGATTCAGGCTTTACTCTGAATTGGCATTACCACAAGTTTATCACAGCAAGCATTATGAAGTATCAAGGAATGTCTATTAAGCACAGGTTCTCCTCAGGGTTATGTTCTAAATCCACTGCTGTTCACCCTGTTGACACATGGTTGCTGTGCCAGGTTTGCCACCAACCTTATTGTGAAGTATGCAGATGGTACAACAGTTGTTGTTGTTAGTTGCGAAGTCATGTCCGACCCATCGCGATCCCATGGACAACGTTCGTCCAGACCTTCCTGTCCTCTACCATCCTCTGGAGTCCATTTAAGCTCACGGCTACTGTTTCAGTGACTCCAGCCAGCCACCACGTTCTCTGTCGTCCCGTTCTTCTTTTGTCCTCAATCTTTCCCAGCATTAGGCTCTTCTCCAGTGAGTCCTTCCTTCTCATTAGGTGGCCAAAGTATTTGAGTTTCATCTTCAGGATCTGGCCTTCTAAAGAGCAGTCAGGGTTGATCTCCTCTACGACTGACCTGTTTGATCGCCTTGCAGTCCAAGGGACTCACAAGAGTCTTCTCCAGCACCATAGTTCAAAGGACTCAATACTTTGGCACTCAGCCTTTCTTATGGTCCAACTTTCACAGCCATACATTACAACTGGGAAAACCATAGCCTTGACTATACGCATTTTTGTTGGCAGGGTGATGTCTCTGCTTTTTAGTGAGCTATCTAGATTTGCCATAGCTTTCCTCCCCAGGAGCAAGCATCTTTTAATTTCTTGGCTGCAGTCCCCATCTGTGGTGATCTTGGAGCCCAGGAAAATAAAATCTTTCACTACCTCCATTTCTTTCCCATCTATTTGTCAGGAATTGAGAGGGCCAGGTGCCATGATCTTAGTTTTCTTAATGTTGAGTTTCAAGCCAACTTTTGCACTCTCCTTCTTCACCCACATCAAGAGGCTCTTTAGTTCCTCTTCACTTTCTGCCATTAGAGTGGTATCTTCTGCATATCTGAAGTTGTTGATATTTCTCCTGGCAATCTTAATTCCAACTTTTGATTCATCTAACCGCACCTTTCTCATGATGTGCTCTGTATATAAGTTAAATAGGCAGGGCGACAGTATACAGCCTTGCCGGACTCCTTTCCCAATTTTGAACCAATCAGTGGTTCCATGTCCAGTTCTCACTGTTGCTTCTTGACCCGCATATAGGTTTCTCAAGAGACAAATAAGATGGTATGGTACTCCCATCTCTTTAAGAATTTGCCACAATTTGTTGTGATCCACACAATCAAAGGCTTTAGCATAGTCAATGAACCAGAAGTAGATGTTTTTTCTGGAACTCCCCAGCTTTCTCCATGATCCAGCATATGTTGGCAATTTGATCTCTGGTTCCTCTGCCTCTTCGAAATCTTGCCTGTACTTCTGGTAGTTCTAAATCCACATACTGCTGGAGCCTAGCTTGTAGGATTTTAAGCATAACCTTACTAGCATGTGAAATGAGTGCAATGGTGCGATAGTTTGAACATTCCTCAATGTTCACGGTTCACGGTCACTCATGCCCTTGTCACCTCCCGCCTGGACTACTGTAATGCTCTCTACATGGGGCTCCCCTTGAGGAGCACCCGGAGGCTCCAGCTGGCGCAGAGTGCGGCCGCGCGGGTGGTGATGGGAGCGACGTGGCGCTCTCATGTGACACCGCTCTTGCGCGAGCTGCACTGGCTCCCGGTGGTCTTCCGGGTGCGCTTCAAGGTGTTGGTTACCACCTTTAAAGCGCTCCATGGCTTAGGACCCGGGTACTTACGGGACCGCCTACTACCTCCAATAGCCTCCCACCGACCGGTACGCTCCCATAGAGAAGGACTCCTCCGGGTGCCGTCGGCCAAACAATGTCGACTGGCGGCCCCCAGGGGGAGAGCCTTCTCTGTGGGAGCACCCACTATCTGGAACGATCTCCCCCCAGAGATTCGGCGGATCCCGGACCTTCGTGCTTTCCGCCGTGAGTTAAAAACTTTTTTATTCCATCAAGCGGGCCTGGCATAGTATCCCCCCTTTTATAAGAAAATTTTAAATTGTATAATCCAAATTTTTAGATCCGGGATTTATATATTTTTTAAAAAATGGGTTTGAATTGTCGGGCAATTGTTTAATTTGGTTTTAATTCGTTTTTAAATTTTGTATTTATGTTTTTTATCTCTGCCTGTTCACCGCCCTGAGTCCCCTTGGGGAGAAGGGCGGTATATAAATCGAATAAACGATAAACGATAAACGAGTCTTTGGCATTGCCTTTTTTTGGAATTGGAATGTAAACTGACCTTTTCCAATCCTGTGGCCACTGTTGAGTTTTCCAAATTTGCTGGCAAATTGAGTATAGCACATTTACTGCATCGTCTTTTAAGATTTTGAATTGCTCAGCTGTAATACTGTCTCCTCCACTAGCTTTGTTGTTGTTCAGATTTCCTAAGGCCCATTTGACTTTACATTCTAGGATGTCTGGTTCGAGGTCAGTGACCACCCCATCGTGGTTAGCAGGGATGTTAAACTCGTTCTTTTATAGTTCTGTGTAATTTTGCCACCGCTTCTTAATCTCTTCTGCCTCTGTTAGGTCCCTGCCATTTTGGTCCTTTATCATGCCCATCTTTGCATGAAAGGTTCCCTTCATATCTCCAACTTTCTTGAAGAGATCTCTGGTCCTCCCTATTCTATTGTTTTCTTCTATTTCTTTGTTCATTTAAGAAGGTATTCTTATCTCTTCTAGCTATTCTCTGGAATTCTGCATGGCTGTATCTCTTTCACCCTTGCCTTTCACTTCCCTCCTTTCCTCAGCTATTTGCAAAGCTTCCTCAGACAACCATTTTGCTTTCTTGCCTTTCTTTTTCTTTGGGATGGTTTTAGTTGCTACCACTTGTACAATGTTGCGAACCTCTGTCCATAGTTCTTCAGGCACTCTATCTAGCGGATCAAATTCCTTAAATCTATTTGTCACCTCTACTGTATATTCATCAGGGATATGATTTAGTTCATACCCGAGTGGCCTAGTGCTTTTCCCTACTTTCTTCAATTTAAGCCTAAATTTTGCAATGAGAAGCTCATGATCTGAGTCACAGTCAGCTTCCTGGTCTTGTTTTTACTGATTGTATAGAGCTTCTCCATCTTTGGCTGCAGAGCACATAGTCAATCTGATTTCTGTGTTGACCATCTGGTGGTGTCCATGTGTAGAGTTGTCTCTTGGGTTGTTGGAAAAGAGTGTTTGCTATGACCATCGTATTCTCTTGACAAAATTCTATCAGCCTGTGCCCTGCTTCATTTTGTACTCCAAGGCCAACCTTGCCTGTTATTCCAGTGATCTTTTGGCTTCCTACTTTAGCATTCCAATCCCCCATGATGATAATGACATCATATTTTGATATTAATTCTATAAGGTGCTGTAGGGCTTTATAGAACTGGTCAATTTCATCCTCTTCAGCACCAGTGGTTGGGGCATAGACTTGGACTACTGTGATATTGAATGGTTTGTCTTGGATTCTGAGATCATTCTGTCATTTTGGGGATTGTATCCTAGTATTGCTTTCTTTTATTAATCTTTTATTGATTATGAAAGTTACTCCATTTCTTCTGAGGGATTCTTGCCCACAGTAGTATACCTGATGGATATTAAATTCACCCACTCCTTAATTCGCCGATTCCTGTTGGTGTTCAGTCTTGTCATCTCTTGTTTGACCACATCCAGCTTGCCTTGATTCATGGATCTTACATTCCAGGTTCCTATGGAGAATAGATCTTTACAGCATCGGACTTTCCTTTCACCACCAGATGTATTCACAGCTGAGCGTCCTTTCGGCTTTGGCCCAGTCGCTTCACTCTTTCTGGCACTACTAGTACTAGCCCTCTGCTCTTCCCCAGTAGCATATTTATTTATTTTATTTTTATTTATTTATTTATTTTATTAAATTTATATACCGCCCTTCTCCCCGAGGGGACTCAGGGCGGTGAACAGCCATAAATAAAAAAACATATATACAAAATTTAAAAGCCAAATAAAACCGAATTAAACATTGGCCCCAATATTTAAAATCCCAATTTACAATATTAAAACCCCAAATTTAAAATATTACAATTTAAAATTTTTAAATTATTTTACAAAAGAAGGGGAAAAGGGAAGAATTAGGCCAGGCCCGCCTGGTGGAACAGGAAAGTTTTTAACTCACGGCGGAAGGCACGAAGGCACGATATTGGACACCTTCTGACCTGAGGGGCTCATCTTCTGTTGTCATACCTTTTTTCCTCTTGGTACTGTCCATGGGGTTTTTATGGCAAAGATACTGGAGTGGGTTTCCATTTCCTTCTCCAGTGGATCATGTTTTGTCAGAGCTCTCTGCTATGACCTGTCCATCTTGGGTGGCCCTCCACAGCATAGCTCATGGCTTCATTGAGCTACGCAAGCCCCTTTGCCACGACAAAGCAGTAATCCATGAAGGGGGATACAACAGTAGTGGGCCTTATTCAGGATGACAATGAGGGTACTTACTGCAAGGAGATAGAGGATTGAACTGGTATAATAAAAACAGTATCGTTTTAAACATAGGAAAAACTACAGAGATCAGTGTCAATTTCAGAAAAGGCAGGCACAGCCACACACCTCTGTGTATTAATGATTCACCTGTCGAGATGGTTAGCAGCATCAAGTTTCTGGTGTGCAGCTAACGAGTAAGTTAGCTTGGTCACGCAATACTGAGATACCGGTGAAGCGGTCACAGCAGCGCCTTCATTTTCTGTGTTGCATGAGAAAAATACATCTTCCTTACCACTTTCTATAGAGGGGCGATAGAGAGTATCCTGTCATATTGCATTACTGTCTGGTTTGGAAGCAGTAGTGCTTCGGACAGGAAGGCGGTGCAGAGAGTGGTGAGGATCATAGAAAATATTATTGGTAGGTTGCATAAATGATGCTTAAGCAGGGACTGCAGTATTGTCTGGAATGCTATACATCCTTTTCATGACCTGTTTTCCTTGTTGCTATCTGGGATGGTATATATTACTATCCATTTTGAATATATAAGGGTGCAGGTATATATATGTAATATATATAGAATGAGTATATGTGTGTTATATATGTGTGTGGGTAGATATATATTTTCTTCTGAGAGCAGGCAACAGAATTTCATTATTAATGTATGCCAGTGTGCTCACAGTAAAAAAATGACAATAAAGGTTATCTTATCTTATCTTATCTTATCTTATCATCTTAATTTATCTTATCTTATTTTACTTTACCTTACCTTAATGTTCTGTAAACCAATTATGCAGTTTGATTGGTAAGATGAGAGATGGCCTGAAACAGTCAGCTCTTAAAGGAAGAGTTGGTTATATGTGTAATAAATGAAATTACTGAAAGCATATTGTAGACATATGCTACATGATAACAGCCAACTGTATCTCCATTGCATGTCCACACATGTTCTATTTGTGTGTTGTATGCATTAAGATGTTCAGTGCAAGAAATATTTGTTTATTTTGTGAACTCACTTGCCAGAATCTGTCTGATTAAGTCTAGAGCTGCCTATTACAAAATGATTTAAATAATACGTTGAATATTCCAAAAGATCTGTGGACATCCCCTGATCAGGGGTGAAATCCAGCAGATTCTGACAGGTTCTGGAGAACTGGTAGCGGACATTTTGAGCAGTTTGGAGAACCGGTAGTAGAAATTTTGAGTAGTTTGGAGAACTGGCAAATACCACCTCTGGCTGGCCCCAGAGTGGGGTGGGAATGGAGATTTTGCAATATCCTTCCCCCAGGAGTGGGGAGGGAATGGGGATTTTGCAGTATCCTTCCCCTGCCATGCCCGCCAAGCCACACCCACATAACCGGTAGTAAAAAAAATTGGATTTCACCACTGCCCCTGATATAGAACATATATAAATATCAAAAAAGTTGTATATATGTGAGGGCATTTACCCCATTCAGGACAATTTTGGCAGTTACCTATTCTACAAAAATCTTGAGATTACTGTAGGTCTTAAAAATCTGATTTGAATTTATACATCTTATTCAGTCAGGCTGTGTTTCTAAATTAGAATTTCTTCTTTTAAACAAATCCCAAAACAAAACCTGGCTCTTATTTTAACAGATAAATGCAAGCAGATATGCATGCCTTTTCCTAATTAAGTTATTTTATCACTTTCCTATTATTATTAATTGGACTATTAAATACTTTATATTTGAGTGGGGCACTCCTGAAAATGTTTTGTCTTACTGTATGTCCATTGCTTGCAGGTTAGCTTGTTGGACAGTCAGTGGAAATGTGTAGAGAATTACAGAATCAAAAATTTGGAAGACATCTACTCTGCATAGAAACAAATATTAATGTGTTCCCAGTAATAGTTATATATCCTCAGCTTGAACAGAATCAGTAAAGGAGAATCCATGATTCCATGGATCAAGTATTCTTACTATTGGGGAGCTTACCCTAGCCTTCAACTGGAATCTGGTTTCCAATAAATTAAATTATTTTTTTATATGTAACATTCCTTCAAATGACAGAAAAATACAATCAAAATCATTTTAATCTTTTTAAACTAAACATTCCAAATTTCTTTAATCTTTCTTTTTCATATGATTTAGTTTTCAGTCTCCTTATCATATTGCCAAATTTCTTTGGAAGTAGCTGAGTTTCTCTAAGCTTTTTCTCAAATTTAGATGCCTAGAATTTAATATGATAGAGGGGAAACTATTGTTTTATGATCATGAAATAATAAAAATAATGAAAAGAAACCATACTTGTATTGATTCAGTCTAAAATTGTGTTTAATTTTATTTCAGACATTTTGATGACTTATATTCAGCTCATTGGCCAGCCATTTAAAGGAAGATATGATTTAGATTTTGCTACTAAACCAGATAACTTCTACTCTTATTACTAGAGTCTTCAAGTTGAATTGTAGAAGTACACGTTCATGCTTTCAGTATTTGAAATCTGTGATATTTGCAATCATAAATCAAGTGGCTAACCCTAGCTGCAATACTAACAGATCTTCACCACCAAAAAACTGTATTCTTATTTCAGTTGACAGATTTTTTTAAACATATTCATAACTTCACTTCACTCACATAAAGCCAGTTCACTTTACTGTTCCTCCTCTCTTTTTTTCTTCTACTACTTACCGTATTTTTCGGACTATAAGACTCAGCAAGATTTCAAAGAATTAAGTAAGAAAAAAAAAGGTTTATGTCCTCCCTGACCACCCAAACCTTCTGCGAGTGGGGTGAGGCTTCGGGAGGCAAAAATGGCTGTATTCAGTGTATAAGACACACCAACATTTCCACCCTCTTTTAGGAGGGAAAAAAGTGTGTCTTATACTCCAAAAAATACGGTATATTGTACTAATACTTGACAATGAGAAGAAAGAGCCTGGTGCCAACATTATTTACACCTCTAATTGTATATTTGCCACAGCAATCTATAATCATAAGTCTCTGAAAATAGTTCAGATGAATGTTAACATTTCCCTTGTATCCCTTGTATCACTCCTCGAATATATTACCATGCCATCTTTGCAAAAGGAACAGAAAAAAATTAAAATAAACATGACAAAAATATTTTGTTAAGATTAATCTTCTTTTAAGATCATGCAGATATTCTTTAAATCTCTAAGCCGTAGTAGTCAATATGGTATATTCCAACTTTTTATTACAGAATAATGAATAACTAGTAATTCACCTTTTGTAAAAAAAAAAAAAGTACCTAAGGGTATAGACTTATTTTAAAATCTCAATACTGACAATAAGTTGAGAGCAGTAGACAGCTTTAATATATCTGGACCAAACTGTATAATCCAAAGAGGTTTAATTGAATATTTTCCCACTTTCTTGCAACTTTAAATAATTTAAAAAAAATTGCACTCATTCAGATGATTTAAAAACTCAGTTGTTAATAAGTTGATCAAAAGAATTAATACTCCTATTTGGCCATGGTTTTAAAAAAAAAAAAAAGTCACAAGCAATTTTAAAACAAGGATTGTCCCAGAGTGTCAGTTTGTGAAATCAAAGGGCAGAATGTATGAGCCTTTCAAAAGCAGTCAGTAGAATCTGCTTGAATATGTTCCTTTTTCAGCAAGGTTCTCCTGCCTAACTCCTGTTGATCTCTTGTGTGACTGTCAGATGTATCTGACAAATAGACAGGTTTCTCTTTTCAGGTGCCTATGTTTTATATTTTATGGATTTTAGAAACTCCTGGTGTGATAACATCCCATACATAATAATTTCTGTTCCAGAAGATAATGCTAAGGATTTTTTTTTAAAAAAAATAGATATTTCATGTTGTTCAATGCTGCTCTGTATTAATATATGTAAGCTGACATCCCACCATTAATTACCTGAATAATTTGTTGTAATGAATGGGCAAACATTTTTTTCACTTTCAACCAAAAAACTATCAAGCCCCACGAAAGAGGTGGGCAAGACCACGAAAGCAAAAAATACACATATTTCAATAAGGCTCAGTTGGATTAAATACAAAATCATGAAATTTCCCAACCTTGTTTACAGTGAATAATTTAAAGTGAAGAAGCTTCTGTGAATATTTTGAGATACTTTCCCCAGATTTCTAGCCACATGGGCTGAAAAGCTGTAACTAACTGGGCCATTGCTATTATTTTCATTCCTTTCCCTATAATCTCTCACATCACCAATATACAGTAGATATGCCTCATGTCTAAGCATGCAGTTGGAAGAATCCATAATTATTTATTATTAAATTTCTATACCGCCCTTCTCCTTTCGGACTCAGGGAGGTGAACAGCCAACTAAAAGCACAGTATACAAAAGTTAAAAGCAATTAAAATGATATAAATAAATTTGGCCCAATTTTAAGTTAAAAATCAATAACAGAAACTTTAAAAACTGACATGGGGTCAGGCCAGGCCAGGCCAGCTAACCGAAAAAGATGGGTTTTAAGGGCCCAATGAAAAGTCCGGAGGTCTGGGATCACGCGTATCTCTGGGGGGAGGTCATTCCAGAGGGTAGGCGCCACCACAAAGAAGGCTCTCCCCCTGGGGGTCGCCTTGTCTGGCCGACGGCACCCTGAGGAGGCCCTCTCTGTGGGAGCGAACTGGCCGGTGGGAGGCAGTTGGTTAACTTATATATAGTAATGTATGTTGAACATGACCTACATGGTCTTCTTTTTGGCTACAAAGAATGACAGCTTTGGTGTTTTTGAAATCCTAGCCTCAGAAAGGAATGAAGAAAAGAGTTTTTCCTCAGCCTATCCAGGAGGAGATTCTTCAGGCCATTATTGTGTGTATGTGCACACACGTGCCCACAAAAATATATTTCTCTTGAGACAAAGGGAAAGGAGGTAACTAGGAGATATAGTCACCAAGATACAAAAAGATGGTGAGGCCCTTAAAAGAAGTACAGAGAAGAACAACAAAGACGATAAAGGGCCTGGAGGCTAAACTGTATCATGAATGCATTAGAGAACTAAGTCTCTCTATTAAAAAAAGGATGTATGTATCTATGTATGTATGTTTGTAATTTTGTTCAAGAATAACTCTGGAATGCCTCGAGCAATTCCAACCAAACTTGGTACACAGATGACTTGGCCTCTGGAAAAAATACTGTGGGAGTAAGACACCCCTAACACCCCTTGGGGTGTTTGTGTGTGTGTGTCCTGGCACGCAGGTGGAACACAGAGCCCAGCTCAGTTCCACCGTGTATGTGTGTGCGCCTTACCCCGGCCAGCTGATATTTGGATCTCTGCCGCACATGCATGGGGGGCAGGGGGAGTGTAGCGCAAGCCCCCCCCATGGCCCATTTTGGCTACAGGGAGGTATACTAGGCTAAAGACGGGGCACAGGGGTGGCACAGCCCTCTCACAGCCCACTTTGGCTCACAGGAGGCTGCAGGGAGGCCTACTAGGCCAAAAACATGGCCCCGGGGTTGTCGTACACACATGCACGGGAGACAGAGGGGGGATTAGGATGAAAAGATACCTGGGCAGTGCCGGGTCATCAACTAGTATTATATATTTAGCCTAATGAAGAAAAGGACTAGCAATAACATGATAACTATCTTTTGGTACTTGAGGGTTCTCACAAAATACGGGTGTTGATTTATTTTCCAAAGCACCCAAGGTAGGAAAAGCTGCAAGGGGTGGAAGCTCGTCAGAGGGAAATACAACCTGGAACTAAGGAAAAGTTTCCAGACAGTGAGAACAATTAATCAATGGTATAGCTTGCTTCTCAGAGTTGTGGGTGCACGATTGCTGGAGATTTTTTTTTTTTAAATGTATAACAATTCCTGCCTCAGGCAGGGATTTGGATTAGAAGACCACTAAGGTCCCTTCGAGACCTATGATTCTATGTCTAATGAAAGGAAACAGATCACCAGGCAAGGGTTCAAAACGAAAGAACAGTTAGGAGAGAGTGAGAAACAATATAAGCAAGATGGATGCTGGTAGTCCTTGACCTACAACTATTTTGTAGCGATTGTTTGAAATGACAACAGCACTGAAAAATAGTGATTTACACCCAGTCCTATATAGAATATGGAATATCACACTTACAAGCTCTGTAGCATCCCCACAGTTACATTATCAGAGTTCATGCCCTTGGCAACCAGCATTTATTTAGGACAGTTGCAGTGTCCCAGGGCCATGTGATCACCATTTAAGACTTTCCCATCTGGTTTACTATAAACTAAGTCAATGGAGGGAGCCAGATTCACCCAGCAACCACATGTTCCATTTAACGACTGGTATTATTTGCTTAGTAACTGAGGCAATTATGGTAATGAATCAAGGACTACCTATAGTGGAGAAAGCTACATGGCTTGGGTGAGCTGTTTTGCAGAGGGGAAAAGAGCCAGACAAAGCTCAAATGGAAAGAACTGTGCCAGGAGTGGAACTGACTTCTTCTGGTTCTAAAGATAAGGAAGGTTACTGTGCCATTTGCCAGAAATCCAGAGAGTTACCGTAAGGTAACCCAAGAGAAGTGAAGAAATGCTCCTAAAATTTGGATTGAAGATCACCAACTACAGGAATGAGGTGTTTTCACCTAGATAGGTGAAAAAATTGAGATAAGAAAAATCTCACTTTTCTAAGGTAAGATAAAAAATTAAAAATTGTAATCAAATTCACTGCTGTAAGATATACTTGTCTACTGCCTGGTCTCTGATATTCTATATGTATTTGCTAATTCTTTTAAGAAGTTTGCCTCTCTTTCTTGCACTACATTTTACAGTCATTTGTACTAATTCAAGTCTTGCAAATTTTGCATCAACTTTTTTTTTGGGGGGGGGGACCTCAGACTGTATGCTCTAGATTTGGGTCCAATCTCCCCATAATATTTTATGGGAAGCAAGTGTCTGGGATGCTGGTTGCATTTTTATCAGTGGTAAATGGCTTTATTCCAGCTAATTAAAATTATTTGGGCACTTGGCTATAAAAGCTTTTGTTTTTCTTATGATTAGTAGAAGTAAATCATAAGATAGTTGCTTTTATTTCCATCTCCTCAGAAGACAATGTTGCTGGCCACATAACCCATAGGAATGGGGCTGGAGATGACCCTACAGAGTACTAGCTAAAGTACTACATTGGGTACTATATAAAGTACCCAGAAAGTGGGAGAAGGAAGTGAGAAAGAATTACAAACCCATAAATTAGAAATAGCATCATGTACCTTAACTGAAGGGCACATATAAGCTAGTGCCTGCTCTACTGTAATTTTTTATATATATGTTATGCAGGATTTGGATAGGAAAGTAGATCTGAGAAGTAAAAATAAATCTCATTGGTTAAGTGAAAAAACAAATTAGAGTAATTGCCTCTACCATGTATGCAGGCAGAAACATATATACAACCAATCAATTTATTTTTAGTTTACCAATGCTTCTAATATTTAAATATCTAATCTTTCGAATAATAATTCTTCTGCTGAACTTGTACACTATTTGCAATATAACCTTAGAATTGATTATATTTTACCCTATCTTTAATTATACACTCTACTGAATTAAAAATTAAATATGGATCTGAATTAAATGGATAAAATCAGAAAAAGCTGCACTCAAAACTCACCTTTATGTATTTGTGCATGAACCAAGAAGCTTGTTTTCCATCATTGACTGATTCTACTGTAGTGTTGGTCAGCCCACTGATGTCACCACCTGCAAAAACTCCTGGTTCACTTGTCTGCATGGTCTCCCTATCAACTTCAGGGAGACCCCAACGGTTAAACTTGAGAGGATGCAGAGCTTCTTTTACTGTAATAAAAGGAAAGATGAAGAAAGATATATATTTTTTTAAAAAAAGCAATCCTTGAGTGATGCATTTAATCAGGGACTGATAGGATTGCAACACAATATCCAGGCTTTAAGTCTGGGACTTAGTTTAGAGAGTTCCTGTAGATTGTATGATTACATTTCACAGCTTTCGTATAAAGGAACAAAAATATTTATTTGTTTGTTTGTCAAACACATACAAGATAACAAGTGTAGGTATGAACATAAACATAAACAAAGGAAGTAAATACAAATAAATAGGGACAGTAAGACAGGGACGGTAGGCAACCTGGTGTGCTTATGCACGCCCCCTTTATGGACCTCTTAAAAATGGAGTGAGGTCCATGGTAAACAGTTTGAGGTTGAAAGTGAGGGTTTGAGACTGTAACAATGGAATTGGGTAGAGCATTCTAGGCATTGGCCACTCCGTTGCTGAAATCATATTTCGTGCAATCGAGTTTGAAGCGATTTACCTTGAGTTTGTATCAATTATTTCCCAAGTACTATTGTGGTTGAAACTAAAGAAGTTGTTGACAGGCAAGATGTTGTAGCAGACAATTTTGTGTACTATGCTTAAATCGGACTGCAGGCAGTGCAATTCCAGATTGTCCAAGCCCAAAATTTTAAGCCTGGTGGCATAGGGAATTCTATTGTGAGTAGAGGAGTGGAGTACTCTCCTCGTGAAATACCTCTGAACCTGCTCAATTATGATATGCAATATCATTCATTCCCATTGTTCTTCTATGAAATGTGTGGGCTATCCTACTCTTTTATAATTCCTAGAAGTTGGTCTCCTAACTATTTCAATCAAAGATTCCAATTTGATTCCAATCAAATTCCTTTAGAGATACTGTTGAAGTTTAGAATTGGGTACATAAGATTCTCAGAACTACTGCCATCTGCTTCGCAAGAATCAGTCTACTTTTCAGCAGCTGTGGGCATAAGCGAGGCTTCTTGCAAACTGTAATTTTATAATCATGAATTGCAGCACC
The DNA here is from genome assembly GCA_012654045.1 of Ptyas mucosa. NCBI lineage: Eukaryota > Metazoa > Chordata > Lepidosauria > Squamata > Colubridae > Ptyas > Ptyas mucosa. The sequence continues at coordinate 46,025,354 of WNWU01000004.1, read as the reverse complement.
CATGTATGTTAAAGAGTTTAGGAATCTGAATTCTCTAGCACATCTGAACCCTGAATATGGACATTACATGGTCTCAAAATATCTGTATTTCTTGGATGCTGATACACATCTGGTACTGTTTCAATACTTAAGAATCGAAAGAAGATCTAAGAAAGTCTTCCAATGAAGCTTCCTCAATATTAAAACTTTTAGGTCAATGTTGAAATAGGGTAAGTGAAATATGGCAGCTAAAGTTTGAGAGAAGCTGTGTGTACCCAGTTGTGCACCTGATGCTTTCAGGAAGAGGAAAAAGACTTAGTTTGACTTACTGCACTTCACATTTAAATCTTCTGAATTTGAAAACCCTCCATCTGGCATGGATTAAGTGGTCTCATACACATATGGATGAAAATGTAGATACAATATGGGCTGTGTTTGCTTTCAAAACATTAACTATGCAAAATTAGTAATTGGATGCTAGCTCTCCTTCCCCTCACCCGCCCCACTCCCAATTTCAGATAGTCCAGTAGAAAATATGGGCAATGCAGAAGCATGAGGTGAATGCTAATTTTTTGTTTTCTTCACCCAGTACTTGTGTGTTCCTAGTATAAGTTGTAGCAAAAAGGAAGTTGCCATAGCAATCAATCAAGGATTATGGAGGCTATAGCTTAGTTTTCATAAACAGCAGATGAGGTGCTAAAAACTGTCTCTGGACTATACCGTGTAGAGCTGAGAGTAAAGGAATGATATAATAAAATGCTATTCTGTACATTTGTCTTTTTTTAAAAAAAAATACCTGCATTAATTAGCAGCTCAGGAAAAAAAAGTAGGTCAAGAAATACATCTTCTTGAGATGCTAACTTTCTTAAAATGTTATTTATTTATGCATGTTTTCAAGTTAGTGTTGACTCCTGCAAACTACCTGGACAAATCCCTGCCATTTTCTTGGCAAGATTTTGGAAGTGATTGGCCATTCTTCCTAGGGCTGAAAGAGAGGGACTGATATCTAAGACAGGATCACAATCTCCAGGTTCCTAGCCTAGTGCCTTAGCCATTACACCAAACTGGCTCACATTTATTTATGTACTTATTTATTTTATAAAGCTACTAATGTCATATTGTGACTCTGGGCTGAGGACCATATCAAACAGTCCAATACAAACCAATTAAAAATAAGACCATAAGAAATTAAAAGATTAAAAAAACAAAACGATGGGGGGGGGGACATACAGAGTGCATTCCAGTTAACCATCATGTAACCATCTAACAGGCTCACTTCTCCTAAGGGATCCCCAAACCAGCTGCCAAAGCCAGTTTTAAAAGCCTTCCAGAAGGTCAAGAAAAGTTGCTTGTTTTCCTTCCTGCTGAGATTGGAAATATGAATCGCCTGGAACTCCTGGATCTCATTTCTCTCTCTCTCTCTCTCTCTGTTGTGCCCTTTTTAAAAATTAGGACTCTTTGAACTCTTCAAAGGCCAAGTTGGTCCCATCGCATTCTTATCATAACTTTATGTATGGAATCAGCCTTATTTTTAAGTAATCTAGTCAGATATCAGTTTCAAACCTCCTTCTGCCATGACTTGGTGACTTTGGACTCTCTCTCGGCCCTATCCTTCCCACAGGATTGTTGTTATGGGGAAAATAAAAGGAAGAAGGAGTATCATGTGTATTTGCCACTTTGAGTTATTTGTAAAAATGATAAAGGCGGAAAATAAATAGATAAATAGATAGAGGGACAGAAAGACATTCCCTCAGTAGCTTGGATCAGCTATTCCCTCTAATTACCTCACACGAATGCTTTGGGAATAGAAGGTGTGTAGAATCCCTTGCATTCAGGCCGTTAAAACTAGCAGAAGAGTCACCAAATGTAATAAATAATACATGGTTGTAGTAAAAGAAAAAAAAAGTGGGATATAAATATAAAGGTGTAGTTGTCAGGGCATTTTTCTTCTCATCTTTTTATGGCAAGAATCATTTTAATCTCAGATTATAACTCACCTCTGCCATAAAAGGTTATAATTAATAATCTGAGATTTGGATAGGATTGGGTTTTCGAGTAGTTCCTTTGTGCAACTCCTCAAAATAGTATATTTTATGACAGGACTGTGTTGCCATATCTTGAAGAATTACCAAGGATTGGTACCAAGGATTATATTGCCTTATCTTGAAGAAAAAAAAATGGTGCCCAGTTTTGTTGTTTCTAATTCCAAAAGACCTCTCTCTCTTTCTTTCTAATTCCAAAAGATCTCTCTCTCCCTCCCTCCCTCCCTCCCTCCCTCTCTCATTTCTTGGGGACATACAACAGACAGATGTAGATTGCTAAGGTCAATTAAACTGATGTAGCTGTGCTGTCATATATGTGAAAGAGAAACCTGCTAGCATTTTTCTCAGTTGTCATCGAGAATAGTGTCAAATCTGTGCTCTGTTTTTGCACAAAAGGAGCCCACACAGCTGGATTTTGTCTTGGGAAACCTTCCTTAAACTGAAATCCCTCATTATGGAAAGGAACTGGATTTTTCTTACAAGATTAGAGATTCCCAATGGGCTGAAATATGGACAGATGAAAAGAAATGGAAAAGAGAGTAACAATAAGGGAAGCCCTTCTCCCCACAGAGATCCTAGTGCAAATAACTATTTCTCTCTTGCAATTGGATCTTTTAAGTATGATAATCTGCTAGCATATTGCTGACCCAGAAGTATTTTTTTCCTACAGTAATTCTGAAGCAGAAAAGTCTTCTGTGAATTTTAAGCAGCTAGACCGAAGACGGTCAATCTTGTGACAGAGGAAGCAAAACAATTTAATTTGGATGAAGTGAATCAGTGAAACAAATGTAGAAAATATCAAAGAAAAAAAATGGGTCACAGGCCAATGAAATAAAAACGATTCCGGGAAGATGAAACTGACAGCTAATTTGATAGAAAACAACCCACATTGCTTGCCCTAATTCTGACCTTGGTGTGTAGTGACATTGTATCAGAAGAACAGGGAGCCCAGAAAGACCATAAAATGAGGGTGATTAGAACCACAAATTCCTTAGACAGGCATATTTGAAAAAGAGAGAGAAAGAAAAGTTTTCACTGACATTGTAGTTATTCCAGATACTGGGAGTTTATTTTCCTAATGTAAACCTAATGTGAGAAAACACAGACTCATTCAAATGCAGGACACAAGAATATTCCATGACATGCTGCAGAAGATGGTTCTATCCGAGGTCATCTACTAATAAATATCTGACAAACATGAGATATGAACAATCAAGTATTAGAGTAGGAAGAAAATAAAAGAAGAATTCCTGCTGAAGGCAGAGGATCTACCTGAAATAGAGAGCTTAGTTAGTTCTTTCTTGCATACGGTTCAGATAGATCTGTTAAGGAAATACTTTACCAACCTTGCTATGGAAATCAGTTAGCTACGGGGAGAAGGAAAGGCTGTGCCCTGTAAACTAAATTTGCACACTTCTGATGCAATTTTTACCTGTTTTAATCTGTAATAGAATTTTGTAAGTAAAAAGAGAGAAACACAATTTCATATTTATCTAAAGGATAAATATCGGTAGCATTAAGCATAAAGCAAATTACTACTGGTCTTAATTTGATGGTATCATAAAAAAAGCTTTCTTATGCATGTACTGTATTTTTTGGAGTATAAGATGCACCTTTCCCCCCCCCCCCAAAAGGGGATGAAAATTTAGGTGCATCTTATACACCGAATGTATACACCCGCCCACCCACTGGCCCCCACCCTTTGGCCTCTGCCTCGCAGCAGTTATCTCCTTGCAAGCAAACAGCAAGAAAAAACAGCTCCTTTCAGCTTCAGCACAGCCTAATTAGCACAAGTTGATTGGATCGGCCTCCTGACTCTCAGTTGATTTGCTCTCAGCTGTTTTAGGCAGGACTCTGCTGCTTGCTGCAAAGAGGTAAATTGCTGTAGCAGATTTTTTTTTTCCTTTTGCTAATCAAGCTATGCTGAAAATGAAAATGAAAGTAAAGCAGGCTGTTTGTTATTTGCTGCAACGAGGCAAAATTGCTCAGAGGCAGAGGGAGATTTCTTTTTCTTCTTTTCCTCACCCAAAAAGGTAGGTGCGTCTTATACTCCGGTGTGTCTTATACTCAAAAAAATACAGTATGTGTGTCTGATGGTTATGCTAATAAGATAACTAAAACTGAAACAAAATGATGGATTTTTATTATAGAGCAATTGTCAAGAGATTTGGGTAGATAGGACTTCGTCCTGTAGGTAGGTTGGGCTAGGTATCTGGGGTGGGAATTTGGAAGGTTTTTTTTCAACTAAAATGTACTGGTTTTTACATGTCACAATATAGTTTTGATGTGTTTCTCTTATGAAATTGGTGAGAACAAATTTTTGACAATTTTCAGCAATCGTAAAAGGACCTCCAAGAACAGAGAATATGGGTACTTATATGTAGCTCTGAAATTACCAGCTATCCTCTTCAAGCTAAAACAGTTTCATCTTTCTGATACTAGCATAAGAATGCAAAATAAAATATTAGGTAAGCTGGAGCTCTGTTCAAACGTACAGTTAAATATATTGAAAAAGACTGGTTGGGTGCAATGGAAAAGAGAATGAAGAGTAGATTGGATATTACATGTTCACATAGGCACTATTTCGAAATGCAGTGGAAGTAAATAATAATTAGGCTCTGTATCTCATTTTTGATAAGAGTATAAAAACCACTATTATGACAAATTAATATAAATACAATATAGGATTGCTAATATTAATAATGACAAGCTATTTTTTTTTAAAAAAAACTGAATACCAAGATAAGATACTGATGATTTAGAGAAAATACCAAGTAACTGTTTGACACCTAATTTTAAAACTGGAAATATTTTCATGATCATAAGTGATTAGTTTCCTTTAAAGTCCCAGGGCATTTTACATTCTAAAAACGTAAAATAAAATAAAATAAAAACAGGTTATATATTTAGCATATAAGTAAATGTAAAATGTACTAATTTAGTAAACCTTCTTGCAACTTGCAAACATTAGCTTTGCTTTCTCCTAAATCTAGAACTGCTGATTTAATTCAATAGTCCTAAGATAGTCACTTGGTCTATCTGTAATAAAGCCATCTTCATCTGCAATTTAATCATGGATGAAAAGAAAGGTGTGGGATACATTATCAAAATATGGCTCATAAGATGCCCCTTAGTGAGACATACCAGCCAGGTTATGGTACTGCATTAGCCTTAACAATAATGTAATGGGAGATGAGTAGCATTTCTGATAGCTACAAGAAGGTCTTTTCTGCAGATGAATGGATGTGAGGTCCCCTATGTATGCAGGTGGACAAGCTAGGGGTACTGCTCTTACATCACCTTCTCAATTGCATAGCAGCAATCTTGCTTAGAATCAAAATTAATGATTCTGCATAGGAGAGAAACTATTTTATTGTCCTTGTCAATGACCTATTGTGAGACCTATTGATCCTACTGGATCTCTTGGAAGCTTTTAATATCATCCAACATAGTATCTTTTTGGACCATCTGCAAGGATTAGGAATGATTGGAACTTGCAAAGATCTGGATGGAAGAGAACATATAAATAAAATGGAACAGCTGCTGATGTAGAAACCTGGGATAATTCCAACAATAGCTTTGAATGGGCTTGTGCTCCTCCACAAACATGGGATTATTTGGGATTTACCAGTCCTGCTAAAACAGGACACTATGGCTAGGATGGAGATTGCTCAGCTTTGACTGGTGCACTAATCACTGCTATTCCAAGAACAGGAGACACTGACATAATTCATGTTCTCATTATTTCTCAAATTACTATAATGCATTCCGTATGAGAGTGTCCTTAAAAACAATTTAAGGACTTCAGTTGGTGCACAGTGCAACTGCCCATGTGCTAGTGGGAACATTTTGATGTTTAAATGTAACATGCTTACTTCAGGAACTATACTGGCTACCAGCTTGTTTCCAAAAGTTGTATATGAGTTGGGACCTGGATATCTGCAAGAATATCAGGTTCGCCTGATCTCCCAGTTGCGCCCCTTTCTGGACTCTTGAGCACAGTCATTCACACCCTCGTCACTTCCCGCCTGGACTAATGTAATGTTCTCTACATGGGGCTCCCCTTGAGGAGCACCCGGAGGCTCCAGCTGGTCCAGAATGCAGCCGCGCGAGTAATAATGGGGGCGACTCGTTGCTCCCATGTAACACCCTTCTTGCGCAAGCTGCACTGGCTCCCGGTGGTCTTCCGGGTGTGCTTCAAGGTGTTGGTTACCACCTTTAAAGCGCTCCATGGCTTAGAACCTGGTTACCTACAGGACCGCATTCTGCCACCGATTGCCTCCCACCAATACGCTCCCACAGAGAGGACCACCTCAGGGTGCCATCGGCCAAACAATGTAGGCTGGCGACCCCCAGGGGGAGAGCCTTCTCTGTGGGGGCCCCAGCCCTATGGAATGAACTGCCCCCAGACATACGAAGGATCCCTGACCTCCGTGCCTTCTGTCGCGCTCTGAAGACCCTATTATTCCAGTAAGCTGGTCTGACAGGATAAAGGTTTTTAAATTGGGGTTTTAATAGGGGTTTTAAAATGATTTTAGTTGGATGTTTTAAATTTCGGCCAAATCATTGAATTATTTTAATTAGCTTTTAATTTTTGTTTATACTGTTTTTACTATGGCTGTTCACCGCCCTGAGTCCCTTGGGAGAAGGGCGGTATATAAATATAATAAACATAAACAAACATAAGCATATTTATTTTAAGTAAAATCTGCCTATCCAAGTCATGCTAGTAGATAAATTATATTAAGAGTTCTCAATCCTATCAAAGGCATCCAGTGGATTTGGATTACTCAGAAGATCAGAACCCTTGTTAATATTTAGAAGATATTTAGAAGATTAGCAAAAACCTAGCTACAGTATTTTTTAAGTGGCAAATTGAGATTGACAAACAGCAGATTAATGTATCTAGGATGTGTACAGATATGATTGTTGCTGTCATTTTATTATTACATTTATTATTAATATCATATGTACTGAAGGTTTTATTGGATATTGCTTTTGTAAACTTAGATTTTTTTTAAAATTGAAGTGGAATAAAAAGCACTTGTAATAAATAAATGGTCTATAAATAGATTTCTTGGATCTTGAAAGGGTACTGAACATAGCTCAGAGTTGGCAGAAAAGAAGAGTTTAATCAATTTTAATTTATTAAATACTTTTTTTCAAACTGTGCCTTTTTCAAAGGAAATTACATACATGGGAGTTCTCCTTTTTGGCCCACCAATACTATGAGAAAAACTTGGCTTTATGACTATACCAATGACATGACCAATGTATTACTTGATTAAGTAGCCACAGTTAAGAGTACAAAAAATATACCACTGAGATTTGTATTAAAATCTTTATTCAGCCAGAAGTTTATTCAGTAGTGATCTTGGCCAAGTTATCATTTTTCTCTCCAAATCTATTTCACAGAATCCTTACAGCTCTTTGTCTTCTTCTAGGTTTTGAAAACTTGAGATAAAATCTTGGGTTGGCATAATTATATTTTCTCTCATTGCTGAGAGACTGCTGAACTGCTCTTCCTAAGAAATAAATACTGTGAATTCTAAATAAACATAATTACTGTTATTTCTCTCCATGTCATAGATAAAAGAAATATTCTGAGTGTCATGGAGCAAACAGAATATTTTGGAAATTAGCACAAACATCTTTACAACTAATTAATCTACTGACCATAATTGTGCATGCATAGATTTTCTTTTAATGTATTAGTGGATATTAAACTGAATCAGGACTTTGGATCCAACTTTTGTAATTATATGATTATTTCTATATATTACATTACATTTCCACATTAGCAGGATATTCTATAAGAATGTCAGAAGAGATCTGGTGACCTACATCTCATCTAGTGGTGGGATTCAAATTTTTTAATACCGGTTCTGTGGGTGTGGCTTGGTGGGTGTGGCATGGCTTGGTGGGCGTGGCAGAGGAAGGGTAATGTAAAATCTCCATTCCCTCCCCACTCCAGGGGAAGGCTACTGCAAAATACCCATTTCCTCCCAATCAGCTGGGACTCAGGAGGCAGAGAATAGATGGGGGTGGGGCCAGTCAGAGGTGGTATTTCCTGGTTCTCTGAACTACTCAAAATTTCCGCTACTGGTTCTCTAGAACTGGTCAGAACCTGCTGAATACCACTTCTGAGCCCATCCTATATTAATTAATTTTACAGAAATCCCAATAATGTTGACAGGTTTCAAGTATCCTATGAAGACAGTGGTTATAGAATATGCAGAGGTCGTTCAAAATGAACAACAGCATATAATTGCTACTAAATGATATGATACCAAGACAGAAGCCCAAACTGTTTTGTACATTACATTATAGTTCAAACTGCTATATTCATTGAGTAAATAGACATAAATGGAAAAATATCAACCAATTATAGGCCACTTGGGGAGGGGGTAAACTCCAGTAATATTAAGATATATTGGTAAGCCACAAAATATTTTAATTAGCAAAACAAATCAAATGGAAAAGATTCCTCAAATAAAGCTTTAAAAGTGATACAGTGTGTGCTTGACTGCCACGACTAATTATGTATCCATGTAATGTGTGTTCAATTTGGGCTTATTTAAATAGCAGAAATGCTCATTAGCTTCAGTGTATCTGTGAAGCCTCAGTAAACAGTTTAATGGTATTTTATGTTTAACCAATTTCATAAGTTCCTGTAATTTTGGTGTTTGCAGCTCATTAATGTTATTTTTGATATGTATCTTATAGCCTTCTTTCCCTGAAAGCTGGCAATATACTTTTGACTACACTTAGAAAAAATAATGATTTTTATCTTAAACCTTTGCTTGAGAATGACAATGATGACAACAACAAAAACAATAGTTGGAATAGCATTAATGATAAGAATTTCACAAACTGAGTCAATTTGTTTCCTTTCCTTTAAAGACGTAAAGTAAGTTTGTGGAAGGCGAGGGGGAGCGAGGACTCTAAACTGTTCTGGTTTCTCTTTATTGGGGAATTAAATAATACGAAAAAGCATACTTAAGTGCCTTTCCAATCACATTTGATACAATTCTCAGCATCATTTTGGTATATTATAGAATAAAAACAAGTTCATCAAAACCATCTTCTCAAAAATTGTGATGAAAGTACTATCCACTGTCTTGGGTTCTCTGGAAGAGAGAGGAAACTTCATCTTTATTCCAAAGTTGAAGTTTACGGATACATGACAAACTAAGGGGCCCATAGAAAGCATTGCTAGAATGGCTTCATTACTATCATGAATCACAACAGTTCAACCAAGAAACTGAACCCTCCCACCCAAGCCCCTTAATTCTATCCCAAATCTTGTTTTCAGCCTGATAGTCCTCACATATGATCTTCTCTGGAGGATGGACAGAAGCAATGGGTTTTGGTTTTTTTCTTGTTCGACTCACAAGCTTCTGGTATTATCCATCATAGTATCTTCCAGAGGTATTTCTGTGAAATCAGTTGCTAGTGGAGACAATCTAAGAGAGTACAATGCTTATGTCTAGGCCAGTGGTTCCCAACGTGGGGCCTATGCCCCACAGGAGGCAATTTGATTTTTAATGGGGGCAATTTGAACCTTGTTTAAACCAAGTTAATGGCCTTTTAGGCTTCCTCCATGTGAGTAGAGTTCACTTTTTGACTAAAGTAAGAATTACTGTATATATGTCACGGTGGTGGTGGGGGGCATCAGGATTTAAGAGATACTTAGGTGGCGCACAGCCAAAAAAGGTTGGGAACCACTGGTCTAGGCAATGGTTTCTGACTGTGCCTTGGCATCCTGGGACTCTGATGCAGAGTGCTGCAAAATACTATATTGTTTCAAATCCAATGTAACAGTGTAGGAAGCCATGGAGAAGAAAGCCATTCAAAACCATTAAGACTATAACATGTGTAAAACCATTTTCTCTGTATGAATTGGTTTGTTTTGTTGGTATTTTCCCTCTTTTTTCAAATTTGTAATTGAACATTTTATTTTTATATTGTTTTAATATATTGTCAGCATTTTAATTGTCGATGAAAACAACTTCAGATTTATAAAGGGGGAGGAGGGGGAGGAGGAAGAGGAGGAGGAGGAGGAGGAGGAGAAGGAGAAGGAGAAGGAGAAGGAGAAGGAGAAGAAGAAGAAGAAGAAGAAGAAGAAGAAGAAGAAGAAGAAGAAGAAGAAGAAGAAGAAGAAGAA
>WNWU01000004.1:45992642-46015156 GCA_012654045.1 Ptyas mucosa | reverse complement strand
AAGAAGAAGAAGAAGAAGAAGAAGAAGAAGAAGAAGAAGAAGAAGAAAGCAATGCTTAATTACAAGGAATCTATTCAAAGGTAATTATTCAGAAATGAGTGGTACTTATGATTGCTTAGCATTTGATGAAGAGGAACTAGCGTTTAGGGTCTCTAGAGGTCAGAGTAAAAAAGCCTACAGTTGAGAGCAGGCTAGCTCATCACCTGTTCATTAGAGAGGCATGGATTGCTCACCATCTGTCATTAATGTCAACGTAACTTCCAGGACCCAATATAACTGTTTTTCCCCCTATTCCTAAGCATATCATTGTGATTGACCTACATAGGTTTTCTTTTTAATACTTCCCCTAAAAGAAAGGCTACTTTCCTGAAAGGAACACAACTCTGACTGTAAGATGAATCCTCACTTCTGTTTTGGTTTAAATATATATATTTTTCTTGCAAAAAAAAAGAAATGATAGCTGGATTTTTTTTTCTCCTGTTATATTGTAACAGTGCCCAGTGCCATGTTCTGCCACTGGGAACAAAAACTTAAATTCACTCCCCGCAATATTCATACTGATGGAACTACCTTACATTTATCATTCTTCTTACAAAAAAATGCTTGCATTTATCCTGAAAACATTCACCCTTTATTTGATTCTTACATTATTAGCTATAGGACTGTAATACTCAATTGGGGTTGACCTTTGTTGCTTTATGATAGCTTAATTAGCAGAATAGCATATAGTTTCTCTATTCAAATGATGTTGCAATCATTAGGGTCCTTCCCATCTAAATAAAATCCAGTTTATTTATATTGGCTTCCTTATTTAAGGATGGTGTGGCCCCTTACAAAAGACTAAACACTTCTGTATCCCAAATATAATGCGGAAGATCTCTATTTGGTTCTTTATCATAAATAAAGTAGAAATAAAATACATTATTCTGCCTCAGGTCTGGTACAAACTTAAGATTTATCAATGGTTTCTTAGCAGGAGCATATATGGTATCAACTCCTAGTAAAACCTGGCAAATAATGATAAGCCAGAACTCCGAACAAAGCTATTCACAAGGGAGAAAAACCCATTCTTCTACTGCTATTTGGAACAGGAAAAATAATTACAGAACGATCACATTGTGCTTCAAAGCAACTGTCTAACATAATTCTCACCAATGTGATGCAGGTTTTAAAAAACAGTCATTTTAAGTAAGTCCTTTCAGTTCCATCATCCTTTAAAAGTAACATCAGTGATAATTATGCACATTCTGTCATTTCTAATGGGAGTTTATCATAAAAGATATTACATATAATACATGTTTTCTGTATCATCCGGCTTCCTATTTTAAAGGAAGAAAAGCAAAGAAACATATAACATTTAGGATAACTTTCATTTGGATTGAAATTCTAAATATACCTAATATTAAATATACTACTTTTTTTTTCTTTCTACAACCTTGTAGTCCCTTAATTCTGGGTAGAGTTGGGGTTATTGGCTGAAGCTGAGCATTTACTGGCCGGATGCCATTCCTGATGCCTACATGGAGTTTGCAGATTTTTTTTTCCTTGCACCCTACAAGAGAAACATCTGCCACTACCTAGAATTGAACTCTCAACCTTCCGAATGGGAATTGAGCATCTTCACCATTAGGTCACTTGCTGCTCAGTTAAATTAAATTAATCAATTACACATTTTACATAAATATATAACAATTATATGAATTTTTAAAAAGGAAACAGGAACATCTGAATCATAGAAGCAATAATTATTCATGTTTCTGTATAATCTGGTATTCTCTGCCCTGCAACGGGGGTGGGGGGGGGAAGCTTCTACTGGATTCAACCCAGCTAATTTTTGAAGAACTGATTTTGTGTGTAAATTATACATGATATCGGCAATTTTTTGAGTGTGCCCACAAGGCTTTAAGTCAATTTTTAGAGGCACCCTACAAATTAATGTATATAATTTTTTTTTTAATTTGATTTATATGCCGCCCTTCTCCGGAGACTCAGGGCGGCTTACAATGCGCTAAGCAATAGCCTTCATACTTTCTGTATATTTATACAAAGTCAGCTTATTGCCCCCACAAACTGGGTCCTCAATTTACCTACCTTAGAAAGGATGGAAGGCTGAGTCAACCTTGAGCCTTGGTGAGATTCGAACCTGCAATAATTGCAGGCAGCTGTGTTAATAACAGGGTGCTTTAGACCACTGTACTATCCAAGGCTCCTGAACAATGTTTGTTAATCCTGAACAAAACAGGTAGACGAGTAGCTTACTAGAGGAAAGTTCTATATGTTACCACACAATCCAGGCCACAAACAGAATAATCAAGAGCAGGAAAAAAATAGTGGGAGCTGGAGCAACTTCCAACTTCAAGGGATCAAGGGATTATGAGAGTGGCTGGGAAACTGTCATGGAATACTCAAAATGATCCATCAGAAGCGTGGCAGACCTGAAACAGCAGCAGGCCAGCAGTATTGAAGCAGCCAAAACACATCCCCAAATTTCATTCCCTTGGGAATGAAGGATCCTGGATTTTGGACACATTCTGGAAGTTAGTGTCTTTGAGGTACCTTAGTTCACAGGTTGCCCTTTAATGCACCATTTCAACCAGTTAAAGCAGAGGTGGGTTTCAGCAGGTTCTGACCAGTTCTGGAGAACCAGTAGCAGAAATTTTGAGGAGTTTGGAGAACCGGTAGTAAAAATTCTGACTGGCCCCACCCCATCTATTCTCTGCCTCCCAAGTCCCAGCTGATTGGGAGGAAATGGGGATTTTGCAATAACGTTCCCCTGAATTGGGGAAGGGGGGAATGGACATTTTACAGTATCCTTCCCCTGGAGTGGGGTGGGGTGGGAATGGAGATTTTACAGTATCCTTTCCCTGCCACGCCCACCAAGCCACACCCACAGAACCGGTAGTAAAAAAATTTGAAACCCACCACTGAGTTAAAGGTTACTGGAGCAGTAGTTTTAATAGTATATAGTTATAAATAACTATTACTAATGCAATGAATGGCATTTTAGTAGCAAATATAGTCCTCATGGCAACCAGTAGAAAATTGAAATGGAGAGGAAAGAAGAAAATGAATGTTTACAATTCAGAAATATACTGTACATTGACCAAAGTAACAAGCTATTTATATTGCAAATACTATTTCATTTGTCTAATCTTTTTAAAGCTAATTTACATTATGCATTTTTAAAGCTACTGATGAATATCACTATGTTTTCTTTTGTGACAGATTAGACCACTGTGAAAAGAAATCCAGTATAGAAACCAGAAAATTAGATCATGTAATACAGAGGTCAGTTTCACACAATTTTACTACCGGTTCGCCGTGCACCAAAAATGTGAGTGCACATGCGCGGCCTTCCACACATGCACTTTTGTGTGCAGCTTGTATGCATGTGGGTGCTTAGAAAACGTGGCTAAATAGGACGGCATAGCTCCAGGATGGGTGGGAGGGTGGACGGGCCCACTCGCAGGTCGCCATTATGTGTTCGCTTGAACCAGCTGAATACCACCACTGATGTAATACAATTAAGACAGGCAACTATTCCCAGAATCACTAGTTCAAGAGGGAAGTCTTCTTTGGGATATTCTATTTAGATCAATGTGTTGGGATGTTCCACCTCCATATAATATCTGGAGTCATTATATACTATAGAAGAATTACAATATATCTCCTTTAAATTATGTTATCCTGTATTAGCCTGATATTTCAACTTTGCTTAGAATTTGTCTCCCACCTTGGTATTACCATTAGAAATGCTATCTCTGACTGTTTCAACCATGAAAACTGCATCTTTTATCGCCACAACAAAGTACATTAGAATATCAAAAAATCATGGTACCAAATGATATGCTAGAAAACTGGTATATGGCAGAGAACAGTATTTTCTGGTGGGCTGTGCTTAGAGAGGCCCTCCATAAAGTCATAATATATCTCAGACCCAAATGTCTACATTCCCCCTCCCAACACCCTAAAATGGCTTCTGCTTGCTAGGTTCCAGTAAAAAAAAATATATTGATTATGGTAAGCCACAACATCAATTTGATCCTCTGCAACATCTCACAAAGTTTTTTTTTAATGAAAGCTGAGATTTAATCATGCTGCTGGATTCAGCATTAGTTGCTGTGTTCACCCCAAGGCTACAATAAAAGAGGATAAACAGAGGAAGACTACTAAACTGATTGATATTGCATTACTGCTGGATGAGAGCATAGATACTAGCAAAGTAATATGGTGAACTTTCTAAGGAGTAGTCAAGCTTTTCAAATATGCTTTTATAAGACCTAATTAAACTTCAGCGGTCAAAACTTCTATTAAGGTACAGATGCTTGTATCTTTTCTTTTCAGGCATCAGTCCCAAATAAATAAATCTTCCTTGAAACAAAAATGCTGGGGCATCTGGAAGCAAAATGTAAAAAGAGAAGAAAGGAAAGGGGGAAAAGAGCCATATTACACCACTCTAAAGATCCATCATTTTCAGCATTAGAACTGTGCATTCATTTCTTGATAAAAGAAAAATAAACCAAATGAAAAATCCATTTGATTTAATGTTTATTTATTCTGAAAGAGCACAGGAAAAATGATTACAGATGAGTATACTATGTAGGTTTCCTAAAGTATTTCCACCTGTATGTGGGATTTGGGTTTACTTTGTTGACAGAGAGCATGTCTCTAATTATCCCAATCAGTTGTCATTGTATATTTCACTTAATAACGTAAAAATCACAGGTTACAGAGGGTTCTTTTCTGGATTCAGCTTCCAGATCTAGAACCTCTCTGGCAGGGGCTTTTCTGAACAAATACCATACCACTGTGGTATTCAAAAATACGGGAAGCTTACATATGACCCTCCAGATGCAGTTGGAATGCAATTCCCATCATTTCTTATCATTAACTGACTGATGGGAATTAGAAGTTAAAAAAAAAAAAAGCTGCCTGCCCATTTTTGACAAAAGAAGCTTACTGCAGTAATATCACTACACAGCTTTGATCCACATCAAATCAGGTAGATCCAGCCAGAGATAATATAGTATAATATAACAGTATAGTATAATATAACAACTGAGGTCTTCATTTTCATTTAAGAATATTTATGTTCAAGATCTCACCAGGCTCAAGGTTGACTCAGCCTTCCATTCTTTCTAAGGTAGGTAAAATGAGGACCCAGATTGTGGGGGCAATAAGCTGACTTTGTATAAATATACAAAAGTATGAAGGCTATTGCTTAACGCATTGTAAGCTGCCCTGAGTCTCCGGAGAAGGGTGGCATATAAATCAAATTAAAAAAAAAATGGTAGTCTTTGAGTAAGGAACTCACTGAACAATTTTGAGACTGTTATATCATAGGACTGTTGTGGTGAGGGTAAAATTAAAGGATAAATTATTTTACCTCAAGATCCCAGACAAAAAACAGGATTCAAATGTAATAAAATAATAAGAATAAAAAAGCTGGTGATATCTACATCTCAGTTTGAAGCAAAGTTGGTTGAGATAAGTGGGATTTCTTAATCTTCCATATAAGGTTATTGAAGGGGTAACACAGCAAGTATGCTATCCATGAATAAAGTAACAAAAACTATCGGCTAAAAGGTAATAGTCTTTCATATATATATATATATATTTAGCTATTTTAAATATGTTCATTTCAGGTGTTCCAACATTTGGCTTTAATAAATGAAATACGCATCAGGGGAGAATCCCTCTAATTAAATGTCTTTTAAGCAAAGAGGAAAAGAAGGTACACAGGTAATTCTCAACTCATGACTATAATTGAGCCCAAAATTACAGTTCTAAGTCTTGGGGTTGTAAACTGAGCCATCACAGAAGCAGATCCAAATTTTTTGACTTTTTTGGGATGGTCATTAAGCAAACACCACGGTTGTTAAGTGAATCAATTTTCCTTTATGGGGATTTTTTTTTAATTAATTCAAATTTTAATTTAATTAATTCAATTTATATGCCGCCCCTTTCCGAAGACTCAGGGCAGCTCACAATACATTTTAAAAAATCATTATAAAAAGCATTTAAAAATTAAAAACATTAAAAACTCATTCACGCCATTCATGGCCGGATCTCGCCAGATCACAAGAGCGAGATCAACGGCCCCAGGCGTGCCGGAAAAGCCAGGTCTTCACCGCTTTTCGGAAGGCCAATGGGGGGGGGGGATGGTCCGGACCTCAGGAGGTAACTGGTTCCAGAGAGCTGGGGCAGCCACAGAGAAGGCCCTCCCCCATGGGCCCGCCAGCCGACATTGTTTAGCTGACGGGACCCGGAGGAGACCAACTCTGTGGGATCTTATCGGTCGCTGGGAGCTATGTGTAAGAAGGCGGTCTCGAAGATAACCCGGCCCTGAGCCATGTAGGGCTTTAAAGGTAATAACCAACACCTTGAATTGTGACCAGAGACCAATAGGGAGCCAGTGCAGCTCATGGAGAATTGGTGTAATGTGGGTATATCTAGGTGCACCCACGATAGCTCGCACGGCTGCGTTCTGGACCAACTGTAGTCTCCGAACACTTTTCAAGGGTAGCCCCATGTAGAGCGCATTGCAATAATCTAACTTTAATGGAAATAAACCCGGAAGCCAGCAAAAAGCATAGCAAATTGTGGTCATATGGGATGCTACAACTGGCCATAAAGGTGAGCTGATTGCCAAGTGCCCAAAATATAATCAGGTGACTGTGGGAGGATGCAGCAGTTGTAACTTTGAAAATGGTTCATAAGCAGCTCCACAAGGAGATCTATCATGTTCAAATGGTCACTAAGTTACCTATCGTAAGTTGAGGACCACCTGTAAGCTTAACTTTTCCTCTGGAATGTTATGTGCTTGACTGTGGCTGATTCATAAACCTTGTGACTGAGAAATACCTTTAGGATCATTTAAGGTTGAACCGAAGGCACTAATCACTATATCTGCTCTCAGACGGACAGTTTGCTCCTTGTCTTCATTCCAGTTTCCATCCTCATCTTGCTCAGTCCGGAGAAATTTCATAGCAACAATTTTTCCTCCTTTTATGACAACCTTATGAGGAGAAAGAAAAGGTAGGAATTCACACTTTTCTTCCTTTGCAAGCTCCATCTGGAAAACAAAAATAAAATGATGTATAATTTTTAAAAAAGGATTTCATATATAAATTGTAAGTCTTACGATTTTTCCTTGCATTTTTTTCTATAAATTCCAATACTATATTAATAATGTTAAATTTTGATTAAATGAAAACTGGCTCAAATAATATGTGCCAAGCAGTTTTCTGGATGAGTAGGTTTTTTTTTTAAGTTATCAACATCTGTTAAAAGACTTTTGTGTTTTAAACCGAAAGTGAAAATTAGTTTGATTTTATGAAAAATGATTACGTTATTCTTCATTATTAAAAAAGAATGAATTAAAAGAAATCAATTCTGGAAAAATTAAGTATGCATAGATAAATTTCATTATGAGCTACTGGCTGAGGTGTCCAAATCTCAAAATCTACAAATGATTTCAATGAAAAATGGTAAGGCCTTTAATGGAAAAAAAATGGACATAAGTATTTTGGTCATTCATTTTCTCTTTGTATTTGAAAGATAACTTCTAACTACTTTTGCTAATTTTTATTCTTTCAAAAATATTTTGAATTAATATATTCATATTTGGAATGAATAAGGCTGCATACTCTATGTCAAATGAGTGGCATGTTGGCCTAATGGTAAAGACGCTCGCCTCTAAAAAGGTGAGAGTTCAACCCTAGGTAGCAGCATATGTTTCTTTCTTGGGGGACAAAGAAAAATTATCTGTTGCAAACTCCAGTAGGCCAGGGATGTCAAACTGGCGGTCCACGGGCCAGATGCGTCAGACGCAGGCCACGCCCACCCCAGCTCTGTGAAGGGGAAAAACAGTGGGATACGTCACATAATGGCAACATTATGTCACAAGTTTGACATCCAACCAGTAAGCATTCAGCTACATCCAGTCGCCCTGATACTATCCCAAATTAAGGGATTACAGGGTTGTAAAAAGGGAATGGTGCAGTCCCGCAGATTACAAGTTTATGCTTTTTAATAGTTGTATTGTTTTGAATGATTTTTGTGATTCTATTTTTCTGAGTGTTTTTGTATTTGTAAGTTGCCCAAAGTCATGATAGTGAGATGAGTGGGCTATATAAATTTAACTAATAAATAAACAAGACCAGTATTTCAAACCAGTATTTTTTTCCCTCCTTACTCAAAACCTCTTATCAGGAAGTCCTTTTTACCTAACACAGGTAAAACGCTTTGAGTCAATTTAAATGTCCCTGTTGTGATTGGGTAATGGCTTTGTATACCATTATCCAAAGAAAAATCACTTTTATCCAATTCTGGGTAATTTGAGAAAGACAGGGGTTCAGGCTTGGTTTCATCATGTGATGTATGGAGGGAAGACAATCTTCATCTCTGCTTAAGGCAGTAATGTTATTTTGGCCAGCTGGGATTATAAACATTGAATAGGGATGAACTAAAGGCTGTTAGCATTTTCCTACTTCCAGCAACTGCCTGGCCAACTCTCCGCTCTCCATATTAATGAAGAAGAAAAGGGAATAGGAAGGATGGTGATCCCTGCCAAGCAACACAGATAAGATAAAGAAACAAAGTCATTCCCCCCCTTTCCTCCATCTCTCTAAGCAACCAATTATTTTTCTTCCATAATGTTTTCTCATCTGGCGTGCTGTGAAAGGCCTGGCAACCGGGAAAGCATTTTGTTGCAAACATACAAGTTGCTAATTATTTCAGTGTTAACACAGCATAGAAAAGTTTTCAGGAAAAAAAAAATGGGCACGTAACAAAAAATATATATAAAAATGATGATGATGACAAATTGGGTACGGAACTTAAAATCTATTCATAGAAAAAAAAATATCGTGTCTCAGTGTGTATCTTTTCAGTTATGATGTGGAAATTATAACTATGCTAATAGAAAGGGTGATACAGTATATAATCACAATAGCAATTAGGATACTCATAGTTAAAGGTGTCATGCTCTAACGGTTTTGTCCATGACATGCACAAAAGTTGTGTTCAGTCATATTCCATATTCGGAATTATTTGATTTTGCTGACTGAACTGTTTGTAGAGGGTATTTGTTATAATATGAATGTATGTACACACACACACACTTATGAGAAAGAGAGAGCGAGAACTAAAGTTAGTTAATATTTTAGGGGAAAAGTTTGTCATTTCCAAACAATATTTATTCTCCTGTGATAGGAAAGTTACACAGCTGAAGACCAGTGGGATGTAATTAGAGTGGTACTGAATTAATTAATGTATTTATTATACCTGCTCCAAATAATCTTTCCCTAAATTTTAATACTATGACAAACACTTCAAAATATGAACTGTGTATCTTGAAATCTTATTTCTTTCTTTAAGTTACCTCTCTCTCCCTTGTGTATCTATTACTGAAGGGAGTGGGCTATTTCCCCATATATTTTCTAGCTGGGGCATATTCAGTGTCTCATTAATGTAAATTATGCAGTACTTCATGGTATGTAGCATATAAATTACAGCAAAGACACTCAATCACATTGCAATAATTAAAACTGAAACTAAAAAGCTTTCATGATAAGACAAATTATTATAAACTGCCAATCAGCAGCTCAGTATATATATATGTTTACAGGAACTGCATATTTAATTCCAAATTAAGTTATAGTTTGAAATATTTGCATTTTACTCCTAAATTCAATATTTTAATCTCTAAAGATATTTGTTATCTAACACACAGATCTACAATTTCTGGTTGATCTTCAGTACATGTTATTGTGTAATGAGTCAGTGACTTTGAATTATTCTTCAGTCCTATCTATCTCCCCAAATTCGGGTGCAATCAGAGAAGAGAATGTGATATACACTACCTTGAACAACTGGAGGAAGGAAGGATATAATTTGACAAATAAAAATAAATAATATATGTACAGGTGGTCCTCGACTTATAACAGTTCATTTACTGATTGTTCGAAGTTACAACGGCACTGAAAAAAGTGACATGACCATTTTTCACACTCATGCCCATGGCAATATTCCCATGATCATCTGAAAATTTAGATGCTTGGCAAATGGCATATATTTATGATGGTTGTAAGTTTATGATGGTTGTAGTATCTCGGGATCATGTGATAACCTTTTGTGACCTTCGACAAAGACAATGGGGAAGCCAGATTTACTTAACAACCCTATTACTAACTTAACAACTGCAGTGATTCACTTAACAACTGTGGCTAAAAAGGTCCTAAAATTGGGCAAAATTCACTTAATAACTGTCTGATTTAGCAACAGAAATTTTGGGCTCAATTGTGGTCATACGTTGAAGATTACCTGGATTGTCTAAAACCACAGATTTATTTGCTCCATGAGCCTTGATTTACAGGGTTTGCTAAACTTGAATGTATTCACAAAACGTGAACAGTGGTGGGATTCAAGTAATTTAACAACCGGTTCTCTGCCCTAATGATTTCTTCCAACAACCAGTTTGCCAAATTGCTCAGAAAGTTAACAACCGGTTCTCCCAAACTGATGCGAACTGGCTGAATCCCACCACTGAACATGAATTAACTGTAGAATGGAGTGTCATTATCATGATGGATGATTCAGGTTCTTCATTCATATTTTTTTTCCCTAAAGTATACTCTTATGCACTTTAGTAAGCTTCTAAAGCTAAGAAATTTTGGAAAGAAAAAAGCAAGGAAGCTGAATTACAGATATGCTTCAGTCTACACATTAAATTATTGTAATACTGATCGGATCAAAATCTGTGAAAATTCACACTGATCAAACAGTCTGAACAACCTTACCAGGATAGTCCATCAATACAAGATAAGAAAAGTATGGTGAACGACTTGAATATTCAGCTCTGGTCAATTTCAATATTAAGCTCCGTGTTTATCTGTGCAATCACATACCTATCCACAGATGTCAAATGGGTAGTTTATTCTATGTATTCATCAAGACATAATTTGATTTGATGTATGATATGAAGTTGTTGTATATGACAAATGGTGTAATTTACTGTGTAATGCCTGTAAATGCCTGTAAAAGAATCAACCTAACCAATACTTTCTGAATTTGGTTTTCTAAGGGCTACGTGTAGAAAAGATAAAGTAACATACTGTGTTTCCCTGAAAATAAGACCCTGTCTTATATTTTTTGAACCCAGAAATAAGCACTTGGCCTTATTTTCGGGAAGTGCTTATTATTTTGGCGCGCGTGGAGCAAAACGGGGCCCCTCTTGCTGTCTCACCTGATTTCCAGCTCTGTCTCCCTAACCCCAACCAGAGGAAATGGCAGGGACCAGCTGCACATGCGTTTAAATATTTTTTGGGAGGGCTTATTTTCAGGGATGGCTTATTTTAGCACATGCACTCAAAAGCCTGCTTATTATCAGGGGATGTCTTATTTTGGGGGAAACGGTATATTCCAGGGGTTTAGGACTGGATTGTTCCCGCTCCTCTCACCAGCATTTCTTCTTTTTATTTCTACACAGTGGTGTGAAAGAACGATCAGGTCAGGGAACAAGCACTGATGGTGCTTTGCTTGTAGGACAGACCTCATTCCGTGTGATATGGCCTTTCTTTGCAACAGCTGTTATTTAGCTTTTTTGCTTTGTTTCTTTCTATTTCTAAAACCATGCAGATGTTTCACAGACTGTGTGCAATATGTAATTCGGCCTGAGCATAATAATAATAATAATAATAATAATAAATCAGCATGTTGTACTTTGTTAAGTACTTTTTATTAATATGTCCCTCATTGCAACGTTGTGAAATTTACCTCTTCCGGGACAGCCCGTATATTAGTAAATCCTTTCCTGAAGACCACAAAAACACGTCGAGCTCCACAGCGCAAAGCTGATGTTGCACAATCAAAGGCAGTATCGCCTGCTCCAAGAACAATCACGGTTCCCTGTATTGATAGCAATGAAGAGCGACAGCCGCATATTCCTGAATGATGAAAGGAAAACCCCATTTTCAAGGCGAAAAAAAACTATTTCTGCATGACAGCTCAAACGACACTTGTACTCGAAGCAGTGTAAAATTGCATCTTGCCATTTCCAAGCATGGAGAGTCACTATCAAATTATTCTGCTTCATTGAGAGTTTTATTCCCTCTTTTAAGATATGCCCATACATGTAATTTCATAGTCAGTACCTTTAGTAGCATTGCCTTCCTGTCTTGGCAGGAAATAAAGTATAATGCACTTGGAAAAAAAGAAGAAGAAATTGTACAGCCTTGTCAGATTGAATGCAACTGACTCAAGATTGTTGTGTTCAAAAAATTAAGCCTTTGACTCCTCTCTTGTCAGCATCAAAATTATTTGAGAAATGAAAAAGAGAGAAAAAGAATCCATGTTACAAGAAGTTCTGTCCATCAGTGGAGTCTATCTTTGACAACACCGGTTTCTCTTTCAGATTTTATCTTAAATAGTCTCATAAGTCATGTTGTTTCAGCACCAATTTAGACCACATTTAAAAAGGAATTAGAGAAATTCAAGGAAGAAAAGCTTATTAGTGTCCACTATTTATAACAACACTATAGTCTAAAAATCCTTTTGCAGGCCTAAGGAAAACCGCACATCTATTCTCCATTTTAGGGTCAGATTGTGCTGGAACAACATGTATCACTTCCTGTTCTGGAACTTCTAAAGACTGATGAATCACCCCAGAATGTTCGGATTAGTCAGTTTAAGGGAAATATCACATTGTTATACACACAGGATGAAATCACTAATAGCAATTGTTGAGAGCATGAAAAGTTATTCTATCTGTGGCAGGGATGAAATCCAGCAGGTTCTGACAGGTTCTGGAGAACCGGTAGCGGAAATTTTGAGTAGTTCGGAGAACCGGCAAATACTACCTCTAGCTGGCCCCAAAGTGGGGTAGGAATGGAGATTTTGCAATATCCTTACCCCAGCAGTGGGGAGAGAATGGGGATTTTGCAGTATCCTTCCCCTGAAGTGGGGTGGGAATGGAGATTTTGCAGTATCCTTCCCCTGCCATGCCCACCAAGCCACACCCACCAAGCCACGGCCACAGTAGTAAAAAAAATTGGATTTCACCACTGATCTGTGGGCTTCTGAAAGACACCTGGTTGGTCACTGTGGAAACAGAAAACTGGTTAACACAGATTTTGTTTCCTTCTAATCAGTGGATACTTTTAACACACATCTGGGGTACCATATAGTTACCACATAGTTCTTTCTTATGAAACATTTCCCTAAACCACTTTATTATGTTGATAAAGTGTTCTGAACAGAAGACTAATGGGATATAAATCCTTAAAAGTATGATTCCATGTGCAATGCATACTAAAAGAAAAAGGTAAAGGTTTCCCTTGTCCAGTTGTGTCTGAATCTAGGGAGTGGTCCTCATCTCTCTTTTCTGCCCAAGGGAGCTAGTGTTGTCTGAAGACGTTTCTGTGGTCATGTGGCCAGGATGATTTATATGCTGAAGGCACAGGAAACACTGTAACCTTCCCACTTTAAGTGGTACCTATTTACCTACTTACATTTGCATGCTTTCAAATTGCAAGGTTGTCAAGATCTGGTGCAACCAGAAAGTTGGCAGTTCAAGACACAATGGAGATAAACCTTAGTATAAATGTGCAAGGTCATAATCTGAATGTGAACAATGTTGTTCAGCAATCTATAATCGATGTTTCCAACTCCATAGAATTGTAAGAATATTATGATTTTTGATATAATTTCAACTGTTCCAGATTAATTTCTCAATTCTTTTATTTTAAAAAAGCATTATGTAGAAAAAAATAAAACTTACACGTAAGCTTATGTTTACTACTGCACTGGAAAATTAAGAAAAACTGGGGGGGGAACCTTCAAATCATTCTAATGTTGTTTTACTTTTTAAACGATTAAATAAATTACTGTAATGTTTGAAATGATAATGTAAATTAACACAAATGTATATCCTGAAGGCACCTCTGATATTTTTCTTCATTAGAATATGTTTTTACCATTATCAATAGTCTATAATTCTTATGTCAGGGTTCCAAGTAACACCCCCAATGAAAGAAGACTCAAAGTTCCATTTTATTAGAGATGTCATATTGGCACATCTGGGAAAACCTGAATCTGAAAGCTTCCAGGTTTTCTCCACCCAAATGAAAACCCAAGTCCCTGCCCAGCACTCACATGTCCATCACATGGCCCAATCAATGCACCGTCCCAACTGGAGATGCCTCCCAATCATACCCCTCCAGGTGCAGGGCAAGATGTCCTTGACTCCCAGAGAAAGGAATGTTATTATGGCTATATATCTCCCCAGCTCCATACAATCCCCCCTCTCAGTTTCCCACAGCACTAAATGTGGCAGGCCTAAAGGTCCAATGCAAAAGATGGCTTCCAAGCTTGACGGGCCGCCCCCCACTCATCTGATGATCTGTGCTCTGTGCAGTCATGAATTTTTACAGAAAGAGTTTAGAACCTCAATTACAATTTTAAGAACAAAAAACATTAAGCTGACTCTATATAAAGTAAAAACGAAGTAGAATTTACTCCAAAATCAACTCTAGATCTTTGCCCCCCAACCTTTCTAGCACCAGGGGCTGATGCAGGGGTGAAATCCAATTTTTTTTACTACCGGTTCTGTGGGTGTGGCTTGGTGGGCATGGTGTAGCTTGGTGGGCATGGCTTGGTGGGCATGGCAGGGGAAGGATACTGCAAAATCTCCATTCCCATCCCACTCTGGGGCCAGCCAGAGGTGGCTTTTGCTGGTTTTACTGGTTCTCTGAACTACTCAAAATTTTTGCTACCAGTTCTCCAAACTGCTCAAAATTTGCACTACCAGTTCTCCCGAACCTGTGAGAACCTGCTGGATTTCACCCCTGGTCTGATGTCATGGGAGACAATTCTTCCACAGACTGGGGTGGGTGGGTGGGCTGTTGTACACAACCTAGATCCCATGAATATGCAGATGAAGCTTTGATCATTCGTCTGCTGCTTACACAGTCCAGTTCCTAACAGGGTCTGAGGGTTAGGGATCCCTGCACTGGATCACCTTATTTTACAGCCATATTTATCTATATGAACATTGGATTTCTAGAATGTTTTATTCTGGCTGTTCACCGCCCTGAGTCCGAAAGGAGAAGGGCAGTATAAGAATCCAATAATAATAATAATAATAATAATAATAATAATAATAATAATAGCCGCCAAATATTTCCTAATTTTATCTGGGAGGCATATATATACATATACATATACATATACATATACATATATATATACATATACATATACATATACATATACATATACATACACACACACACACACAATATTTTACCTCTTAAATATATATATATATATATATATATATATATATATATATATATATATTAAGATGTAAAATTTTTCTGGACCTTTTTGTGCTATTATACCTACAGTCAATTAAAACAATATGTACTATACATGTAAATCACTTAGCATTATTGGACTGGTGCAGTATATGCTAGTATATGCTTTAGCCCCTCACTGCAACAAGTATGGTAGAGATTTTTCATGTAGTCTATCCATAAGGTGAATAATTTACATATATTACTACGTAAGATCACTACCAAATGGAAGAGGTTTTTGCCAGCATCCAAAAGGACAATTATAATATTTAAATCAGGTTTTATCTGCCTGAATTAACAGATATAAAATAGATGGCTAGAGAAGTATTTTAAAAAATTGTCTGACAATCAGGCAAAAATCTGTCCACGTACATCTATATTAAGACCAGAGTCATAACAAATCTATAATGGTTCCAAAGAAATCTTGCAATATAGTGAATGGCCTTTATTGGTGATCTACTGGTTCTTTGTGATAGCTACTAACCTATGGGAAAAATGTATACCTAATCTATCTTTCCTGTGATTGTCCTTGCTCATATGTACTGGAGTCTTTTAATAGTGAGTTCCTATATTGAATTGAATTGAATTGAATTGATTAAATTTTTATACCGCCCTTCTCCCAGGGGGGACTCAGGGCGGTGAACAGCCAGAATTAAAATACATGCAATATGAAAATTAAGATAATTTAAAACATAATTAAATCACATATGATCATATGATCACAAAGAAGCTCTACTGAGTTATGAATGGTGAAAGGCTATCTCCTGAATAGATACTGATTGCAAGAGAGGTGCTGAGAGCTGATTGCCCATTGTGGGTGATGGGATGATTTCTTCTTGCTGAGTAAACAGAAATTGTAAGAAGAATATAAGGTAGACTAGTCCCAGGCAACAGGCTCATTGAGTGAATAAATACAGAAAGAAAATAGGAATTTTAAAGAGAGTCCCTAAAAATGTTGTAAATCACAGCTTAAGTATTTGACTAATATGAGATTCTGAGGAAGGAAGAAGAAAAAGAAGTCACCAAAAATCGTGACTTTCAGTACTTCTGGCAGAGCAGTATTTCCTTCCAACTCTGCATACTGTTATTCTTACATAAACAACCAGAGATGCTGCAACCTACTGGAAAAAGAACTACAGAATAAAAGACAAGTCATTCAGTCTCACCACTTAACTGAGTAAGTGAAAGAATCCACATTGTGCCTATGAAATAACAGGATAACAGAGTTGGAAGGGACCTTGGAGGTCTCCCAGTCCAATCCTCTGCTTAAGTAGGAAACCTTATACCATTTCAGACAAACGATTGTCCAATCTCCTCTTTAAAATATCCAGTTATAGAGCACCCACAACTTCTGAAGTCAAGCCATTCCACTGATGAATTGTTCTGTCAGGAAATTTCTCCTTATTTCTAGATTGGTTCTCTCCTTGATTAGTTTACTTCCATTACATCTTGTTCTATCTTCAGGTGCTTTAGATAACAGGTTGGCCCCTCTTCTTTGTGGCAGTCCCTTAAATATTGGACGATTGTTATCATGTCATCCCTAATCCTACTTTTCATTAAACTAGACATACCCAATTCTTGCAATCCTTCTTCTATGTTTTAGCTTCTAGTTCCCTAATCATCTTCGTTGTTCTTCTCTATATTCTTTCTAGAGTCTCAACATCTTTTTTTATATTATGGTGACCAAAACTGGATGCAATATTCCAAGTGAGGTCTTACCAAGGCTTTATGAAGTGGTATGATGAAAAGTTCATCAAAATTATTTTCTCCTTTGAAATAAATTTTAATAACAAATTCATTTTCATCAAATTGAATTGAATTGAAACTGGTAAAAAAACATATGGTTCTGTTTTCCTGAACATGCATTAATTGGGGATGGTGTTAGTTAAAAACCCAATACATTTGGTAATGATGGAGAAAAATTGAACTATGAGATATTGAACTACAATGAAATCTAACTCTTTGCCTTGGTTATTTTATCTTTCTTTCCAATACTCATTCTTTTAACTGTTTTGGAATTAAAATGTATTTTAATGTGTTATGCAATGTATTACATCAATCATATAAAAGATGACATATAAATATTGCATATACATAACTAAACAAACAAAATAAAATAGCATATATACCTGGTTTACTTGCCATAGACACCAGTGGTAGGAATTCTTTTGATGTATAAAATCCTTCTTCTATTCCCAATCCCTGAAATACAGATTCTTTCCTTGGTTCTGGTAGACCTAAGACAATAAACATTCAATAATGAAATGAAAAAAGAAAGAAAAGGATATATGTTTTCTTCTGAAAATGCACACGAATTCTCAAAAGATGTATGTTTTGGCAACCATTTCTTTCTCTCTGGTAATTTTTTGTGATTTTATAGCAGAGGCAGGATTTGAACCTTAAACTTTTCAATGTGTAGCCCAGTGAAATCTGGATAAACAAGTTTGCTGCTTAACTGATTTGTTTAAATGTCTGACAAAAAAGGAAACAATTGACACATTTTTCTACATAAGCACTTTTGTACATATTGGAATGATTTCCATTTTAAAAAGTTTCTTTCTGCTTCAAAATGTCGCACACAAAAATATCACATTTCTTAAAAAAAAAATCCTGTAAATACACATCAAGAAATGTGTTGAATCTTCTGGTTGGTTTTCTCGTTTAGTGTAATAAATGATACTTGAGAACGATTTATGTAACCCGTTTGAACAGAACTCAAAAAAAATGACACATTAATCCCAATAGTGTCAAAACAATGTCTTTGTGGTCTCTCAAAGCCTCTTATACAACTTTCAGGACAGTGTCAGATGCCATTTTATTTTAGCTAGAAGTCTCAATCAGCAGTCAAGACAAGAAAAGTAACTTTTCTTTACTTCAAAAAAAAAAAGAGTGTTTCTGGTGGAAGACACATGGCATCTCAAACAATTGGGATAAACAAGTTGGGATGACTATATAAAGATCTCAGTCTCAGTGGCATTTATATGGTTAATGACTGTAAGGACATTTTCTCTGAATTCTTTGTGAGGCAATTGACAAGAATGTAATTCAAGCGTCAATCAAAAGGAAGAAATGATGCTATGGGCAGAATGTGCTAGCTGAGCTGTTTTGTACACAGCTCTAAGTGTAAATTCAGAAGGAATGAAAACCTGAGTATATTTCATCCCACAGGAAGATGTCCAAGAAAACAAAGTCTGAAAGGGCACTTGACCCTTGAGTAAGCATAAAAGGCCATTGAAATGGTCCTGGTGAAACCAACGTTGTCCCTCCAACCTGCTGAAAGCTGATGAGGAGAAAGGAGAGAATATAAAGAAAAACAGCAGCTGAGGCTTTGGGGGCCGAGAGATTCAAAAGACAGAACCTAGACCTTCCAGCATTAGGTCTGTCTCCTGTGAAGCTAGGTTGTGCAGGGGCTAGAGGAGAAGTAGTTGGGGGAGAGGTTGAAAATGCCCTTAACATCGATGTCTCCTAACCAAAAAAACAGCATAGCGAATTGGCAGAGAAACACAAGAAAATTGGGGTATGATTGCTTCAGGACTCATCCATCTATGTTCTAAGAAGAGATTAGCAGGATGTAGTTGTTAATTTGTTGGTTTGCTTGGGGTGCTGTCTCTGGATAATTGTTCACAAGGAGCAACACTTGGGTTGAACAAATTAGTGATGGGAGAGTAGATAGAACTTCGATTTAGGGTGGATGGTGTCTGGAGAGTTCCATAAGAAAAGTATCATGGGGAGAGCAAAGAAGGCCAGATTAAGAGTCAGAGTCAGAAGGTTGACCATATTCAGGGCTTCTGTGGAGAGAGTCCACTCTCAAAGAGGAACAGCCAGTAGTGTTAGTGCTAAATGGAGTAACCATTGGATGGATACAAGCAGGATCCATACAGGAAAAACTAGTGGGGATGGGGTTTGACTAGTCTTGTTCTTTGTAGATTGTTCCCGGGGGGGTGATAGGGGGGGGGGGGGGTGTTATAGAAGGATTGTGTACATTGAACACTCAGTGTTCCAGTGGGGGATTCAGCCAGGTTGCACTTATTCGGGAGAACCGATTGTTAACTTTCTAAGCAGTTCAGAGAACCGGTTGTTGGAAGAAATCTCATTTGGTTTTTTTCCATTTTAGAGGGCTAATCCTGTAAGGAAGGCAGGAAGGAAATATTCTGGTGGTGTTTCTAGCCTAATCTTTATTGCCCTGCTTACAGAAACGGCCTCTCTGGTTAACCCTTATTACATTGTAACAGCTAAGGCAAAGCGCCCATTGGCGTGAGTGACGTTGAGTTGGCCACGCCCACACGGTCACATGACCACTGAGCCACGCCTACCCAGCTGGTCATTAGAGCAGAGAACCAGTTGTTAAATTATTTGAATCCCACCACTGCAGTGTTCCCTTCATTTATCTAAATGATTTGGGGTTGGAACACCTTTGTTATGTTATTTTTTTTCAGAGGGGGGTGAGTATTAAACATCCAGAGAATGAACTTATCAACATTTCAACAGGAGGACAGCTAGAGGACAATAAAGTGTTGATGGCGTCTCAGTTGCAGCAGTTGATTCAAATGCTCCAAGTTTGCACAGATTATAATTGTTTGTTCTTCTGTAGAAAGAGTGCCAAACAACTGAGCCAGGAGTTCTTCCTCATCTGATGTAGGGTCGGCTGATGCCTGTATCTTCTCTTTAATTAAATCAAGGGTGTTATGCCTCCTGTGCTTATCTGGTCATGACCTTGGAGTTGGTGGAGCACTCTACTGTGTAGGTGGGTTGCTGGCTGAGATTATGAACTCTGGAGCTTATGCCATCCTCTCTCTCAGGCTTGGCTCTCCTCCCAGAATTTTGCAGTGGCCGTACACTCCTATTGTGAAAGACACGGATAGGCATAATTGGAAATCCCCTTGCAAAAATTTTAAAGGGAATGTGAAATGCCTAAAAACAAATATTATTCTTTCAAGGCCATGCCATCTGGGAGGACAGGAGATTTCTGTAAATTCACTGGAATATATTCTACACTGAAGAAGTTGTGAAAGGGAGTATAGTACAGCTTGTCTGTTAGGCTACTACCTTAGTTTGAGAATGCTGTATCAGCTTTGTTAATCTTTGACCAATTTTCTTTACTGTTTATTAATTTCCATCTTCCTCCTCAACAGCTCCATTTCTAGGTCACCCAAATCTGTAATCATGTTGATTCTTTCCTCATTTTTTTGCCTGAGTAAGATCCCTGGTGCAAATATACTAATAAATGGGGATTTTCAAGACAAGAGTTGGTTGTAATAATGAAGCTCTCTGTGAACATTTCAATGCCTGTCTTCCCGAATAAGTAACTGGGCCACTGTTTGTGCCCAGATCCTTCAAAGATACAAATTATAATCTAGCTAGCTTTAGTTTGCTACCTCTCGTAAATAGGCTTAACATGCAAATGTTAAATGGCTTTGTCCAAACTAATTTCCCTGAGCAATATACTTTTTGGTCACTCCACAAGTTATCCTCTATAGTCCCAAAGGTGCTTTTTTCAAGAGGCAACTAGACTTTCTTGTTTTTCTTTGAAGACATTTTGCTGTTTATCCAAGAAGCTTTTTCAACTCTGGAAGCTTCTTGGATGAGAAGTGAAACATCTTCAAATAAAAATCAAAAAGTCCAGTTGTTTCTTGAAAAAGCACTACTGGGACAATAATGACCTGGATGACTGAGAATCTCCATACACATTTAGTTATCCTTTATAAATTATGTAATAATTTCTAGAGACCTGCCCCCCTTGCCTTAACCATAATTTGGCATAATTCCTAGGTCTGAAAGTGATCGCTTTTCCTAATGTTCGCTTGCAAATTTTGACAAGGCTTAATGAGGAACCTAGTTAAGGCACATTTAAAATGCTCAATGGGAGACAGCTCTTACACGGTTAGAGGGAATGGCTCCCTTGAAGATAGAATAGCCCAGTGGTTCCCAAAGTGTGCGCCGCGGCTCCCTGGGGAGCCGCGCTATCATCATAAGGGCGCCGCGAAATATTCCGCCCGCTGGGTCTAACGCTGATGCGCCATTTCTGAAACGTCTAGTGCGCATGCGCAGTTGCAAGTCGGATTGCTATGGGAGCCGCAAACCGAAAAAGATTGGGAACCTCTGGAATAGCCCAATGTTTCACTCAGTGGAAAGTGCATACTTTTCAATCTCCAGGATTTCAGGGCATGCTCAGACCTAACCATCCCATAAAGTAACAGAATACTACTTTATGCCACAATTTCACAGCTAAGCTCCAAACTTTTGTAACAAAGGCAATAATAATTTGATCAGGAGACAAAGGCATCCTACTTTTAACAAATCTTTCATAGCTTCCAAAGCTGCATTATTAGAATGCTATGCTGCCTCACTGAATGCCAATTCCATCCAATTTTTATAGGATCAGGGGGGAAAAAAATAAGGCTCTGCTCGGAACAGAAAAAAAACAGGATCAGAAAGAAAATATGGTCACAGCTAATCAAAGCTACGAAGTCCATAAATTCTTCCTTACATACTATAATGAATCGTTCCCATTTGTTCTCAGCATTACACAATTGCACTGTAGCATCCCGTCAAGTACCTGAGTATGTCATTTCCGAACCCTTTATTGTGATCTATATGCTAACACCTATGAGATGGATGTACCTTTATTTATACTACCATAGTGGCCCCCAGTCATGTGCAAGGAAATTAAAAATCTCATTAATCAGCTTAACTGTGGTAAAGTCCCCAGGAGTGACCATATCCCCCCCTGAGCTAATTAAATCCGATTCAAATTGGTGGGCCATTGCTTTGGTCTCTTTTTCATACATTAACCACACAGTAAGATTCCAGAGGACTAGGGAAAAGCTATAATTGTTCCTTTATATAAAAAGGGTGATAGGAATGATGTAGCTAATTATAGGCCAATTAGTCTATTGAACATCATTAACAAACTCTATGCCAGCAACCCTGTCCACCAAACTCCAAACCTGGGTAATAGATGAGGGAATAATTGACCCCGAGTATCCAGGTTTTCAACTGGGATAAAGCACGATAGACCATTGTCTAGTGCCGTAATGGCAAACCTATAGCCTATGTGCCACAGGTGGCACGCAGAGCGCTCTCTGCGGGCACGCAAGCCGTTATAATAATAATAATAATAATAATAATAATAATAATAATAATAATAATAATAATAAT
>WNWU01000004.1:45948154-45992632 GCA_012654045.1 Ptyas mucosa | reverse complement strand
ATAATAATAATAATAATAATAATAATAATAATAATAATAATAATAATTTAATTTGTATCCCGCCCTTCTCCCAGAACGGACTCAGGGAGGTGGACAGCCAGAATTAAAATACATACAATACAAAAATTAAGATAAATTAAAAGATATTAAATCGATCGGCCTCCCAATTTAAAACCCCAAGTCTATAAAATTCAAAATCCCAATTTAAAACCATTTAAGCTAGGCCGGCTTGCTGGAATAAGTAAGTCTTCAAGGCTTTGCAAAAGGTACGAAGGTCCAGGATCAGTCGTATTCCAGGAGGTAGCTCATTCCATAGGGCGGGTGCCCCCACAGAGAAGGCTCTCCCCCTGGGGGCCGCCAGCCGACATTGCTTGACTGACGGCACCCTGAGGAGGCCCTCTCTGTGAGAGCGTATTGGCCGGTGGGAGGTTATCGGTAGCAGCAGGCAGTCTCGTAAGTACCCTGGCCCTAAGCCATGGAGCGCTTTAAAGGTGAGAACCAATACCTTAAAGCACACCCGGAAGACCAACGGGAGCCAATGCAGCTCGCGCAGGAGAGGCGTTACATGGGAGCGCCCCGTCGCTCCCATAATCACCCGCGCGGCCGCATTCTGAACCAGTTGGAGCCTTCGGGTGCTCCTCAAGGGGAGCCCCATGTAGAGAGCGTTGCAGTAGTCCAGGCGAGATGTAATGAGGGCATGAGTGACCGTGCATAAGGAGTCCCGATCCAGAAAGGGGCGCAACTGGCGTATCAGGCGAACCTGATAAAAAGCCCTCCTGGCCACGGCCGTCATGTGCTCTTCTAGAGATAGCCGTGTGTCCAGGAGGACGCCCAAGTTGCGAGCTCCCTCTGTAGGGGCCAATAACTTGCCCCCAATAGCCAGCGATGGCACCAGCTGGCTATATCGGGACGCCGGTATCCACAGCCACTCGGTCTTGGAAGGGTTGAGTCGAAGCCTGTTCCTCCCCATCCAGACCCGCACGGCCTCCAGACACTGGGACATCACTTCGAGGGCATCATTGGGGTGGTCTGGGGTGGAAATGTACAGCTGAGTATCATCAGCGTACAGATGACATCGCACCCCAAAACCACGGATGATCTCACCCAGCGGCTTCACATAAATGTTGAACAGGAGTGGTGAGAGGACCGACCCTTGCGGCACCCCGCAAGCAAGGCGCCTCGAGGTCGACCTCTGCCCCCCTGCCAACACAGACTGCGACCGGTCAGAGAGATAGGAGAACCACCGCAGCACGGTGCCTCCCACCCCCAATCCCCCCAACCGGTGCAGCATGATACCATGGTCGATGGTATCAAAAGCCGCTGAGAGATCTAACAGGACCAGAACAGAGGAACAACCTCTGTAGCATTGCCCCAGCTCCGCTCTGCCACACATGAGCATGCACCTCCTGCCAGCCAGCTTGTTTTGGGGTCTCTGCCGGGCATGCGCAGGGGGGGGTGGGGCACATGTGGGAGATGTGCGCATAGGTGCATGGGGGCAGGGTGCCCATGAGGGGGTGGCGTGCGCATGGGGTGCATGGGGTGCATGGGGTGCATACATGGGGTGTATGCAGGGGGGATCATGTGTGAATGTGTGGGGTGCACACAGGGATCACACATGCATGCACAGGGGGCAGGATGCATGAGGGGGGGTCGCATGCATGGGGGTCATGCATGTGTTGCATTATGGGTGTGCGCGCACAGACGTGTGCTTTCGCTCGCTTTCGGCACTGCAGAAAAGCTTAGCCATCACTGGCCTAGTGCTTTAACATCTGACAGACAAATACACAAACCACTCTGATTTGGATCTGTATGGACCTTTCATTGATTTCAAGGAAGCTTTTAAAAATATCTTGAGAGCTAGACTCTAGGACATTCTTATTAGATCCTCTATAGACAACAGTATGCTTGCTCCTAATTCAAAAGCTGTATGATAAAACTGGCCTTAGAGTAAGATGTAACCATGAAAGGACCTTTCTGAATTTATCCAGACTCTCAAGGGGATGAAATAAGGATGCATTTTAGCATCATTGCTTTGCAACATATATATATCAACTGTCTCATTAAAATCCATCGGAGAGTTGATTTCCATGAGCCTAAATTAGCTGATCGACATCTCCCTATTCTACAGTATGCTGATGATGTAGTTCTTCTCTCCTTATCTTCTGTAGGCATGCTGCGGGTGCTAAGAAACTGGCATCCTACTGTAACGAGGAACAATTAGGAATCAACTATGATAAATCTAATGTTTTATTTTTTTCCAACAAAAGACAAAGGCACAAGTGGACAATTGATTCCAAGTCAAACATTTTAAGTACTTGGGCACAGTATTACAGGCTTCTAAGAAATTAACAACCCAGGTAAATTATGCCATTTCTATTGCCCAAAAGAACACACAAGCAACAACTAATTTTTATAGGTAACAGAACAAATTACATTCCAGCGGCAGTCAGCTGTTTATTAATAAACAGTTGCTCAACTGTATGGGATAGGACCAACCATATAAAACTCGAAGAGCTTATGAAATCATTCACATTTCCTTAGGATTTTGTTCAGTACCCTAAAACGAACCCCCTAATACAGTCTGCAGGCTTGAAGCTAACCCGCAAGTATTCAAACTCAGACTTGGAGCAGAATTCTAGTCTCAGGCTTCAAAATCATGTTTGACCCTACAGGCCTGAGGCCTCTGCTGTTGTCAGGCAGCTTGCCAGTCTCATCGACACGGTATCTGCATAAAGGAAATTTGAAATCATGGCCTCTGATGAATATTTAGGCCAATTAACGCTTGAGAAGGCCAAATCAACGGCAAAAGAAAGAATTGGTGACATTGATTGCCAAATGATATCACGAATGCTCCTGAATTTGGTTGCCAAATGTTAGATAGCCACAAGCCCTCCATTGTGGGCTATTCCCTCTAACCCTAAGCAAGTATAAATGATCCTTTTTCAGGACCTATTTTGATGCTCTTCCTTTAGCGCTGTTTTGAAGAAGATTCACGGGACTCCTTATTTACAGGGACTTTATAGGAAGGTAGGAAGTCTTGCCCATGTCCTTATATGATGTCCTTTTAATGATGACTCAAGATGTGCTTCAATCTCGCTAATCATCTCTATATTTGAGGGTCATACTGATGAACATGATGTGTTATGTTCTGACAGATTGGCGCATGGCAAATGCGGGCCGCCAGACGAGGGCGCTGTGCTCACGGGAAAAAGGGCACTCTCCCATTGGGTTAGATGCTGACAGCCGCGGGTATGAAAGAGCTGTCAGATTGTGAGGGAACGCTCGCCTCGCAGTGATTGCCGTCCGAGAGAGTTAGGTTAGCGGTTACGTTTTACCTTAATAAACAGTTGGTTATTGTTATCCTGTTCGCCTCGATCCTTGCCTGCCTGTTCGGAGACTACAACATGATGTTTCTTACTTTTTAAGGGATGCTAACTCTATACTTACATACAGTACCAAATGGCCAAGTGGCTTTATCAAGTCACACAATTGTACAAAAATTTTAATTAGATACGTCGTTTTACCGTATTATTGTTTTCTTTTTTTCCTCAATAATAAATTGCTGCACCAAACTATTTCTCTTTTCTTAACTGTAAAGGCTGCTCAAAGGCTATAATAATGATATCTGATTTGATATAACAAAACAAGACAGAAACAATTCAGTGATCTAAGAGAAAAAAGAGCTGAAAGGACTATTGAAAGGGAAAATACAGACACTTTGGTTAAGAAGTTGGGACAAGTCAGGGAAATCCCTTGGAAAGCATGTACTGCAGTTTCAGCAATGAAACAAACCTGCCCTCTTGGAGGCCTGTGACAATACTAGCTTTCATTACTTGGAAAACAGAGCTGCAGAAGCTTATAAGTTTAGTGGCCTTGGTTTGAAAATTGCAGAATGAATTACAGTCACTGGCTAGAGTTTTAAGAATGGGGAGAGAGAACTTTCAATACTAATACTCATAATGAAGCAAGCCTATAGAAGCATCTTCTTGCCTTATTTTGTTCTGTTTATTATTTTGTTTCCAGTGTAATTGCATTTTCCTTACTGATTCTTTTAATGTAGTCATTTATTACACCATTCTTATTACTGTACTATAACCGTTAATACGCTGAGATGGATTGAGTAGAGATGGTTTTTGTCTTTTTCTCAAGGGAAAGATGCTGGCAGCAATACTTTCATAGTATTGTTAGGGAGAAGATTTGAAAAGTAGCCTAAAGCTAGTTACTTACATTCACATTGATCATTTCGGAAAAGGCAAATATCAACAATGTGCAGAGCAAGCATTATTAGTAAATTGTAATATGGATCATATTTGATATTATACATTTAGAAATAATTATGTTTCATACAGGAATGATCAGGGATCTCTTTTCACCCGTCTAGCTGAAAGAAATAAACATACTTTGAAAATCCTACTTGCAGAAACACCTCACTACATGTTTGTTACTGTTACCACTTGGAGGAAATTATTCAGGCCAGTAAAGTTTCAGTGACCGTTTCAGCACACGAGAATGAAGTGATCTAATACTAATTTAAAATACATTGTATTACTACAGTGATAATTTATATATTGCAAAGTAAATTAATCCAAAACAGCAACACCAAAAGCCTTTTGCCATCACTCATTCCGCCTATTTTCCTCACAACAAAAACTTTGTGAGGACACTCGAGCTGAGAGGGTGTGACTGACCTAAAATCACCCAGTCAGCTTTCATGCCTAAGGCAGGACTAGAACTCAGGTTTTCTGGTTTCTAGCCTACTGCCTTAATCTTTCTTCTACTTCCTCTTTCTCCTGCTGTCAATTTTGGGAATCTTATGCAGTCTGCATCTTTTGATTGTTTTGGTATACTACTAATTTTCTTTTTTAAAATTTTATTTTATTTTATCTTATACATCCAACAAACATTAAATCTATAGCGGTCTACATCACAATGCGAGAAGGAAATAAACTTGTCCCATTACCTATATAGGGTAACCTACAAAAGTCTATTACATATACCAATTGACATGCTTATCCCATACCTCTATTTGTAGCTCGATTTGACATCCAATTATACCATTGACTCCAAGATATATAGTAATCTGTGTCCCCCCCCGTCCTTTCAGTATCATAGTAAGCCGATCTGATTCCACACAATTCATTATTTTCTGAATTACTACTTGTTCGGGTGGGCTAACATCCATCTTCCAGTATTGGGCCCATGCCAATCTTGCAGCTGTTGTTATATGTAGCAGCAGGTACCATGCCGTTCTATTAACATTTTCGGGTCTTATCCCTAATAAAAATACCTCAGGACGCAATTGTATACGCTGCCCCAACATCTCATTAAACCATTTCAGAATATTCTTCCAAAATTTCATTGCCTCTCGGCAGGTCCACCATTGGTGGAAATATGTGCCTTCTTTAACGCCACATTTCCAACAGACTGAGGGTGTTCCAGGGAACATTTTTGCGAGTCTGGCCGGAGGTAAATGCTATTGATATGCCATTTTATATATATTTTCTTTATATCCTATTGACCGGGTTAGTTTCATATTCTTAATCCAGATTTCGTTCCACCTCTCAGGCTCTATTGAATAACCTAGTATACTACTAATTTTCAATCCCTATGAGAAATTTTTACATATGTAGGTCCCAACACACATAGAGAGCACAGAGGCACGTTAATTCCGATTCACCCAAATATCTCTGTAAGGGCTACTTGACCTGCCGTTCTATCCATTTTGACATGCTGATTTATTAAATATGAAAAAGGTTTCTAATTTCTAATTAATATATTTTATGATTGGGGACCCAAAGTTATGAGGCTTCCAAAGTATGCAGTTATCTGCTCACAAACTGAATAAGTATAGAGTATTTCACCTTGTTGTCCACATCCCCAACTGTCCCCACCCCAATCCCAATTTCAGAAATGGCACAAATGCTTCTAACAGCTGAATTATGTTATACCTTTGTGCATATATGCACAGGATACCCACATATATGGAAAACCAGGCTTCATTACATCAAAAACTGCCTGTATTCTCTCTTATCATTCTAGGTGCTTTATAAAAGATTTTCTATCTTTTGCAAATCTACCCCCAAAGACCAGTAGAAATATAAAAATATTCACAATGTGTTAAACTCAGCATTGTTAAACAACTAGGTTTTTCTGTGGGAGAAGGATAATGTGTCAGATTGTTCCCGAATAAATGCTATAGATACTTTAACTTCCCTCTGCGTTTGTTCATCTGTTTACATATGTACAAAAGGTATATCTAAGTAAAGGCTTGTTAACACGGCCTATTAGTAAGCCTAGGGAAAAGCAATTCTAGAGGGGAAGAAGGCTTATTAATAAATTAGGAAGAAGATAGAAATGATGGTTTTTAAATGGCAAAGCTATTAAGCAGTTGTTTTAAATCAGTTTTTAACAAGGAAAAATAAGCAGAAGTAACTATGTACAATTAAGAAAGTAATGGCCCAGATACTGAGTTGCAGTTAAGAGTTCTTCAGCAGAGCTTCTGGGAAGGGCTGGTATAGGTGGCTTGTACTTCATCATGCAGTTGACTGGGAAGTTTTCTTTCAATTCCAACAGCATCTTTCTTGGGTACCAAGTACCTACTGCCCAAACTGATAATGTTCCTTCTCACCCGAGTTAGATCAGTAATTATGTTAAGTGGCACATTTAGCTTAAAAGCAATAGAAAATTCTGAATCCTGGAAAATAAGTGGCTTAAAACTGGCCTCACAGGCTTGATCTGAAATGACTTTCATGCAAACCTACATTCCTTTACTGGAATTATGAGATACAAAATGAAGAAACTTCACTATTAAAGGCCTGTTGCATAATTAAGAGAAGTGGTAAATTAGTTGATTATTGGATTTAAACTCTTATTAATGGATTTCAATTATGAGATGGGCGTATATAAACGAACAAACAAATATAATCTTTATTATGGTCATAGACCAGTAGAAGTATCAATGGAAAGGTCAGAAGGATTCAGAATAAAACGGGGGATCGAATCTGGAAATGTAAACATTGTAATGGAATCATATGCAGTATAACAATTTGCATGATAATTGGAATCAAATAAGAGACATAAAAAATCATCAAGGGGAAAAATGAAAAGCAAAATCCTGTACAGTGCACCTTTTGAACCCATCTCCTGTCCCACAGTCAGATTTGTTGTACTTCTTTTTTAGATTAATTTGAAGAGTGCAAAGCTGGAAGCAGACGTGTCTGATCTGCAAAACCTCTTCTGGGTTTGCCTCCTTTTTTATGTCACACAAAGACAACCGCATCAGTAGCAGTTTTACAATTATTTTTGAGTGATTTGTTGGTTCAGTTTAGTTCTTCTTAAAGGGTGAGAAATGGACAGATAAGCATACACATGGTTTAAACACGCTGGTCAATAATTTAAACAGTAGTAACAGCACAGCCTAACGTAGCCATTTTGTACAGAGCAAACTTGACAGCTAGCCAACATTCAATTCACTGGCAGGTTGGTCTATCTTTCAAATTGTAAATATACAGAAAAATTAGACTCATGCCAGAGTGTGTGCATATGAGTGTGTGTGTGTGTAAGAGAGAGAGACAGAGACAGAGACACACAGAGAGAGACAGAGACAGAGATAGGGGGAATGAAAAATGCATTTGGAAGCCTATGAAAGAGAGACCTGCTTCAGTTTCTGTTTTAAACATTGCATCTATTTGTGTGATTACACAGCCAATAGAACTGAAACCAGGGATAAATTAGTTTGCCACAACTGAAATAAAACTGATTATGGATGCCTTTTCATTTCAGAAATAATTAAAATCATTGTTGTGCTCTTGTTATCAAACACATTACATGGGTATTTTTCCCCCCTCGGGGCACATTACAGTATATATATTTAATACATCATTCCAATCAGCACTTGATATGTTAAAAAACAAATACTTAGTCAAAGGCAGAGAGGGGAGTGAGATTAAGAAATGACAGAAACAGGGGGAAAAAATCCTTTGCTGACAAACACCCAACCGGCAGAAATTCACTTTCAGAGAGGGACAGGGATGGGGGAAGAGATCAAATATTGATGTATCACCTAGAGTGGAAGAATCTGGAATACAGAATTAAGAAGCATAGGAAGACAGAACTATCTATAGTTTTAAAAAAGCATGACTGAGAAATGCATCTAAGATAGATATAAGGTTGGATGCATTGCTCGAAGAGATGTTCAAAAGCCTGACTTCTATTATTAGTAAAGAACAACCAACAAATCACAGGAACCCCAGACTAGGCAATATATATGTCACTCTCAAATTTAGCTGCTCTGGACGATGGGGTCAACTCCAGTCTAGCTTTGAACTCTAGTCTTGAACTCTAAATGAGAAACTACGGAGTATCTGCTATAAATTTGCCATAGTTTCTAATAATCCAGTAAGAAATGGCAGAAATAGAGCAGTGAAACATTTCCTCTTAACGGGCAAATTTGTGCTGTTATTCTTTCTCATACCCATGTCATAATTTATGGATGGGTGGGTGGGTGTTTCTTTGCTCTTTACTAAATATCTCAAGAACTCAGCAACATTTAATAGATAGAATAGAAATGCCTTTATCTTATGGAAGACTGACATATCACCAGGATCTCCCTATTTGCAGAGGAATTATCAGAGCTGAAAGATTAAGGAAAAGTGGGGTTTATGCAGAATACATCAGACTGTTTGATGTGTTTGCAAATACTGGTTATATTACATGCCTGTATTTTTATTTATTTTAGGTTTTTTTAGTCCCGCCTTTATTGTCTATATAGATAACTCATGAGAGTGAACATAAATAATACTGTTTCCTTTCTCCACAACAACAATCCTGTAAGGTGGATTGGACTGGCTGAGACAGAGAGTGACTGGACCAGTCACCCATCTGGCTTCTATGCCTAAAATGGGACTAGCGCTCACAGTCTCTTGGTTTCAAGTCTGGTGCCTTAACCACTAGGTCAAATCCTGATGGTGTAGCAATTAATATGACATATTGGGAATGGGGAGACCCAGGTTCTAATCTATTCTCAGCCACAGGGTGAGTTACTAGGTGAGTCCAGCCTACCTCCCAATGTTGTTGAGCAGAAAATAGATAGAGGCATCACTATCAGTGGTGGGCTGCCACCGGTTAGGACCATTTCAGGCGAAAAGGTACCTGCGACTGGTGGGTGGAAAGATGCGCGGAAGGATGCAAGCATGCGTGGAAGGGTGCACTCTCACATTTTCGGTGCTGGGTGAACCAGTTGTTAATCTGGCAGCAGCCGACCACTGATCACTATGTATGCCACCTTGAGCTCCGAACTTCTAATAAATGAATGGGTTGGTGATAACCAAGTATCTTTTTTTAAAAAAATAAATGCTTAACTATATTAAACCCATTGTTTTTAGTTTTCAATTGTTTTTCTCCTCTTTGAAAAACTAGGAAATTATGCAGATGTTTTGGAAATTGTAGAGCAAGGAAGATCTATGGGAAGCAAAAAAAAAAAGATTGGGATTCATATTTAGCCACATAGCTTCAAATTTCTAATCTTTAGCTGATAATATTGTCTTTTATCAAGAAAGAAAAAGTCATGTTAATGGACTAGGAAAAGATGACACACACACATAATGAAGCAAATTAAGGTTAGCATCTCTACATCAAGGATAGGATACATGAAGAGTGAATACTTGGATATACTGAATGCACTGCAGAATTTCAAACTCTTTTCTCAAAGTTTGTTTAAAATCATTTTGAACACTGCCTAAGTATTTTAAGATCATCCTCACTGTCATTATCAAATCCTGGAAACCCAAGACAAAAGTTGAGACTAATTCATTCTTCATTTCTCCCTACCCCCAGGCAAATTCTATTTTATCTGCAGAAAAGAATCTTTTTTTAAAAAAAAATTATGCCATCGTACATTGAGTGCTTTCATTGGCTTTTCGCATTTTCACTTTAGAAATAACATGATCATTATTAACATTCGCAAGCTGGCAAGCAACAAAGAACATGATCGATGTATCTCAAAAAAAAAAAAGAAAGAAAGAAAAGAAAAGAAAACCAACCCAGGCATCAAAAATGTTCATAAAAACACATATTCAGAGCGCCTAACGATCAGATACATTCTGTTCAGGCATTACATTGGTTTTCTAAACCATAGTTGCAGCTCCAATGGAAGTGTTGGCTTAGCCCTCCATTGCTGACCCCACTGTACTACACATCCACAGCCACTGGCTCTTCAGGAATGTCCCCAGCACAATTAAGAGAGAGAGAAAGCTATTCATCACTGTTTACACCTCATATTGAGATGTGAACACAAATTTATCATAAGAATCAGGTTATAATGCTCTTTAAGTGATTTTTCTGTTATGCAGATAATCCTTGATTTACAACAATTAATTTAGTGTCCGTTCAAAGTTACAACAGCACTGAAAAAAGTGACTTATGACTGTTTTTTCACACTTACCACCATTGCAGTATCCCTGTGGTCATATAATCAAAATTCAGATGCTTGGTAATTGGTTCAGATTTATGACGGTTACTATGTCATAG
Organism: Ptyas mucosa; assembly: GCA_012654045.1. NCBI lineage: Eukaryota > Metazoa > Chordata > Lepidosauria > Squamata > Colubridae > Ptyas > Ptyas mucosa. The sequence goes on along the minus strand of WNWU01000004.1, from coordinate 45,982,105 downwards.
TTACCGGGAGTCATGTGATCCCCTTTTCCAACCTTCTAACAAGTAAAGTCAATGGGGAAGTCAGATTCACTTAACAGTCTTGTTACTAATTTAACCACAGTGATTCACTTAACAATTGTGACAAGGTCACAGAATGCAGCAAAACTCACTTAAGAAATCTCTCACTTAACAACAGAAATTTTGGGCTCAATTATGGTTGCAAGTCGAAGACTACTAGTATTTTTCCTGTTTGTCTTGGAATATTAAGGCACAGTAGAAGTGGCAGAACCTGGGACGGAGTTAAAAGAGAAATGAGCCTAGAATTTTTACGTAACCACAAGTGGACTACCACAAGTGAATTCCATTGACCCTTTTTCTAACTCGAAGCAGATGTTATATTTCAGTTGAGAAGATTTCTGTGCAAAGGCATGAGTAGCAATAAATCAGTTTAATTGGACTTTCAAGTGTGGAACTGATCTTTCCTGCCTGACATAAAGTGTCATATACAAGGATCTCCTCTAGCTTCACTATATCCTCAAAGTAATCTTATAAAGTAGTGTAGGCCAGAAAGAACGAATGCAGACTCACCCCATACGCACCAGGATGTAGTAAGGAATGGAATCAAGAGTCCCCTAGAGAAGTTCAACACCCTAACCACTATATTGTATCAGTTACAACTATTTATAAAGATATAAAGTGTAGGAGATGACCAGTCTGAGCCTGAGGGAAGGGTCAAGCACATCATCTAAGTCCAGTTCTCCTTGAATTTCACTGACTCTTACTTACTGCCAATTTGCGTTGACCATTAGTAGTTCAAATTCTTGGAACTGACTTGTACTCATTTTGGACCTAAACCTGGCTCCTGATTTTTCACACCTGACATAAAACTTCTCATTCCTGAATTTTGCTCTAATTTGACCCAAGTCAAATTAGACTATTTTCAAATCAACAGATCTCATTTTAGAACATAACCTGCAGTGGGTAACCCTAATCCTAACCCAAATAGACTAAAGAAAGGCTTTTTAGTTTTCTGAAAGCATTTTCTTCTTTGGCCAACAATCTGTTTTATAATAATCTAAGTTCAAATTCTCCGATATACGTTAAATAAACAAAGTACAAAAACTACTAGGTGATTTGATAGAATATTTATAATTCACAACATTAAGAGTTGTGCTTTCAGCAGTTCTAAGTAAAACTGTAATTTAGCTCCCAATGATTCTAAAATAATTACTGTATTTTAAAAAACTCCAACATATCAGATGTACATCCTTCCTTGCACTAGTGGACAATTAACTACCCTTACACCACACTGCTGAAAAACAAATGGACTTATATACAAGAGGAAATGTGTAGACTTCAGAGGATATTGTAGACGGTTTGCAATTTAAGCATAAAATATTTATTCATGCTGGAAGACACAGCCTCATCCCATTCATTCATTAAATATATTTATTGAACAACAAATCTTTTTGATTGAATATATTGTAAGGAAATGCCCTAGGACACACAGTGTCACCATTCGGTAAGACACAGGAGGCTGATGTCATTGACAAAGAATGTGGGCCACTGGATGTGACAGGCAATGCCTGCAGGAGGTCCTCGGATGGGAAGTGCATGAAAAAGAATTACAGGTAAAGTTTGCTTTAAGTGCCTCCAAAATGAATATTTATGTGATTCTTTTGCAAATGGAAACATTTCATAAGGGAGGGAGCACTGTATGTTATTGGAAGACTCTCACGAAAGGGAAAACAAACAAAAGGAAAACTACTAGCCTTTGCCTATTAAAAATAAAATAAAATATTTTTGAACAAAATGAAAAAAAAAAAGAAAGCCCATGACATTGTTAAGTAGGTGCTTGGAGTGGAGTTACTGAGATTTGAATTTAGGAGATGAAGACAGCTGTGGAGCTCATTGGGATTAGCAGATTATCAATATTCCTCAAGGTCAGACTGACTGCAATTAGCATATTTCTAAGCCATTTTAAAGATCCGTATTTTAAAATGTCTTCCCTTTTCCAGCACAGGGTTCCTATCCGTACTGGCAGTTTGGTGACGCCCCATTGTGAAGTTCAGTAGAGGATGCTCCTTTTTTTAGCGTTTGGAGTTTTTTTGTGGGTTTTGTTGTGTGGATTTATTATATATGTTGATGGAGATAAGTGTTTTAATTACTTCTTTAATGTCTGTGCTTTTGTATTTTCTTCCTCTCTTCTCTTTATTTCCTGCTGTTGAGATTAATGCCTCATCTCCACAGCAGGTGGCACTTTGAAATTTGTTTCTGTGGAAGCCTGGGCAGACTTATTTTGTAATATAATTGCTCCTTTTTATACTGTTTTAAAATTATACTTATTAGAGGGTTCACTCCCCTCCACACACACACACACTTTAAGAAACAGTGTTCTTGCTTCATGGTAGTTCCATAATTAACCCTAGAAGTTCATAATAAGAAAAAAAAAGATTGTGAAGAAATTAGTTGTTAGTTCATTTATTTATTTAAACAATTTGTATCCTACTCTTTAATTGAAAAAGCTCTCAGATCAATAAAAACAAACAATTCTGTCTTAAGCTTACAGTCTAAAAATATGTTTCTCTCTCACAGAAAAACACCTGTCTCTCTCTTTCATAGACACAAACACACATACACAACACATGCACACAAAAATGAAGAGTTAAAGGAAAGAAGGAACTTATTGGTTATCTTATTGCACTCTAAATGTTAAAACTACACAGGAAAGTTATGTTAGCATTTCCTTTGAATCAAACAGTTGATCACACCAACATCAACAGGTGCGTATTAAAATATCTCATTATAAGCATTGCAAGTGATGGTTCTAAGCCATGGGTGTCAAACTCACCACATCATGTTGCCATCACATGACGTTTTGTGACGTTTTTCCCATTCACGGAGCTGGGGTGGGTGTGGCCTGCGTGTGATGCATCTGGCCTGTGGGCCGCCAGTTTGACACCCGTTCTATACAGAACAATCCCAGTGAATGCTGTTCCAGCTCTACAGTTAGTCTTTTATGACCACAATTGTGCCCAAAATTTGTTGCTAAGTGAGCCAGTTGTTAAGTGAGGTTTGCCCCATTTCACGACTTTTCTTGCCACAGTTGTTACATGAATCATGGCAGTTAACTTAGTAACATTTTTGTTCAGCAAATCTGGCTTCCTCATTCCTGTCAGATGTTCGTAAAAGATGATCACATGTCTCCAAGAGACTACAACCGTATGAGTCAGTTGCCAAGCGTCTTAATTTTGATCACATGACCATGGGCATGCTGTAATGATAAGCATGAAAAATGGTCATAAATCACTTTTTCAATGCCGTTGTAACTTCGAACAGACAATCAAAGGCATTACAAGGCAAGCATCAACAATTCAACATTGTATTTATTTGTTAACTGTACTGGCCCTTTAATAGATTGCTTTTTTCTTCCTTTCTTTTACTCAGGAGAAAGGAAGTGACAAGAAGGGGTTGAAAGACCTTCAAACTAAAGTTCAGGACTGAAATAGTAATGTGTTTATTCATTTATTTAACATCCTAGAATAGGTGGGGGTTTCTTCATCATTGTAAAAATTCTCTGTTCATGCCACCAAATAACTTTAGTTGTGCTTTTTAGCCAATGACTTATTACACCCAGAGTTGGTTGACAGTATAATATATTTGCAAATAAATAAATAAATAAATAAATAAATAAATAAATAAATAATACCCTGACTGAGTCTGCGATAGATCACTTATTAGTGAAGCTCCTCATCTGCAGAAGAAGCAAAGAAGAGACCATTTTATTTTATTTTATTATTTTATTTTATGCATTGATTCTTTATTCCTATATCCCTTTGTCCCCTCCAGAATTACTAGCTAGATCTGATTCCATTGTCCAATAAAAATAACCGTTCTAATTACAGTCCATGTGTGCTCAACTGAATGGCCTTTTCTTTTCTACTATCCCATACAACGCTGTTCAGAATTTTAAAAAAATCTAAAATAAAGAGCAGCATCTTTAACTTTCCACTTCAGCACTTAAAATTTTCCATCATCAATTAAAATTGACATTCAATTTAAATAATTGATTGATCAGTAAAGACAGATGTTTAAAGAACTGATTATTTATCAGGTTGACAGCTTTAAAAAAGAAAAGAAAACAACAACAAAGCAAGTTCTGTATTAATGGGACAGAGCAGGCTTATAAACAGGAAAGCAGGAAAACTGTCTAGATTCTTCTTTATAGACCTTAACTGAAAAATCAAAGTATAGATTTTGTTTCCAGGATGTCATTTTAACTATGGGGGAAAAAAATTCAGCGGATATAGCCGAGGAATTATAATTATTCCAGGGTAGTAAAAAAAAATAAATTAAAAATAGGACATTCAAGGAAGGTGGTGGAATACTAATCAAACGTGTGCAGAAGGATAATTCCGAGATGCAAATCAAGAAGTGATGAAGTGCACAAAGGCATGACCTGTACAATCTGTTTGTGCCAACTAGAAATCAGCATGTGTTGACTTTTTCTATAAATTGGAAAGTGCTAAAGAAGAATTGTTATCTATACCGCGGCTAACTAAAACAGGAATATATACCAGACATGTGCCTTACATTCTTGAGCCGGTTTAACTTTTGTTTTTGCTCAAGCTTTGAGTATAACAAGAAAAGGCCAAACCTTATAATTTGATATAGCATGATTTATGTCCAACTTGTATAGAGGTGATCCCAGTATCATACTTGTATATAAGGACAATGGACTACAGAGAGCATTATTTTTCATTTACTTTTATTTGTAAAAGTTTTCTCCTTCTTTCAGAACCTATAGATCAAGGGTGTCAAACTCAATTGCACTGAGGGCCACCTTGGGGAGGGTAGGGGGGCATGGCCGGGGGCATGGCGAGGTTGGGCATGGCCATCTCGACATCACTCGTGTCGGGGGCACCTGTAGTGGCCTGTATGGGCCTGGGGGAATCCTCCTGCAGCCCTCTCCCAGCTAAAACAGAGCCCGGGCTCCCAAACTCCATTTTCTCTGGCAGAAGCACCGCGGACTGGTCCTTCGCTATTTTCAGGGCAGCCCCGCGGGCCGGATCTAAGCATCCCATGGGCCGGATCTGGCCCATGGCCCTTGAGTTTGACACGCTTGCTATAGATGGTGTAACAGTGTTCTCTCCTCCCATTTTCCAAACACTCAAAATAGGCTGGGTGGGTCGAGCAGAGAGCGTCAGTGTCTGACATCAAGTCTCCCGCGACCTTCCACTCTTTAGCACAGACTCGAATCAGGGTTTCCCTGAACCTCACCATGCTGGCTTTCTTCATATTACACTGGGTCTCAATTCATTCTATCCTCCAGCACCACAGACTCAAGGAAAAGGGTTTTCAAGGGATGCAAGTTGTCATTCTGCATGAAACTTCATGCCAGTCTTTCAACAGACAAAACGGTCTTCTTTAGGACAACGCGAGGAGCGGTTGGCATTGCTAACCATCATTCGTGTACAATAAATTAGGCTCTGATCTATTCTGTTATTTAAAGAGAAATAGGGGAGGGCATGCAGTTATTTTATTTGCAGTATCTTTACAAGGGAAATTTTGCTAAGAGACTGACTTATAAAGCAGATACTAAGTGAAATTTCACATTTTCCCCCTTTTTAATAGTGTAATGGTTAAGGTGCTGACTAGATGCCCAGAGACTGTGAGTTCTAGTCTCAATTTAAGCATCAAAGTCAGTTAGATGACTTTAAGCCAATCACTCCCTCTCAGCCCCACATATGTCATAAGGTTTATCTATTTGTCGTATTTAAGAACCACCCACTTCCTCCCCATTGCTGGGGGGAAATAGAAGAATGAAAGAGTATTAGGAATCCACGCTACCTTGAGTTACTAATAAAATAATAAAAGTGGGAGAAAAATCTAAGAAATAAATAGCTATGAAATCTTCAAAGGACTGTTTCATTGCAATGAAGATTCAAGGGAAGGATCCTCTCTAAACAGTTCTACAGCTCTGCTTCACAGCCCCACCTCATATCCTCCTATACTGGCAAATGCCAGAAGGACTTCTGCACAAGCTCAGAGTCTCTTGCAAATTTTCAAAGTGCCAGCAGACAGATCCAGAGAGGTTTCAAGTTAAGACCAGTGTAAGACAAGGTGAATCTATAAAACTCAGACAGATCTATTTTATCATATATTGCCAACTTTTCCCAGACAGTGCTATTCATAACTAAATGTCCCTTCATAATTAAATGACAAATAGGAATTCTGCCAATGTACAGAAGCCATGCCATGAACGCAAACACTGCTGAACCTTACTGAATGGCATGGCTATAATATGAGAGGCTAAACAAGTTAGTACAAATACACCAACGTAATTACGTTGTGTGCTAGAAAGCTAAAGCAAACCTAAGAACTTGACGTGCTTTCTTCAGCCTGTGTGTGCGTGTGTGCGTGTGTGCATGTGAGAGAGAGAGAGAGAGAGAGAGAGAGGGAGGGGGAGGGAGGGAGGGGAGAGAGAGAGAGAGAGAGAGAGAGAGAGAGAGAGAGAGAGAGAGAGAGAGAGAGAGAGAGAGAGAAGGATTTGAAATTGTTAGCTGTGAATCATGATTTCCGTTCTGCTTACTGTATATTCATAGAATAAGTGGAGGCTCAGCTTGGGTAAAAGAAGTGGGGGAAAAGCAAGACTGAGACAAACCTCTTTCCTTCCCTCGTTCTCTTTCTTGTCATTCAGCTACAAATCTAGGAAAGTCACAAGGAAAAATGAGGTTAGGCAATCTCAGCCTGTGGCCACAGCTAGCTTTATGGAGCATGTGAAAATTCAGTGAAGCCAATGGCATTTACGTAGAGTCTTTTTCTCACTTTCGGGCTGAATTTTCACTAGCGGTGAACAGGTCACTTCACTTAATTGGCCCAACAGGTGAATTTTCAGTAATAGCTCTTTGTTAGTACTGCAGTTAAATTGACAAGTCAACACTATCAACTCTTCCCTACTGCGGTTTCTAAAAACATTTTGTTTCTTCATTGAACAATAACCAACATCTCCAAGAGTCTAGGTGCAGGGACCCTAGACTCACCTCCAGAACAATAGTATTGTCTGCTTGACATGGTACATATTAAGGAAACATTGTGACTGCTATTCCTATTTTATCATTCAAACCCTTTCTGATATGATGCACAACCAAAAGCATGAAGAGGAGAACTATTATTTTTGTTGGTCTTCAATTGTATTTTTCAGAGGAGAAAATGTCTTCTGATTAAGTTGAACATAATTTCTTCTTAGCGCGTTACATAGAAAGAGGCTGTGCTTTCCCCAAGAATGAACTGTAAACACATGGATCGTGTTGAGGTGAGCTGGGATATGAGTCTATGGCATCACCTCAGGTAGTTTAAACTAATACAGAATCACACTTGATGGAGATCAAATGGTGTTATTGATGGGCTGCGGTCACAGCAACAGACTACAGGGTTTGCATTTAACACCTCTGACAATTCCTTTCTCATCTGGGTAGTTGTAATCTCTCTATTGTTCCACAAAACTAAATCTCAGTTCTTGAATTTCTGTTTTCTGTCTTGTATCTAGCTCTGTCCTCCTCTTTTGTAGTTTCTACCCCACAATTTGTTCTTGGCTTTCTGTTTCTATGCTTCTGTCTTAAACCTACCACGGACCGCACTCCAGCTGGAGGATCATCAATATTTTTCCCCCCATCATAGCTTATATACATTTTTCCTCTCTAAGTACTGCAATACACTTTTCTTTCTCAATCTTTCTATGGCAGCCTGTCTGCTGGAATGCATCACCTACCATTACAAAAAAAATTGGTGAAATGTGAAGATAAAATGTCGATGTCCGCTTGTAATATAAGACGTGGCAGGAAAAAGAAAAGCAGGTGTTAGTTAAAATAAACAGCTTGAACAACAAGCATGTGTTGACATCTTGGAAAACAAAAAGAAATAGGTTCTAAATCTCTGTGTTCTGAGGAAATATCCTTTTCAGTATTTATTTGAAAGCAATATGAGAGAGGATTTGCATTCTTCAACAAAATTCCATCCCTCGTCAATGTCAATTCCTCCAGATACATTGGGAGTACAATTCCAAAAATTTTCTCCAGTAGTCCACCCTCTTCCAGAAAGTGTTGATTATGGAAAGCTAGCCTCTATCTTATTTGTGGGTTATCTAATAATAACCCGGCAATTCAATATGCCGAATGCGGTCATCCCTGCACATATTATTGTTCATACTTTCTTAAAGCAAATTAGACTACAACCATTTGAAAATATTAGCTGTAATCCATCTCAAATCACAAGATATTAATCATGTTTCCCACTCACCAAGACAGATGTGCAAAGTCATTCGTGCAAAACCTTGAATCTAGCTAAGTGTAGGAATCTAGCTGAGCGTCACATTAAGGGTAGAAATATACTGTATTTTCTGGCATATAAGACTACTTTTTAACACAGGAAAATCCTCTCAAAAGTCGGGGGTCGTCTTATACACCGGGTATAAGCCTACCGACGCTCCGACTTCCCCAGCTGACCCCCAGTGATGGCGAGCCCCAGCTGTCTGGGGAAGTCGGAGCATTGATAATATCCACCTGGATGCCTGGGATGGTGGGGGAAGCTCCGCGCAACAACCAGCTGGGTCCAGCATTCACGAGATCGGCACAGCTTCCCGAATCTGAGTTGCCGGCGCTGACTGATGACGCTATGGGAGCGCCAACAACATTAAGGGGTAGTCTTATACGGCAAGTATAACCCAAACCCTATATTTTAATAGGAAAAGTAGGGGGTCGTCTTATACGCCGGAAAATACGGTACACAGGCACTTCCAGAAATCAACTTTATGAAAGTTTATTGAGATTAGAAAAGCAGTCGTAACAACACAAAGAAATCTTACACCTCCAGGATTGCATATTCACCTTTTCAGAATAAGTCCTACTGATCTCAATAATGAATTTCATTTGTTTGTTCTTATCCTCAACAGACTGCATCTACGTGTGAGTTAAGTTCACCAAATTTAGATCTAAGCATTTTGAGCTACCATAGGCTCGAGGATCAGGATAAAACGAAATGTGACTTTTACGAGATGAATAAGTACAAAGGGTTGAGGTCTGTTTTTCTAAACAAAACTGTTTAAAATGAAGATCAATTCCCCATATCATTATATAAGCTGGGAGGAAGGTAAAATCAATGCAGAGTGGCACTGAGAGGCAAAGTGGATATTCATTCAATGCTAGCAATTCCTAATGAAATTATAAATGGCTGGGTTGCTTATATTATATATTCTGCTGTCCCTCACTAGCTTAAGTCAATGAGATCAATAGTGCCTTACCAAAGGACATCTCCAGATGGCTTCTCAGTAGGCATACAACATTGTCTTAGTCTATTAAGTAAGGAATATTTATAATATATTCCATATTAAGACAAATTGTTTGAAAATCAGCAAAATGAATTATCAGTATTAGTATTACCTCAGAAATGCTACTTTGAGTTATGGTTTGTTTGTGGCTATATATAGTATAAAGGCAATTCTCTCTAAACTGGATCTTAGTAACAATTTAATATGAAGTTTTGCCACCGTTTTAAAATCCAGCTTACCTGTAATTAATTTGTTAATTAACACATATTTGCACAAAGCGTTTTTGAGAGATACCGAGTAATGTTCAGCAAGATAACATGCAGCAAAATAAAAGCTACTATCTATTAGTCATAATCCTTCTCTGCAATATTTGCTAATTCATTACTACAGATTACTATTTCTTTCAGTAGTGCTTCCTCAAAAATGAGGATTGTGTCAATTGCCCTTTTGGTGAATCAAAACATACCATCTAATTTCTCTATTATTATTTTTTTAGTTATATTCACAGAAAAGCTTAAAGAAATGTGTTAGTCAACTTAAGCCTCATCAATTAATGTGTTCTGAAATAAGTAAATCAACACAAATTTAATTTGCTGATTTTTTAAAAAAATATATATGGATCTGACCTAACCTTTGAGTATAAATGCCATCCATGTATTCTTTTGCATTACAAGCACATTATTATTTTAAATTAGGTATTCCAGTGCTTGGATTTTTTTAAAAAAATTCAATTCATTTCATTTTCAATTCAATTCAAAAAGTGGAAATGTAAGGGAATTCTATTATTAATTCTTCTCAAGGTTTTTGCCAGGGGTGGGACATATGGATAACACTAAATAAAAGCCATTAATGCCTCATCTTTACCATGTCTTTATTAAATGTTACCAAAATTGGGAAAAATACATTGCTGAGAATTATAAGAAAATAATAGGCCATTAAAAATATACCAAGGCCAGAATGTGTATCAGAGGAAACTGCAATTTACCGCCTTGCATCTTACTCATCAGAGAACTGCACTAAGGCTATTTACATTTTAACAATGTTTACTTTAGCAGTTCATTAAATTGGGGCTGACGAGGGAGAGGCAGAGAGAGAAACCAGTACACATTCATGACATGGAGCCAAATGTACTGTAATGGTAAGGTGCTGAACCAGGAATGGGGAATCCTGGATTCTAGTTCTAACTTAGACACTAAAACTGGGAGGTGACTTTAATCTACCCATTACTTCAACCTTAGAGAGTTATAAAAACACCTATCTACTAACCTGCATAGAATCAATATGACAGCCCATAATCTTCAATGGGAAGGCCTTCATGCTGCAGTGGACTGATTCAGGCTGATACATACACAAACAGAGAGATACAGACCCAGACACACACATGCACACCAGAGGTGGGTTTCAACAGGTTCTGACCAGTTCTGGAGAACCAGTAGCGGAAATTTTAAGTAGTTCGGAGAACCAGTAATAAAAAATTCTGACTGGCCCTGCCCCCATCTATTCTCTGTCTCCCAAGTCCCAGCTGATTGGGAGGAAATGGGGATTTTGCAGTAACGTTCCCCTGAATTGGGGGAGGGGGGGAATGGAGATTTTGCAGTAACCTTCCCCTGGAGTGGGTTGGGAATGGAGATTTTACAGTATCCTTCCCCTGCCACGCCCACCAAGCCACGCCCACCAAGCCACACCCACCAAGCCACACCCACAGAACCGGTAGTAAAAAAATTTGAAACCCACCACTGATGCACACACACACACTTCACACATACACGTAAACAGTTATAAAATGTTCCAGATTAATAATTTTTTTTAAAAAAAAGACTAGATTGTAATGCTGCCTTCCTAGTGAGGGCAATAAAAACCATTCATTCATTCATTCATTCATTCATTCATTGTATAGATTGCTTTTTCTTAAAACCAGACTAATTCTATCCAGTCAATTCATCTTAAAAGAATTTGGATTATTATATTTTGTTCTTGTTTTGGTTTTTTGTGATTATGGCCAACAAGGCTAATTTTGAATTTCTCATTACTTGGGGCGGGGAGCAAAAAAGCAATATTATAGATACTAAATCCACTAGTATCCCAAATTCAAATAAAACCATTTTCACATAAAGATTTTAGTTTTTTCTAGAATGGCCACTTGAATTATTCAAGCCAGGGTGAATACTAGAATTCTATGCATGTCCAAAAAATTCTTATGGTGCTCTGCATTGAAAAGAAAATATAGAAGAATATTATCAATTGCTGTTTTGAATATTAGGCCCAATATTTTTGTCCATGTTATCTTTGTATTTACTATTTTTATTTAAATAAATTTTTACCATTTATTTATTTATTTGGAAGACATAGACGACTCATATAATGTCTTTAAGCAGCATACATCAATATTCTCCAAAACAATATGAGAAGAAAAGTAATTCAGTGTTAACAACAACAGAATGAATACATATCAACAAGGCTCACAAATCAAACGCTCCATTTTCCAGAACGTGGGCTTATCTATTGTCTTGGGTCAATATATATTGTTAATTCATCTGAAGGCTAAAAAGGGTTGATGCCATGAAAATCTTTGGGGGTGCCCTGGCTCTAATTGAATAACATTGCCTCATAGAGAGGAATTCACAATAAAGAGATCTGTAAGTAACTACTCCTCAACAAGCAAAGGTCCCTGCTGGGGACTTAAAGTGAACATATGACAAAATCTTATAAGTGGATCCTATAAATGCCTGTCAAGGTGATACTATATGGAATCTACATGCTCTATGTATCTGGATAACTGTTTCTGGAAATTACAATAATCAGAAGGCTATTAATATCTAATTCCAATTGTACATTTTGTTGGAGATGAAATCAGAAATGTCATTATTTATTCCATTATTTTATGCCCTGTCTTTAGTCCAGTGCTTCTCAATTATTTTCTGTCATGCCCCCCTAGGAAGAAGAAAACATTTTTCGTGCCCCCCGCGCGACTGTAAATAGTATCATTATTAGAAAAAGGTCTGTTCTCCTTGAAAGGGAGGAGCATGCGCAGTCACATGTACTGGCTTAATGCTCACTATCGATGCAAATGTCAGCAGCGGTAGCCCGATTTCTTTAGCAAGTTTGATTAATTGGGGCAGCGTTGTGTTTCACAGGAGAAGGTCATTGTCAGTCATTTGAGCATCAATTGGGCGCACATCCGTCGGGCAACAAAGTAAGTGTGGACGGACGTCCCACACTAAAGATGGCTCCGACAGGCTCGTGTCACAAGGGTTTTGGACAGCCAATCAGATGCCGAGGTCAAACGCACCCCCTTTTACGGACCCTCGCGCCCCCCCTGGGGGGCGCGCCCCACTATTTGAGAAGCACTGCTTTAGTCCAACAATTGATTTTTGAACATCTTTTTTGTCAGATTAGCAGAATAATATTTCAAGTATTTGATATTGTTAAAGTTAGCAATAAAAAATTAAAATAACTGACTAAATGGCTCTGTTGAGTTATCCCCGGTTACCAATTGAGTTATCTCTAAATCAAGAGACTGAGATATGTGTCTGAGTGTATAACAGAGAAACTATTCCTTAAGAATTTAGAAGAAAGCATAATAGACATATTGAACAAAGAAAAACGAATGTCTTTGAATTGTGCACTGGAGAATATTGTTGAGAATACCTTAGACCATAAGAAAAAGTAATCATTCACTACTAGGTGAAGTAAAACCAGATTGCCCCCTGGAAGTACTAATAATGATAAACTTTAACTATTTTGGACACATAAGGGCAAGTGTCACTAGAGAAGACTTTGATTTATTTTTTCTTCCTAGCATTTTTCACACAAGTACAAGAGGAATTTATTTTAAAAAATAGACATTGTTTTTATTTTCTTTTTCCAATCAACCAAATTTTCATCTATTTGTTGCAATAGGAATACACCAAACAGCATATTGCCCAAGCCTGACGTCATAGGCTGAGAGAAAGTGTCTGCCCAAACTCAGCCAGCTGGCTTTCACGCCTATGACATGGCCAGAACTCATAGCCTCCTGGTTTCTAGCCTTAACTACTAGAAAAAGTAGCCTATTGAAGAAGACCTTGATGCTTGGAAAAAACAAGAAAAATGTTTGACAGAATATTAGTTGACTAGATAATATCACTGATGGCATAGGCAGGAGTCAATTAGCACACAAGCAGGGTTTGTGCGATCTGGATTCCTTTGATTAAACAATGTCATCTATCAAGATTGTTTCATTCCATCTGATTTGCTGCACTTGCCATCTTTTATTTTTACATGTAATTGCTTTTATTGCAATTTATTTTTTGTGGTAAGCTGCCCAGAGTCATTGTGAGTCACATGGCATGCAAGTTCAATAAATATTGATTATCATTGTTGTTGCTGTTGGTTGCACAGGCAGCCAGATTGTCAGCTTTGAAAGCCATATTAGGCTGGAAGCTTCCATGCTGCCACCTTCTTATGTGTGGAAAAGTAGGAGGGGAGATTTAGTAGAGGGGTTGTCTTTAGACATACTAGCATTCTTCCTGTCGGTCAAGGTCAGGCCGATCCTGCATCTGGAGAAGGAGTGGTCGGAGTGATGTCTCAAGATGGGACAGATGGTGATTGGAGCTTGTGATCATCTGGGGAGTGAGGGGATGGTTTTGGGGGTTTTGATTTACTGAGGGAAAACCTAGACCTCTCAGATTCGGGTTTTCCCAGATGTGCCAGTTTATCAATTCTAGTAAATAGAACTTTGAAAAATGCTTACTTCAGAGTTTTACTTGGAGTTGGGGGGTTTTCTGGAATGCTGACACAGATGTTTAGATGGGATTTGATATTTTTATCTACCTATCAAGTCCTTCCAAAGGACCTGGGATATGCAGAGGTTGTTGTTTAATATTAACAGTATTGTCACAAGATATAAGCTGTGCCAAGTAAAGCTGATTTTTGCAATTGACTGATAGTAATTTTGTCAATGATGGTGGTGTTCAATTGTGCTCCATAACTTTGGGATTGCACTCAAGGCACTTATCCTTATTGGTACTATCTTCGTTTTCTTTTGCCACAGTTATTTTACTTCTATTTGCAGGTCTTTGTATTTTGTGATTTTCTTTCTCTTCTCTTCTATTGGGTCCATATATTGCAATGTCCACCATCCACATTTTTTGGGTGTCCTTATCAAAAATTATTAAGCCTGGGGTGTTTGTGGAAATGTTTGTTGTCTGTTTGAGTTCCAGAGCACTTTAGCTCACATTATCTTTGGGGCATTCAAATAGGGAGTCCTTGATGCTCTCTGAGCTTGGTTGTTGTTATTGTTGTTGTTGTTATTTTGCAGACATTTCATTACTCAACTAAATAACATCTTCAGTGCTAGCATTCAAATCAGCCATGGAATGTTACAATTTCCTGTGCAGAAGCACTTAAATTCTCATATTGGGAGTCATATCTGGCAACAGAATCTATTACATGTAGCACCCTCTTCTTCATCTCTTCAAAAGTTTTGTGATGCTTAGATCACTGCAAGATTTCTTAGTTATTCCATGTATTTACATCTACTTGCATGAACCCAAAAAGAAAAAAAAAAGAGGAAAAACTATTCAATACTTTTTCCACTTATTGTTTCATCTGCACCACACTGCTCTAATTGCTTTCGGTAAAACAACATCAATGTACATTAAAAATGATGCTCTGCGAAAAGGATTTTAAGCAATGTTCATTTGTCTAGAAACAAGAATGTGGGACCGAAAGCCCATCATCTCTTCGCTTTGACAAAAAGGCAATAATTAAAGTCTTCTAACTTCCCTCCTCTTTCTGCTGCACATTATTTGACCTATGATAAAACAGCCTATCAAATTTCCATTCATTATTTCTACCTGAAGGGCTTTGCCAGCACACACATATATAAATCTCCATTTGTCAGCTTTAAACTATACCTGTCCCACCCGCTATGAGGGCTCATTGCTCTTGTCCCTTAAAAATTGCCAAATGCCGTCAAGTGACATAACCTGCCTTCAGCCTCCAACGACCCTTGCAATCAATAATATTTGTAACCTGTAAGTGCAGAGTTAAGTAGAACAGAAGCCATGTAGTATCCTCGTTAACCACATTGAGCTGTGATACTGCAAACCTGCTCCCTTGTGCATCCTGTGATCAATTTTAATCTCTGGCCCAGGAATAAAAGGATGCAAGCTCCTGTTTCTGAATTCATCTCAAAAGGATGCTATAGATTTGTATGTCTGCTGAGGGAATGAACAATTTAATTCAACTAGGAGCTGAAGGAAAGAATGCATCTAAACTATCATTCCTTCTCATTACTCTTGATAATATGTAAGTCTTCAGTTGACAATATTAAATATGAAAAACACATAGCAAGGCATTGAAAAGGCAGTCCCTGTTCTTTTTTTCACATGCCAGAAGCTCGTAAGTCCTCATTACAGCAATTGTGATTAGTATAAACTCTCATCAAAGGTGCATCATTTCCTTGCATCAAGAACACAACATTTTTATGTTTTATGATTTGTTATTTAATTGGTTATTTTAAATGTACTGCAGATACTTTAATAATTTACATCATTTAAACTTCTGAGAGTCATCAGTTTGCAGCAGGATATAAATGCAATAAATAAATATGTATAAACTGGCAGCTAATATGAAATAGAATATTTGTCTTCTCAGAGCACGGCGGGGGATGGGAAGGAAGAAAAATATGCCAAAGGAGATTTTTTTATTATTATAAATATTATAATATTTGAAACCATCAGTTGCTATCCGATATCATTTCTGCACAGGAACTCTTCTTTCTGTCTCATATAGACATACAGACTTATATAAATATACATGCAATGTGGACAATTTCAAACACTACACATAAATATATTCTGCTGGGAATTCCAGCCAAATACTGATATAAACCAGAACATCTGATTGTAACCCTTGAAAATGCAATGGATGAAGTAGTGATGAAAGTAATAAAAAGAAGGGAGAAATATACCTGCACTTTTCAGGATAAGCTGAGAAGTTGGGATTTTTTTTAACGTAATCATTATTTACAATCAGTACCCATCAGAAATATAGTGAATGTTCACATGTATGGTAAGCCTTAAGACAATATAAAAACCAATAAAAAAAATGTCAAAATGTTTGTGTCACCAACCTGTGTTCTGACATTTACACTTATACTGTGAAAAATGTCCTCTATCAATTACTGAAGGAAACAAGGATGACATTTGGACATTTGCTGAAAGAACCCAGTTGATTCTGGCATTTGCCAATAAATGTCAAAATTTTCTTACGTTTTCTTCTGAAACTATTCAAAAAGCTGAATGTTCAGGGGGAAAAAATCTTGTTAAATTCGGAAGTAACCATAAGCTGTAATTCTGCCAACATTTCATGATATTTAAATGAGATCTCATGAGACTTTAACTTGTCATGTGAAACTGAGCAGGATTCCAAGATTCTCATGCAATTTCTAACTTTTATTATTTTGTTTTCTGAGAGATATTCTGGCAGATATTCCCTGAGCTAAAGGATCCTTTTTAAAACTATTATTTGAAATTTGTGTCTGCCAACGCAATACAGAGAAGAGGGAAAAGTGCTAATACTGTAACTATGAACTGGGATGTGTAACTTCAGTTATAATATATTTTATTTATTTATGTACTCAATGTTCATGCCATCCATCTCATTGACACAGTGATCCTGGGCAGCTATATGAATTGTAAGTATTAACATGCAAGCCTTGACCAGAGCTAAAAATAATTATTTCCCTTTTAATATTGTTGAAATTTCCTGTATGGAGAAAACACTCCTATCAAATGAGCTTCTCAGTTCGGTATTCGGTTCCTGAAGATATAAACGTTGGTCTAAACAGAGTTCAACACGAGAACAACCCACAAAAGACATCAAATCAATACATTTTAAAAAGTTACCTGCTCCCCATAGGTGCCTCTTAACAAGGGCTTCCCTGTGAAATGCTTCTGCTTCACTATGGTGGCTGCTATTATTTTTAATCTTTTCACATCAGTTGGTCCAACATGCTTGCCATTAGCACTAATGCAAAATAAATGAGTATTTTATGCTAAGATCAGTTGGTCGGCACTCTTTCTCAGGAAAAGGGGTGAATATCACAATAAGCTTTAGCAATGTAAATTATTTCCCCCATGCGGCTACAGAACCACACAAGTTATTCATTTAAAAATTATTAGCATATAAAAACATTATTATCTCTGCAGTTAATGTACACTTCGCTGACAACCTTTTGGACCATTACAATTAAGGAAGGCAGCATCCCTTTAACGAAGTTACAAAACACATTGTTTATTAAAGAGCAAATTATATCTTTAACTTTAAATATTATAATCCAAAGGAAAAAAAAATATCATAAAGTAAAAGATCTTTGAAGGGCTCAAGGCCAGAGCTAAGATTATGATTTGTGAAGATGATTTTGGTTAGTATTCATTTAAAAACAAATCCCTAAAATATTTTTTTTTTAATTTTCCCCCAGGAATTGGCATTTCTACTAACGAAGATTTCATTAATCCATTACAAATAAACTAGATGTTATAGTTGCTTGAAAGAAATCGGTTATACTAGAATAAGGGAATAAGGAAAACAATATTTTGTTATAGGATATCCATTTTCCTTGGAGCCAAACAATTAAACAAAGATATTAAATCCTTTTTGACACAGTTCAATATGTAGCCGTTAGAAACCCTTTCCCATTGAAGTCAGTAAACATGTCCCATGGATATCAATGAAATATGTTCAGTTAAAATTACCCTTCATAAACATAATCAATCATCCTAAACATATCAGTTGAAATATCTGTTAGCATTTCCACAGGATTAGGGAATTTCAATTTCAAATTTCTATCAGCCATGAAGCTCCCTGGCTGATTTTGGACCAAACACAATCTTTCAGTCTAATATATTTTAAAGGTTTGTTGAAGGAAATAAAGGAGATGGGAAGAGGAAATCATGTATTTTGCCTTGGGGAAAGATGGGATACAAATGCAATAAAGAAAGAAATAAAGATTGAGTACTTACTTCCAATAAGCATTACACAGAAATAACCTCCATTGATCATACTGAAACAGCAAACAGCTCATTAGAAATATCTGATCCTGTCTGTCTCACAGAACATGTACTAAGTGGCTGTCAATGGCAGGTAGGAAGAGAAAAGGGCCCATTTAGCATGACCACTCCTGGAGAACACATATGGATCCCTCAGAATGGAAAGTGGGTTAAAGAAGCAACATTTTACTTACATGGGGGTGGGTGGGGGAATTAAACCAGTGCATCCAAAACTATTTCCTAGAGATGAGGCCAAATCTGCTTTGATCTCTAATAACACCAAATTTGGGTTCCGTAACTTCTCTGTTGAAAGCATTACTTGAATGGGGGAATGTATTTTGCCTACAGAAAAAAAGAGAACTATTGAAGAACTTATGGAATATGATGACAAAGGTTTTCAGAAAAAGAGGGCATGGCAACAAAGTAGGAATATGTGCTCTGGACCCTTTTCATCAGTGCTGGTGGTTCCATGCAGATACTACATAAAAAATGTGAAAAGAATATAGAATATAGAGTTGGAAGGGATCTTGGAAGTCTTCTAGTCCAACACCCTGCTTAGGCAGGAAACCCTACACCACTTCAGACAAATGGTTATCCAACCTCGTCTTAAAAATTTCCAGTGTTGGAGCATTCACAACCTCTGGAGGCAAGTTGTTCCACTGATTAATTGTTCTAACTGTCAGGAAATTTCTCATAGTTCTAAGTTGCTTCTCTCCTTGATTAGTTTCCACCCATTGCTTTTTGTCCCACCCTCAGGTGTTTTGGAGAATAGCTTGACTCCCTCTTCTTTGTGGCAGCCCCTGAGATATTGGAACACTGCTATCATGTCTCCCCTTGTCCTTCTTTTCATTAAACTAGACATACCCAGTTCCTGAAACCGTTGTTCATATGTTTTAGCCTCCAGTCCCCTAATTATCTTGCTCTTCTCTGCACTCTTTCTAGAGTCTCCACATCTTTTTTACATCATGCCGACCAAAACTGAATGCAGTATTCCAAGTGTGGCCTTATCAAGGCATTATAAAGTGGTATTAACACTTCACGTGATCTTGATTCTATCCCTCTGTTTATGCAGCCTAGAACTGTGTTGGCAGATGCTGCACATTGCTGGCTCATATTTAAATGGTTGTCCACTAGGACTCCAAGATCCCTCTCACAGTTACTACTATTGAGTAAGGTACATATACTGTACCTGTGCATTTTGTTTTACTTGCTAAATGTAGAACCTTACTTTTTTCACCATTTCATTTTGTTAGATAGCGCCCAATGTTCCAGTCTGTCAAGATCCTTCTGTATCTTAAGTCTACCTTCTGATAGGCTGATGTAGATAAACACTAATCAGCTCAGTGTTGCTACAGCTTTATTTCACTTCACATATGGGCAGATAAGAAGTAGCCTTTATCACATACACCTACTCCTCCACTGTGAATTCTTTTACAAAAGGCATATATGATTGATCCATGTTGTTAACTATGCTAACTACATTCCATCATTTTTTTTTTGTATTGCAAGAGATCAGCTGCATTCATTTGATTCTTTGTGATAGTAGTAATGCAATTAAAAACAGACTTCTGAGTAGTAATAATAAGGGAAGAAAGTATACATGCCCCTTGTAAGTGAAAAAAGAGAAATGTATCTATGGACTGCTCTATGCAGTCAAAAATCAATAGTTTTCTTTGGACATTATAGAGAAACTGCAGTGGCTTGGTCCAGGGGTGCTATTCAGCAGGTTCTGACAGGTTCTGGAGAACTGGTAGCGGAAATTTTGAGTAGTTCGAAGAACTGGCAAATACCACCTCTGGCTGGCCCCAGAATGGGGTAGGAATGGAGATTTTGCAATATCCTTCCCCCAGGAGTGGGAAGGGAATGGAGATTTTGCAGTATCCTTCCCCTGCCACGCCCACCAAGGCACACCATGCCCACCAAGCCACGCCCACAGAACCGGTAGTAAAAAAAAATTGAATTCCACCACTGGCTTGGTCTGATCATGTGTGCCCGTACACACACACACACACACACACACACACACACACACACACACACCCTGAGCAAAGTGCTTCTGCTAAAAAGAAAATCCTCATTTAAAAACCAAACAAGTTTAACAGTTTAATGAACATATAATGTGATATGGTGGCTTTCAGGTGCTAGTGGTCACCTCTAAGGCCTTCCATGGCTCTGAAACTGGTTATCTACAATACATTCATCTATTGTACAATCAGGTCAAATAAGGTTAACATTCTCTATGTGCTGTAATCTGCTGGGGCCTCAGAAATGGGCTTTTCAATAGTTGCCTCATTTCCATCAGTTCCTCCACTCTTCAGCTTTAGGAAAGTTTTCAAAATCTCTTCTGTCTAGCACAAGAGGAGGAATGCTCTGACTGGAACCAAGGTTTATAAGTGCACAGATCTGCAGTTTTACCCTTTGATTTTAACTTGCCTTTTTAATACCTAGTTAGATTGTTTTTCCTTTTACCTCAGGGTTGTTTTTACTTTATGATGAGATGGTTAGCAATCTGGAACCAATGGTGTAATTCATTTTTTTTTACTACCGGTTCTGAGGGCGTGGCTTGGTGGGCGTGGCGTGGCTTGGTGTGTGTGGCAAGGGAAGGATATTGCAAAATCTCCATTCCCTCCCCAATGCAAAATCTCCATTCCCTGGGGAAAGATATATTGCAAAATCTCCATTCCCACCACACTCTGGAGCCAGCCAGAGGTGGTATTTGCCGGTTCTCCGAACGACTCAAAATGTCTGTTACCTGTTCTCCAGAACCTGACAGAACCTGCTGAATAGCACCCCTAATCTGGACCCTTTGGGATTGGGTAGCATACAAATGAAGCAAATGAGTATGCAAGGTAATATTTAGATTTTTTGCAAATTACATTTGTCTAAAAGTTGCAGAACTCATTGGAGGAAAAAAAAACCTCCTACGTGAGTGACTGTTTTAACCAACATTATAATCGTATGACCATTAATTCCAACTGGGAACTTAAAAGTGAAATCTCTGCTGCAATCCAAGGTCCAGTGATAGTCAGGGAGAATCACTGCCACAGTTGCTCCAGGCAGCTAAGCTCTGCAAAAGACAATTTATTTTCTTAAAATAAGCAAGAAAATATTAAAGCCTGAAGCCTCAAGAAACTGATATGCAGAAAGTAGAGAGACCTGGATTAACTTGTGGCTAAGAAACTTGTAGTCGAACCACTTCTATTAAGAAATATGAAGAATGCCAAAAGCTAAGTAAGCAAGCAAAATACTGGCAGATGATGTTAAATGACTTTTCAGAATAAATTTACAACTTGCTGCACTGCTCCTTCTCTATACTAGTCTGGTTATGAACTTTTATTTTAAAAAAAAAATACCCTCAGAACTGATAATTTCCCCAATCTTATCTTAGAGGGACAGCAATTGCCAGTCAGACTGCCAGTTTTTGCTGGCAATGCTTCATTGTATGATTTCTGAGAATCCTTTCCAATCACTCTCAATTTAGTCTGGTTTTCAGCTTAGAAAACCAAGAAAACGACTTTCTTTGACTCCAATTTCTCTAATTCTTCTCCTTTCTCCCCATGTCTTTCTCTTCCCCTGCAATCACCTGGTTGCCTTTTGAGAAGAGACCCCAAGATGCAGGGATGAAATCTAAAATTTGTTACTACCGGTTCTGTGGGCGTGGTTTGGTGGGGGGGAGGGGGTAATGTGACTGGGTGGGTGTGGCCAATTTTTTTTTTTTACTTTTAAAACCATTTTTTACATGTAAAACCATGTAAAAAAAATGCTTTCAAAAGGCTCTGACGATCCCAGCTGAGTTGCCTGATCGGCAGGCAATTCAGCTGGGATCGTCAGAGCTTGGATCATCAGAGCCATGTAAAAGAAAAAAAAGGCTCTGATAATGACGCGGCTCAGCTTGGCATGGGGGTTGGGGGCAGGGATTTTTGCTACCGGTTCTCCAAACTGCCCACCGCTATCGCTACCTACTCGCCCGAGCCGGTCCGAACCGGGAGCATTTCACCCCTGCCAAGATGTCTTTTATCTTCATCCTGCCTCACCTTCATTAGGACAGACCTTCAACCATACCAACTGGAGTCATAACATACATTTTGGGGGCCCAGCACTCCATAAAGGCTTCTTTTCAACAAAAGAACTATTTCCTTAGTTTAAGGAGATGTTTAAGGAGATGGCTGCATATCATGTAGGCATTATAGTGTGTGTGTGTGTGTGTTTTTGAAAAACCAATGATTTGTATTTGTTTTCATTTGTGCCATCATGTCACAATTTCAATTGTTCCAATTCCCATTTTTTTCTGAAACGCAGAGGTTCCTCTTTCCCTTGAAACCTTCAAGCAATAAAGTACAATACAGTAGCATTTTCCAGACATTTTCCTATTGTGGTCCCTAAAAGTGGGGTACTGCATTGCAGGGCCACGTTTAAGTTCTTTATTTTTTTTCAAAGGCTGCAATGAAGGACACTTTGTTCCATGGCAAATGCATTTTGATTCCTTGTCATGAGGATCTCCCCATCTTCACATATGGGTCTTTCATCTCACTCAGCACCCAGCATCCAATCTTAGCTTTCTGGACAGGCACTTATGCATAGTGCTGTAACTGTAGGATGCTATGAAAATTGGAAAGGGTGCATTTATTAATGCCATTTGCAGTTATAACTGAAGCACATGTTGCAGTTATAACTGAAGCACATGCTGAACAATTCTAGAAGAAGTAGGAAATCATGGGAACTGTTTCAAGTTTCTTTTTTAAAAGTTTGGCAGATGCATAAGCATCTTGTCATTTTAAAATTACAACTGTATACAGTAGTTATTTACAGCTGTCTAGATACATACTGTATTTAAAAATAATCTAAAAACAGACTGACCAGTCTTCCTTGTTTGAAAGGAACAGAAGGAAATGGAGGATAATCACAAGTGCTCAAACTGGGAAACATTTTGATCATATTTGACTTGAAGAATAACCTTCCTTACCGCTTCTCTTTTCCCTTTCCCCTTCCCCTTCTTTCCCTCCCTGTCTCCCTCTCACCTTCCCATTAAGAGGAATATATATACTTCATATATACAGAGAAATTGCAATCATCCTTTCCCAGTGATTTAATACCATAAATGCCCTGTTGGACAATAGGATGTCCAACAGGGAACAGCACATTGTGACACATGTGCAAACCAACATTGCTATCAAAACAAATCCTTATGCAGGATATACTTTTGAAATATTGAAGGAAATACTGGGATACCTCAGTTTACGTTACACCAAACAAGATATCTAATATTTTAAAATACTGGAAATGTGTAGTTCTTCAACATTTGCAATTCCATGCTTTGAAATATTCAAACTGCTTTTCTTTTATGAGAGCTCAGGATGCTTAACAAAATTGGTAAGACATATCAGCGCTTATACTGATAGTAAGATATATATTTGGATAAATAAGTATTTTTCAGAAACTCATAAGAAATGTGTTTTGTACTTTCATAATAAATATGTATTTCCATATCTAAGCAGCTGATGTTCCTAATGTTTTAAACACTTGGAAAATAAAACATGAACGACAACAGAATGATGTATTTCTCTTCTTTCAGTTTTACTAAGGGACAAAATGTGGAAAAGACTTGGTGACTATCAGGTCTGTAGGAAAATGTGAGATTAAATACTGACCTTTCAAATGTGTAAATTTACATATCAAATGCTGATTTATTTTAATGCCAACTGCTATAGCCCGTTTTCTTTAAATTGTACAAGCCATTTGTGGAGGTTGACAGCTAAGGAGCAAAATCATCAAATAAATCAAATTTTAGTACAGTGGAATGAATAAATGCTCAAAGGCAGGAAAGAAATGTATTTCTAAATGTAATCTTTACAAGATAAAAAGAGATTACTGTTGAGGCTCCATAGACAGAGGTTGGGGACTATAGCTATTTACTTATTTATTCATTCAATTATTTACACAAACAGCTTGGATCACTGTGTTCATATCAAAATGGCTAAGAATACAGATGTTACCAAATTGGAAAGCAAATGAATTAATTATGAAATAAGCTGTTTATACATCCTACCAATTATTTAAATCTATAGATTAAGAAACACAGAACTGAGAAGTACAAAATTAGGTTTCCCAAAGCGAGACAAAGAGGGAGGGAGGGAGGGAGGGAGAGCGAGAGGAAGGGAGGGAGGGGAAGAGAGAAAGACATACCAAGGAAGAATTAAGAGAATGCAGTAAATTAAATGCTAGCATAATATGCTAATGAAGAATATGTATGAAAAATCTTTTCATGAATGTTCTATGTCAGTATACCAACAGCACATCCAAATTGCTGGGATGATGGCAATAATATGAAGCCTTATAAAACAGTCTCTAGATTAGAAACCCTAGTTTGCACAGAATATTGTGCTACCCCGTTCAGACATGCACACACAGTAGTAGGTTAAAAGTCTTTATTGAGCTGCCCGAGCCCAAGTATACAGACCCCAGCCGTTCTTGAATACCCAAAGCCCACGCATCCCCTATGAGTTCCACCTGAAGCTCTAAAGAGTCAGCAAGAGAACCAGTCCCAATCCCCAAAGCTAGGCAGAAGCCAGAGCAAAAGCTCTTGACAAGGCAAGAGTCCCAAAGTCTTGAATTAGTCCATAGGGCAAGGCACAAACCAGTTTGCCCTAGGCAAGAAACATGAAGCAGGGCAACCAGACACATTGTTCCAGCAATAGCCTTCTCTTTTGTTGTTGTTATTAGTTGCAAAGTCGTGTCTGACCCATCGCGACCCCATGGACAGCGTTCCTCCAGGCCTTCCTGTCCTCTACCATCCTTTGGAGTCCATTTAAGCTCACACCTAATGCTTCTTGTTCTCTGTCATCCCGTTCTTCTTTTGCCCTCAATCTTTCCCAGCATTAGGCTCTTCTCCAGTGAGTCCTTCCTTCTCATTAGGTGGCCAAAATATTTGAGTTTCATCTTCAGGATGCCAGTACAGTCCCTCACAATGGGTCAGGCTGACGCCTCATGAGTAGCCTGGTTGACCAGTGTTGTTCCTGTTGCTTCTCATCCCTGCACACCCTTGGATTGGGGGGGAGGGGTAGCTCCTTTCCCCCATCTCTACTGACCATTGGAAGCTGTGCTCGCTCCCTGCCTGGAATCTCAAGGCTCTCTTGCTGCAGCTGTGACTCCCTCTGCCCGACTCAGCCATCCAGTCATTCCAGCTGCAGTTGCTCTGTCAAGCTGGAGCCCACTGATTTGCCCAGGCTCATGGTCCTGTTTCCCCCAGAAGTGCTAGAGACCAGCTCATGCTTCTCCTCTGAACTAGCACCCAGAGAGGAGACCAAATGGCACGTTCAGAGTGAGCCCGGTGAGTTTATCACAAATATTATGAAAATATTTAATAATACATTATTGGTTATTATTTATTAAATAATAAGTTATTTGAAGGACTGCCTCTTCCTAATTTTATCTGCCTGTCCAACCAGATCCAGTAGAATGGGTATGTTTCAGGATCTATCTCTAAGGAACTACATTTGTTGGGCTCTAGGCATTGGGGCTTTTCTGCTGGAGTGCCCGCATTGTGGAATCTTCTCCCCCACGCCCAGAGATCAAATCGGCATCATCCTTCCTGAACTTTTGAAGATCTCTCTTCAAAAGGTCAGGAAGTTATACCAGCAGGCCTGGGAACCCTGGGAAATGGGGATCTTGTAAGGTTGTTCCATTAGTCATTCCATCTATTATTTTCTTTTTCATGTTTAGTTCTCCTTTTATGGTTATTAATTTTTAAATAATTGTTATATAATGGTTTTAGATAATGATTGATTTTTATGGATTGTTTTTATGGATTGTTGTAACTACCCAAAGTCACCTTCCATGAGTTGATGGAGCTGACTGTTTTGATCAAAGAA
Source organism: Ptyas mucosa (assembly GCA_012654045.1). NCBI lineage: Eukaryota > Metazoa > Chordata > Lepidosauria > Squamata > Colubridae > Ptyas > Ptyas mucosa. The sequence goes on along the minus strand of WNWU01000004.1, from coordinate 45,955,898 downwards.
AGAACATAAATATTTTTGTTTCTGCTTGGAAACCGCTTCTGGGCTTTGTGCTTGAGGTGGAAAAAAAAGGAAAGTTTGATTTTGGGTTTTTACTGATTAGCTAGATTTGTTGTTATAGAAACGGCTAGTTTATACTATTATGGAAATGTAAAAAGTTGAGGTTTGATGTTAATGCCTTATTGTACTGTACCAGAGGGAGTCGGAAGTCAATGCCTTTTTTTTCTTTTCCCCCCTTCTTTTCTACACTTCTCTCTTCCCCTTTCCCTCTCTTTTGTTTCCTACTATTTGCTTTTGTATTTTTGTATTTTATATTACATTCTAATAATATTGTTAAAATCCATAAAAAAGGGGAAAAAAATAAAACCTTCCATGAGATGAATGGTCATATAAATGAACACGTAAATACATAATACCCTCCATGGATATCCTGTGTTGTGGAGAAGGGGCTTGCGATGTTCTGATGAAGTTGAAAAGTATGCTGGCGATGTATCATATTCTACCAGCATACAATGTAGTATATTCTACCAGAAAAGACAGCCATGCCAAGCAGGTCTTAGTGCAAGAGCTAGAGTAAGTATACCTAACACCATTTATTATGATCATAAAACAAACCAACAAGAAAAGAATCTTATAACAAATCAGTTGTTGCACAGATGAATAAGGATCGTGCCAGATGTTAGAGCTCCCAGGTTTCTGTCAACAAATAGACAATAAGACTCAGGAGCTATGGCTGGCAACCAGGGCTAGCTTTGTAGGATTACTGGAAGAACAACAACCTCAGATAAAACAAAAGTATTCAATGTTTGAAAATCACACCATTATGGTTTGCTATTATAAATCTGAACCATCAAAGGGGAGCTACTTAAAGTGAATGTTTGAACATTGGAAAATATTTATCCAGACTCAAGTATCACTGAACAATGATTAGCAGATAAAAGGTGACTCGTTGTCAGATATAAAATATGCAGAGAAGCAGAACTGGAGCGAAAATTCTGAAAAATTGTGAAAATGAGACTGCCAAATAATAATTAAATAAGAGAAGAAACTCAGGCAATAATTGGAATATAAGGGAAACAACTGATATGAACTACATAAATGATAACTTGGAAGAAGTAATAACAATAGAACCAGCACAGGCCAGCACTGAAATTAGCTATGAACTGAGACTCCCAACAAGAAGAATTAAAAAAAAAAGATTATGGCATATGCAGAATTACCAGTAGAAAGATAAAGACTGCCAGCATTGAAAGAAGTGTCTAAAACAGACTTGGCACCTAGGGTGTGCAAGGCGCTTGCAAGAATTAAAAATAGCATCTATTCAACAGCCCAATCAGCTTGCCTGGAGTACAGCAGTAGCATTTACAGAAGAAGCGGGTATCAAAATTAGAAAATTAGAAAACCAAAAGCAAAATCATATTCAATCCCAAAATGGAAGTCAGACTGGAGGCCAAGATATGGAAATTAAAGTCAGATGAAAATAATTTTAAAACCTGAAAGAGCAAAATGTTAAGAATGTAAGGATCATAACAAGTCTAGTACCAAAGTAGGGGTGAAATGCTCCCGATTGGACCGGATTACCTGATCCGGTAGCGATTTCTCCCTGTGGTTCAGAGATCCGGTAGCGCTCGCCACCCAGGTGTCAGTACGTCCTGGTTTTAACGGTTCGGCGCATGCGCTTCTGAACCAGTAAGGAAAGTAAGTAGATTTCACCCCTGTACCAAAGCATTGGCTTAGCAACACAAAAAACCTGAAGCAACTTTGAAAATTATTTTTTTAAAGGAGAGGGGTGGTATACAAATATAATAAATAACAACAACAACAACAATAATAATAATAATAATAATATAACATCAATAGCTGGGAAAATTGAATGCCATGAGGGATGAATCATTCTATTTATGGGAAATCAGCTATTTCAGTCAGACCAAGGTGATTCTACCAAAGTATAAATTGCAACAGAGATTCTGAACACGGAAAAACAAACAATATGATTTTGATGTTATATATGTTGATGGCAACAAGATTACTTTATGCACAAAAAAATGGAAGGACACTTTGATTCCCATAATGGATAAATGGCTGCAAAAGTTGATGGAGTTAGCAGAGATGGCCAAATTGACTGCTTTGATTAAAGAAAAAAACCCAGTTATTTTTGCTTCTACTTGAAAACTGCTTCTGGACTTTGTGCTTGAAGCTGAAAAAAAATGAAACTTTGATTTTGGGTTTTACGGATTAGATAGATTTGCTGTAATAGAAATTGCTAATTTATATTGTTATGTAAAAGTAAAAAAAAAGTTGATGTTTGATCCCTATTATCTTATTCTACTACACTAAAGAGAGTTAGAAGTCAATACCTTTTCTTTCTTTTCTCTCTTTTCCCTACACTTTTCCCTTTCCCTTTCCCTCCTTTACTTCCCACTATTTTCTTTTATTATAAACTAAGAAAAAAGGAAAAGCAAACAATGGCGAACAATCCAGTATTGAAAATATCGATGAGAAACTCAAAAAGACTATAATAAAAATGCTGAGTGGATAAAAGAATTTGAAAATGAGTTTAGTAAAAATCAAAATGGAAGACCTAATAATGACGGCAGAAATGGTTAAAAAGGATTCAGCCTGGAGTCATCCTCGCCGAAGCCTTGGGCAAAAAGTCAGGTCTTCAAGGCTGTTCGGTATAGCAGTAGTGTGGGAGCTATGCAAGAGTCAGAGATAGTGTCTAACCTCTCAATTCAGAGATTTAGACAGTACTACGGAGGAAGTATGCTTCCAAAATACTATGGCAGTCCCTCAGTTAACTAAGCTCATGCCATGTAGAGCTTTATAGGTGGCAATCAGCTCCTTGAATCACACTCAAAACTGTGGCAACCAGTGCAGATCATGAAATGGAGGCATTACATAGCATATCAAGACATGCCTCTCACTGCCACTGGTACATTTCAAGCAGGACATAAAACTGGTTGTGACACACTAGCCAAAATGTGCAAGACTGAGCAGTACTCATTTTTACTGTTAGCAGGAAATAATGAATTTGACATGAGTAACCCTGGTTGGTAATCTCCTTTATACTTTCTTCCTATTTCTAGAAAACTTTATATAAATGCATTAATTGACCAAAGTCATCGTGAAATGTGAAGTCAATATTTATTGGCCCATTTAATGACAAGAATGGCATATCGAAGATTGTGTCAGAAGTAAATGGTAAAAAAAAAAATCCATTAAGAAAAATAGATATATTGTGTTTCTATGAAACTAAGAGAACGAAAAAGATACAATAGATATGAATGAAGGTGGTTTGAGATTTTGTGGAATGGGGTTAATGCTAAATGTAGTGGAGTGAATTCATCAAGAGGTTTAATTAATGAAGAGCCACGGTGGCGCAGTGGTTAGAGTGCAGTACTGCAGGCTACTTCTGCTGATCACCGGCTGCCAGCAGTTTGGCAGATCGAATCTCACCAGGCTCAAGGTTGACTCAGCCTTCCATCCTTCCGAGTCTGTAAAATGAGGACTGTTGGGAGCAATATGCTGATTCTGTAAACTGCTTAGAGAGGGCTGTAAAGAACTATGAAAGTATATAAATCTAACTGTTATTGCTAATTATGAATGAAAGGATAGAATACATGCCAAAGGGTACTAACTGGTATCATCTAAGTCAGAGTCTTCAAACTTGGCAGCTTTAAGATTTGTGGACTTCAGCTCCCAGAATTCTCCAGCCAGCCAGTATTATGGTCAAAATAATACAACATTCTGAATTATCAGAGAAAATCAGATAACATGAATCAATGGATGGAAATGAAATGAGATAATATAGGAAAACTGATAAGCTACTCATATATCAAATGAATATCTGCTTAGGAAAAATATGTTTGTTTTGAAAATATGGTTTAAGTGTAAGTCTATTGATACAAATGCATAAATGTAGTCTTAAATATAAGTCATGAAAAACTGAGGGAACACAAAGATGGTGTAAGATTCTGAATGTGAGACAAGCAGTTTTTGTTAGTGTCAAGAGTAGACATTGAGAAAAATGAACATGGGAAACAATAAACGTAAAAGTGGAAATTAGAGTAGAAGTCAATGAGAAAGGAAAAGAAAGTGTGAATCCTGCATGAAAAACTATAAAACAGATTAATCACCTAATAGAACAAATAGAAAGAGGACAAGGAAATATAATGTGGAAACTACCTGGAACTAAATGATCTCACAAAGTGTCACAATAAATATGTGATATTATACTAACAGGTAATATGAAATAAAGGTTCGATGGAATGATGAAATAAGAAAAGCCAAGGATGAGAACAAATGCTGTTATTTTTCTTCTGTGCAAAGGAAACTAGTGAATGCAAAAATGACAAGAAGATTAGTTTGTTACATATGCCTGAATATTTAGTAAAATTCTAATTAAAGGGACAGAAGAAATGAAAATAAGCAAAATTTGGGAAGTTTAATATAGATTTATGTTAGTCAGGAGATGTGCAAAGCTGATTTTTGCTTTTCAGCAGATCACTAAGAAATGCATGAATTTGCAAAAGTTTATTTAATGTTTGGTGATTAGCAAAAGTGACTAATAGGTGAGAATTATATGTTTTGTATGATTTGTTGCTATTTACGTTAACCAATTCCAATAGAAGTACAGGAACTATAGCCAAAGTTAATGCCACAGTAAAAATACAATAACTAAAACAATATATAATTACTATGAAAAATTGAAATTAATCACAATTGCAGTTGAGGATTGATTACAGAATTCAGTAGGAGAGGTAAATGATAGAAGTAGAGTGTCCGTGAGAATAAATAAAAAGCTTAGCAAATGGTTTAAAACTAAACAGAGGTTATACAATAATATCTGATATCCCTTTGAATGATTAATATATTTATGGCTAATGAAACAGGCTCATGATTATTGGGGCTGTATTATAGGTGTACTTTTGTATGCGAATGATGTATTGCTGGCTGAGAAGTCAAATAATTTGCAGCAAATGTTACGTTGTACAATGCAACAAGAAGCAAGGATCAGAAAATTACTGTCTCAATTACCAAGATAGTTATCTTTGTGGAGTCTTTGGTGTTCTCTGAGTTTGGTTGTTTGCTTGCAGAGATTTATTAAGTAACATCAATAGTTTAAGTATATGTGAGGCTTGCTCCTTGTTTATATATAATATTTGTCTTGCCAGTTTATATACAGATGCTTGGTTGGCCAGTGAAAACGCTAAGCAATTCCTGGAAACTTGCCATTCAGACAAATCACTCATCAATAAACCCATGAAAATAGGCCATATTTGCTCAACATTCAAAAAAGGCAATAAAAATCTAACAAAAAACAAAATAAAACAACTAACAGGAAAAATCCAGATAAGCAGGATTAACACCAAAGAAACAGTTAAGCAGAAAACAATATCCAAGCCAAGGGACTAGTCAGGAGAAAACCACCTGCCCCACCAAAACATGGAAAGCAAGCTACTTTATATAAACAAGGAGAAAACCCAATCTAGTTGAGTAACAAAATGTTGCCAGAAAACAAGTAAGTAAGCTCAGAGATCACCAAGGACCTCACACTTCAACACTGAGCTACATATTTTTTCTTCTATTGATAGGTGTGTGTCTATCTAATGGAAAAAGATATAATGCTGCTTAATCTGAAAAAAAAGGTAGCATGATACATACATAAGTTTATGCAGTTAATTTAACATTTGGGACACACATTCTTTTCTACTTATGCTTATTCATATACAATGAGCAATTTATGGGATTTCAGAAGGTGTACCAAGTTCCCATTGTCACATGGGGTAATACAAGTATTTCAACTCATTGATTTAGCATTGTGACCTGATAAATTTGATATCAGTTAATCAGACATTTGTTTCTGTGTGAGAGATAGATAGATAGATAGATAGATAGATAGATAGATAGATAGATAGAAGACATATTTTCAAGTTGCTGATGCCCAACTCTTTTTTATTACTAACATTTGCAAAGAATAATTTCCATAAACACCCCTAAAATAAGAGACTCCGGAGAACTGAAATGCAGAAGCATTGTCCCATAAATATTAGATTTATTTTATAGCTGCATATCTGGGGATTTTTTTCTAAATTATTTCTATATAATAACATTCAATTTATATAACTATCTGCTGATAGTTCATAACTTCTTCACATATTTTATATATGTATTTTCCCCCTTTTCTTTCTTCAACACTTTGAAACTAATGAACTTTGATTTACAGACCTGAAAGTCAAGTAAGGCTTTACAGGAGACTGGACTCTTCTTGTCTTTGAATATATTGTTCCCTTCACCAAACAATCATTAAGAAAAGCCACTAGGCACCTTCCACTTTTTTTTCCTTGACACCTTCCCACAATGCACAATTATGTGTTCTGCTGAATTTTAAGTCTGCTTTTCTTTAACCCTTCCTTCTTTTTGCTTTCCATTTTCTTTCTCTTAATTGTCCTTCCATTCAGATCCCTGAAATTTGGCCTTATAACTCATCTGACCAGTATTCCATCTAACTCAGCATTTTCTATAAAAAGAGGAAGAAAAATTGGAGAGTTTCAACTAAGTGGTGTAGAGTCTGTAAAGATGCAACCGCTCTCTAGGCTTCTCCACATATAGACACAAACACAGACAGACACGTGGACCATTCAAGTGGCGACTCCCAGGGGGAGGGCCTTCTCTGTGAGGGCTCCAACCCTTTGGAATGAACTGCCCCCGGAGATACGGAATATCCCTAATCTCCGTGCTTTCCGCTGTGCCCTCAAGTCCCTGTTGTTCCAACAGGCGGGGCTAAACATATGAACATGTGAATGATCTTTTAAAATGTTACCTAACTCTGGGTTTTATTTAATTGACCAAACTAAGTAATAATTTTAATTAGCAATTTTATGATGTTTGTATGTCTATATTCTTCTTGGTTGTACACCGCCTTGAGTCCTACAGGAGAAAGGTGGTATAGAAATAAAATAAATAAAATAAATAAATAAATAAATAAATAAATAAATAAATATTCATTCATTCATTCATTCATTCATTCATTCCTGCCCTGATATGCTAAGGACTGAATTTGGTACTCAACCATGAAACATGTGGTGTATTTGCTGAATGATGGTCTTTGACTTCCTGTTCACCCATACTATACTACAATGGGTCCTCAAACTATGGCCTGCGGGTCACGTGTGGCCCACTGAAGCAATTAATCCGGCCTGCAGAGCACCACTAGGTTGCCCCGCCCTTCAGCAGAGTGCGGGAATTGTCTTTGGGAGCCCTGCGGGCTGGAACCGAAAGGTAACCTCAACAATTTTGGGCTGTAGAATGCTTGTGGAGGGGTGTGTGTGTGTGTGTGAAAGGAGGCCAAAATACAGGCAAAAATGGCCTGTTTTTGGCCAAAAAATGAGCCAGTTTTGCCTGGTTTTAGCCTGCAGAATGCTTGTGGAGGTGGGAGGGGGGGAGGCAAAAAAACAGACAAAAACGGCCCGTTTTTCACCTTTCCAGCCTCCAGAAGATATAGACAGAGAGAGACAGACAGACAGACAGACAGAAAGAGAGAGAAAGAGAGGAAGAGAGACAAGGAAAGCGAGAAAGAGGGAAAGAGAGAAATTTCTCAAGCTCCTTGGGGCTAAGAAGAATTGCTGCAAAACTGAGTTTCCTGAAGTGGACCACTAGACTCCTAAACAACTGAAAAAAACGATCTAGTAAAAAGAAAAGGCAACTAAAAGAGCAACATGCAAACAAAAGCAAATAAAACACCCCC
>WNWU01000004.1:45895654-45943154 GCA_012654045.1 Ptyas mucosa | reverse complement strand
GATTGCTTTAAGGAAAAATGAGGGCTGAATATGCCTTGAACTTTTCAAGAAAACAAATTTAAATCTAACAAATACAACGGGCCATTGTTTAAAATATTAATTTTGAACATAATGCTTAAGGACTGAAACAAAACTTGGGATTTTAAAATGCCACTGTATTTGCTTGTACTGAATTACTTGAATAGTAAGATAATATGCAAGAGAGTGGAAGAATTAAGTTGGCACTGGGATTCATTCGTTGTCTATTAGCTTCTTGATTCAATTTAAAAGACTGGGGTTAACCTATAAAACTGTGGATTGGTATCATGCTAACTGCCATACAGATGTTGCATGTCCATACAGATATTGGCCCAACCCTTACGTTCACGATGGAAGAAGCAGCTGTATCACATTTTGGGGGGAAGTCAAGGGGGAACAACATTTGGGATATTGTTTTTCAGTGGCAGCCCTCTGGAATGTCCTTCTATTTGTGGTGTTTAGATCTGTTCGTTTTGGGGAAAAAACTGAAGCTCTTCCAGAGGGCATTTGAGTTATAACAGACACGGGTTATTAGAGATTTTTAGTTTAATGATTATTCTTTATTTATTTTTTTACTGTCCCTTTTTTGGGTATAAGGTTTCTATTGCACTTGTAAGTCGCTGAAAGTTGGATTAAAAGCAGAAGGTCAGAAATCTAATAAGAAAAACAAATCAGCAAATAATCCGTCTAATCACCTTTTCTGTGCAATTACCTTTTTCTGAACACATACAAATGTATTCACTAGTGTCTGAATTTAATATCTCAATAAGATTGTGGTAGCCAAATTAGGATGGAAAAATGAGCACACACTTGATTTTAATCTAACTGGCAAGGCATTATGATTAATATGGTTTCTTATTACAAGCTTTTGGGATGGGCCAAGATACAAATCAAAGAAATGAATAATTACCATAAGACGTTTTATATTATCCCATTTGAATATTCTATCTTATTTCAATAAAGTTCATATTGGCAGCATTATTTCATTTCAATTTAGATAGAAGTAATTACTTATATGGAAAAATCTCAGTGAATTTAATATTGATTATGCCCAAAAAACATTTTCACAAAACCTATGAGGTTAAGAAAAGGAAATAATTTTAGGTTTTTTTTTTAAAGTATTCGTATATAAAGGATATGTAAAGAGTTGAAAGTTGAAGATTTATGAATTTGCATATAAATATTTTTTAAAGAAATATTTAATTTATAATATTTAATTTTAATATTTTTAATTAGTTAGTTAGTTAGTTAGTTAGTTAGTTAGTTAGTTAGTTAGAGGTTTGGGGGGTTATGTTTGGAGGGTTTGGACATGGAGCCAGTATGGGGGCTGGGTTCAGTGGTCTGGATGTTGCAGATGGTGAGGTGAAGTTGGTTGTGATCTCACTTGGATCAGTTACAGTAGCTGCCAGGAGGACTTGTGGGAGATCATGCCAGCAGGAGAAGCAGTAGTGTTAGGAAAGGAATACCGTTTGTGTTCGACTGGAAAACAAACAAAGTGGTTTCTGATGAATCCTCGCCACAGTTTCATCCTTGTGGCTTGATGTGGAGATTCTGCAAACAGGAAGTGGCATTTGAGGAAGCTTCAGAGGCTTTGGCAATGCCAGACAGGTTTGGCAATGCCAGGCAGAAGCTGGCAAGCACCATGGCTTTGCAGAGGAAGTCTGTGTCTGAATTCATCTCCTAGAACTCAGTAAGGCAACTCCTTACGGGACACCTTACACAGTCACTCATGCCCTCGTCACTTCCCGCCTGGACTACTGTAATGCTCTCTACATGGGGCTCCCCTTGAGGAGCACCCAGAGGCTCCAACTGGTGCAGAGTGAGGCCGTGCGGGTGGTTATGGGAGCGACGTGGCGTTCCCATGTAACACCTCTCCTGCGCGAGCTGCACTGGCTCCTGGTGGTCTTCTGGGTGCGCTTCAAGGTTTTGGTTACCACCTTTAGAGCGCTCCATGGCTTAGGACCTGGGAACTTACTGGACCGCCTGCTGCCACCAGTAGCCTCTCACCGGTCAGTACGCTCTCATAGAGCATGGCTCCTCAGGGTGCCGTCAGCCAAACAGTGTCAACTGGTGGCCCCCAGGGAGAGAGTCTTCTCTGTGGGGGCACCTGCTATCTGGAATGAGCTCCCCCTGGAGATACGGAGGACCCCGGATTTACGCACTTCCGCCATGCCCTCAAGACCTTTTTATTTCAACAGGCTGGCCTGGCCTAACTTCCCTTTTTAATTGTAAATTTTAAATCTGTTTTGAAACTTTAGGGGTGTTTTAATCTGTTCCGGGCCAAATTATTTAATGGGTTTTTATATTGTCTTTTAAATTTTGTATCATGTGTGTTTTATCTCCTTGGCTGTTCACCGCCCTGAGTCCTTCGGGAGTAGGGCGGTATATAAATCTAATAATAAAAAATAAAATAAAATAAACTGCCATGGACAGAGTGGAGTTGACTTGGGCTGTTATATCAGAGTACCTGTGCCATGGCAGTGAGGAGTCATTATGCAATGGAGGACTCAAATGTTCAGGTGGATGGTGACAGCAGGAGTGGGTGCAGGTCGGTGGTTTGCACAGGGTGGGCTGCTCTCAGGGAATCATTAATCCCCAGTGTTTAATAATGGTGTTATGTTCCAATATCTACCTTTACCCCAAAGGCTAATTTTGAAGGCCCTGGCCTCTGGCTGCTGCTACTAAACAGCCTGCATGTTGGCTTGTAAGAAAGCCTTCATTGTGGAATCCATGATTTAATTGTAAATAAAAGGGCCAACCTGGCACACATCCCAAAAACCTTGCTGGGCATGGGTAGGGGAGAATTCCTGTCTCAGAAAAATATATCCTCCTGGGTTTTGAGGGTGGTACCAGCTGGATAGATTATTTAAGCCTTTTTAGTCAAGATTTAGGCTGTGTTATTGTTCTGACATGACATTGGTCACCCTTGTTGATGACCTCTGGAGGTTGTGGAATGGGATATCTTAGGTCTCGTGGATCTCTTGGTGGCTTTTGATACCATCAACAATGGTATCATTGTTTGGCATGAGGAATTGGGAAGCTGTTTTAGAGTGGTTTTCCTTTAAGTGTGACTAGTCAGTATTAGTGGGTGGAGAGGTCCAATCCTAAGGGCCTGTTATGTGTGATGCCTCTGGGCTCAAGTCTCTCACCTCTCCTATCTAACACAAAATCTCTTCCTCCTCCAAAACTATCTAAACTTTACTGTCTTTTGCTCCTCTGGAATGCACTCCTTCTCTCCTGGGGAAGCTAGACTGCATTCCACCATTGCAATTCAAAGGGCCAGTTCCCACTTTTAAAGACCTCAATGGAATGGGGCCAAGTGATTTGCAGGATCACTCTCCCTGAGGGTATCTACCCATTCCACCATGCCAGGTAAGGTGGACATGTTCCAGGTAGCTTCCTTAAAAGTTCTGATTTGGACACCTTTTCCATAGATTCCCTAACCTCCCACCTGAGAGCTGGAGAACCTCCCTTTTAGTTTTCTAAAAATCTTTAAGACCTTTAGGCATTGGGCTAGAATGGGGATGAGCAAGTGTATGCAGACACTGTGGATGTTACAGCGCCATGATATGAAGTGTGATGCTCTTTGTAACCATAACATGATTGATTGATTAGTTTTGTTGCGAAACACCTAGAATTATTGTAAATAAAATAGGTGGGCCTTTAAGTTTTATAAGTAAATAAATAGAAAATATCAATGCTATAATGTGTAATTAAAATCTAAAAAGTAGATTAAGCAGGTGTTGAGACATACATGTTCAAAATTATACACACACACACACACACACACACACACACACACACGAAATGGCAATTTGATTAAACACATTGTATTCACCTCAGAAGCATAACAATTAGTTCTTTAGAGGTGGTGGCATTTTAGAAGACCATAAATTTAATCCAGACTATGTCTGAAAAAAGAAATCAACTCATTACTGGAGTTAGATTATTGTTTTTCTTAGTTCTTCTCCCATTACAGTGGGAATTTTGTTGGGAGATAGACCTTTAGAAAAAAAATGTCAATAACTAACAGTTGCCTAGATCCAAGGCTGAAAAGATTAAATATTGTTAAATCTTTAGAGTCTATTGTTAGATTCTAAGAAAGATAGAAAAATAAACTGATATATGAAGGAACTTCACTTTGTGTTGGCAAAGAATTATCAATTGTTTAAGATGATTTCATATTAACACATAATGACATGACATTCCATTAGTCATTCCATGTCGATTGTCTGGGTAACTTTTGCTGAATTCAAGCCAGGAAATGTTGTGGCTTCGACCCCCAAGCCCATCGTATCGGAGGAAGAAGGCTCCGAACATGAAGGAGAGGAGCCGGCCAGGCCTCCCTCTCCCGGCCCCTCCTCTCTGGCAATTCCTCAGGTGTCGGCCGAAGGAGAGGAGATTGGCCAGGAGCCAGGTGTCTCCGATCTGTCAGATGAGGAGGCGTGCCAGAGATTGAGCTGAGTCACTGGACCACACCCCACAGGCTATATAAGGGAGGGTGATGGCCATTCCAGCTCTGTGACAGACAAAGCAAAAACTCTGGCGAGTCACTTGCACTTTTGGGACGAACAACGCCTCATCTGTTGTGGATTTCTGTTACTGGACTACTTCAAACTGTCTGTATTTTGGTGTTATCTGGTGGAGGAACAACCCCTCCTTCTTGGAGTAAAAGCTCTTGGCAGGCAGCTGCTGTGTTGCTGCCAAGTTTTGATAACGAACCTTTGACTGTTTTGGAACAATTATTTAACCCTTTGGGGTGGGTGTTTGTGTGTGTGGGAGACGGGGACAGAACATGAAATCTGACATGGTCTCAACTTTCTTTTTTAAAAAAGTTCTCTGCTAATATGCCATAGAATTCCAATTGGAAGAGGGAATCAAATTTCCATTTATTCAGTTGTGAAACTATATTGTACCACAGCATTTCCATGGAACAGTATAAGGTTTTATATTTCTAGATGTCCAAATTGAACCCTGAGCCTTTGAGAACTTAAACATACTGTACATAATTTTGTGCAGAAAGAGAAGAAAAACTAATCATCCTTCCTCTTGCACAAATTACTAAATCCTTCCTCTTGGATGTTTTAATTACTGAACTGGAATGTATGATTCTTTGTAACACAACAGACTGTGATGGGGAAAGAATTAAGTTTTCCCCAACCACCTGCAATGGTTTATATCCATGTTAGGTCATCATATTCTTATTGTGACGTGAAAATAAACAATAACTACAGGATCACTGCATGACACATATTTTATATATCATCTTCTTGTTACCAGAAATTGTTACCAGAATCTGCATTTGTGCAACAATAACAGCCTGGTGATTTCTTATTGATTTAGTAGTTTTTATGCCAATTCACTGGATATATCACAACTCTGTTAAAAGAATTGGTTTGGGCTAGCAGTTAAAGATACAGGTTAGAAATACAGGTGGTCCTTGACTTACGACCACAATTGACCCCAAAATTTATGTTGCTAAGTGAGACATTTGTTAAGTGAGTTTTGCCATGGTGAGTTGACCACTTTTCTTGCCACAGTTATTAAGTGAATCTGGCTTCCCCCTTGACTTTGCTTATCAGAAGGTAGATTGCATGATCCTAGCACAGTGCAACCGTCATAAATAAGAATCAGTTGCCAAGCATCTGAATTTTGATCATGTGACCATGGGAATTCTGCAATGATCGTAAGTGTGAAAAGGGTCATAAGACACTTTTCCCAGTGTTGTTGTAACTTCGAACAATAACTAAATGAACTATTGTAAATCGAGGATTATCTGTACAAGACCATAAATTCTAGTCCTGCTTTAGGCATAAATCTAACTGGGATGCTTTGAGTCATTCATTCACACCCGGTCCTAGAAAAAACACAATGTCAAAACACTTCTGAAAATTGGGTCTAGTTCAGCGGTGAAATCTAAAATTTGTTACTGCCGGTTCTATGGGCGTGGCTTGGTGGTGGTGGGGCCATTTTTTTTTTAACTTTTAAAACCATTTTTTATACAACCTCTTCGGCGAAGAGGTTATTAAAAAATGCTTTCAAAAGGCTCTGACGATCCCAGCTGAGTTGCCTGATCGGCAGAGGCTTTTTTAAAAATTCAGCTTGGATCGTCAGAGGCATTTAAAAGAAAAAAACAGGTTTTTTTTCTTTTAAAAGCCTTTGACGATCCCAGCTGAGCCGCACAATCATCAGAGGCTTTTTTTCTTACTTTTAAAAGCATTTTTTTGGCCAAAGAGGTTGTAGAAAAAATGCTTTTAAAAGTAAAAAAAAAAAAAAAGCCTCTGATGATTGTGAGGCTCAGCTGGGCACAGGGGTGGGGGCAGGGATTTTTGCTACCGGTTTTCCGAACCACTCACCTCCATCAGTACCGGATTGGGCGATCCGGTCCAAACCGGGAGCATTTCACCCCTGGTCTAGTTCCAGAAAACTGCATGGATTACCCACGCAATCCCTAACAGTCAAAACTAATTGAATGGCACAAACCAAATAAAACTAAACTAGATAATAAAATAATAGAATGAAAAGCCAACTTCCCAATGTAAAATAGATGTTAACATTTCAAAACTGAACAAAAGCTGAAACTATATTAATGTTTTCCCTCAGATTCAGGAGTCTGATTACTTTTAGGGTTCTGGACTCCTCATTAAGAGGCCTAATATCTAGAAACTCTAATAAAGCTCTAGAAAAGAAAAATGGGGACTTCCGCACCATCATGAATAAATGATGATTTTTGCTAAAGTCATCCTTTGTACGTGGAAGATGAGGAAATGACAAAAATAGAGGAATGGAGAAGCACCTGTACAGCTTACATGCATTTATAATGTCTACATAAAACTTTATGACACCAATTAATGGATACCTTTCCTGGTTTAACTTAACTGCTTCAAAAATGCTTAACGTCTCTAAAAAAAAAAGAATTAAAAAGTTAAGAAAATCTATGCCATAGTCTTCCTCTCACCTCCTCACTGATGGATGGTGCAGAATCTGTTTATTTTATACATCATGAACAGAAACTGTGAAAATGCTCTGAACTTCAATCCTAAGGCAAGATAAAGTGCCGGAGTAGCGTTATAGATTTCAAAGACCCTAAGCCAATGCACTGGCACAAAGACATCTGCTAATATCAGCTTGCCAAGATACTGAGTTGCCTGTTAAGTGATAACATTTAGTCCCTCCAGAATAGAGCAACAGATGTGTAAGGCTCTTCTCAGTTTGTTTTTGCTTCCAGCACCTTCAACATGTTTCTTCAATTATACATTACAAGAGTGACTGCACAGCAGTATACCCATAAACTCTTAACTACCTAATTCTTCTCTTTCCAAAATTTACAAGGGTCAAGATATTGCTGAAGCCCATAGGACATTAGAGTGCAGCTGTTCTTCCATATGTTCCTTAGGTTTACATCTGTTATAGAGATAACCCCAAAGCATGGTAGCTGGCATGACATGACACTATGTTTCTCCAAAGATTGGAAATCACTTCTTTATCACACCTATGAGTTATTGTAGGATCGTAACTATGTACAGCATCTGTAATTTAAAATGCATTTTTGTTTGTAAACCTTTTCTTAAGGGTATATTTCTTAAGTTCAAAAAGAGAAAATCATGCACATATAGAAGTGAACCAAAATAAAAAAAAATCACTGAAATAAATGTTTAAAAGTTTTCATTCAATGTAGTAGCATTTTCCTACTATACAGTGCATTTTTCAATATTGACGTTTTGCATAAACGATTGCAAAAACATAACAAAGCATCTTTAGCATCATGGGTGATGCTACTTTCATGTGGCAAAATCCAATGTTAAATGAATTAGTTTGGATGATTTTCCGCCATTTCCTGCTTTGAAAACCATGTGTCTCCAAAACATATGTTATTCTTTCTCTTTTTACCATTCTGCTGACAGAAAGTTTCTTCAGGAAACAATATAGAAAAGTTAGAAATACCTGAATATGTTATATTCTCTGCAAATTTCCCACAGGAAACCTGGTGCAGGTTTCAGTAGAACAGCAAGAAACTGGAAGAGTTTAATCTGGGGGTGGGGATTATGTGTAAAGTTGAGTATAATTTTTAGGGAGATTATTATGGCTACTTTGTTGTTATTTCGCATATAACATTTCATTTTTTTTTTGTTTAAAATATTTTTTCAAATGCTTGAAATTCGAGAATGAACCTAAAACCTTTTTTAATAAGTATGTAAATGAAATTCCATTAAAAGAATAATGTATAAATAGTGTACAAATGTTTTCACTCATGACACCTCAATGTGCAATGTTAGATCAGGCAATATAGTCTAATTTTTAGTCAGGTGCAACCAGAAATTCTACTAATGTTTTTGACCATTCCTATTTGATGGCAGAAAATTCCAGTTTAGCTATAATTCCACAAAGTATGGTAGAGATTCAATGAAAACCATTTATATTTGAAGAATATCTAATATTTTAGTTCATTTCAAAGTAGTACTTGAAGATTAGCTGCAATTTTTTAATATCTGCAAAGTACATATATTAACACCCTGGCGTCAGTGGTGAAATGCAGCCGCTTCTATCCAGCTCAGGCGAACCGGTAGCACTGGCAACGGAAGGCACTGCGCACCTGCCCAGATGTCATCACGTCCCATTTTTAACCCTCTGTACATGTGCAGAAGGCTCTGCGTATACATGGGGGAGATGCGAAGGTAAGTGGATTTCATCCCTGCCTGGCATGGACATCTATACAGTATTGGAAATTAAAATGAAATGTTTCCAATAACCACAGTATATTCGCAGCAATATATTCAGGCAAAACCTTGTATATTTTCATTGTAGCTATTTACATGTATAGTTTTATCAGCCCCAGTTAAAATTTTCAGGTTATTGTGTAAATCAATGAAGAATTTAGAAACATTTTGTAATGGAATATATGAATTATATTGGGGGATGAGGGAAGAGACGCTGCCAAGGAAACCATCAGACAAAAGAGGCAGGAGCCTCCAATGGAGTAATGGTAATGGAGTCACAGTAAAAAAAAAAAACTTAGGAAGAACTCTACCTTATGGATCAAGCAGTTAAAACTGGCAGCAGGAATTTCTACCTTCAGACTTGCCAGTTACTGTTAATGTAGCCTTACAATAAAGTAGAATTAGTTCTGCTTCCTGCCTGGTTTACCTGGTGAGCCAACACATTTAAAAACATATATCCCAAAATGCAATGCAATCTTTAGTGTAAGCCATGCATACATTCATCTGGAGTTTTAACCTGTATGTATTTTTTTTTTTTTTTTGGATGTTGCTCTTAGACATGCTAGTTTTATTCAGCATTGCTCCTCAAATGTGAAAGTCATGGCCTCACAATATAATCTTCCCCAACTTCCTTACCTGATCATATTGCAAGTCAAGCGTAACTTTTTACCTTTAATTTAAACTGAAATGTATTTTGTACCCATGTATTTGATATTTGGGTTAGTTGTCTGAAACTGTTAGCACATGCTCAGAAGTTCATTATTTTAACCTCTTACTCTCTAATTAAACTGTCATTGATTAAATTGACTTGAGAGATTTAAATAGAAATGGATTTACAGGCTCTTCATTAATTCATCAATTTAGTAATGTCATGTATAGTTGGTATTCAATCACATTACAGGAAATGGGCCAGTTATCTCTATACTCTGAATGTTTCAGTGCTGTTTGATTTATCTGGGTGCGTGTTCAAAAAAAGGGTAAAATTTAATGGGGCATACTTAGCTACAGTTTTTAATCTAGGAGGAATAATATCTTCCTCCCACTCTCTATACAAAAGACTAAGCAAGCATATTTGGAATACATGCAACAGAACTGTGCTCTTATTTTTTTGTTTTAGTTTACAGGTAATCCTTGATTTACAACAATTGAGCCCAGAATTTGGGTCATAAGTCATTGTGATTGTAAGTCGAGTCACCACATGACCAGGCTCTATTTTATGACCATGTTTGAAGACAGTTGTTAAGCAAGTCACCATGTTTGTTAAGCAAATCACATAGTAGTAAGACTCAATCCAGGTTATCCAATGGTGTTTTTTGCCATTTTTGTCAATAAAATGCCAATAAAAGTTGCAAAATGCAATTATGTGACTATCGTGTTTCTTACAACAGATCACTAATGAAGAAAAGGGCAGGTTGCACAGAAAGATCAGGCCTGCATAGATAGGGCTTTGAAGCTAACCAGGATCCAGCCTGGTTAATATTTGGATAAGAGGTCATTGAGATATCACAACTTGACCTGGTAAATTCAATTCAATTCAATTCAAATCTTTAATGTCAGTGCACAATATATGTACATTGGTTGAGCTCCCTCAGTGCACCTCCCCCAACACAATACAACTCACAGTGAAGACAGAAAATCCCTAACCCCTAAATTTTTTTAAATCCCTAAATTAAAAAAAAAAATCCCAGAAGGCAGCAACAGCAAGCCATTTCCATACTATTATCAAAACCACCTGCAAGAAACCATCTATGATGGACTGACCCAAGAATATTCTATTTTATTTAGTAATAGAATTTAGCACTAATAGTATTAGAAATGACTACTTTCCATCTCCCCACTTGGCCTGAAGTAGATTAATTTACACTTAAATGTCTTAAAACTGACATATTTCACTATTGAGAGAAGATGCATTTTCACAGGAATCCAAGTTTGATTCGATACCTACATAAAATCTTTTTCCTGATCTACTGTACTGTGAGTAGAGCAGTCTTCAGTTGCCTTTGAGGAAATGGAAAAAGGCATTCAGCCAAGATAGCAGATAGGAAAGAAAGATGTTCATTGCCAAAGAAAAAGAACAGGTAGACTGGAATTAGGCCACATCGGAGATTACATTTTCAATTATATTCATAATAAAAATTATAATTTTGCAGAAGTATTGAACGTATTGTAGGAATTGGGATGGTGTAGTACTCCTCATGTTCACAAAGGTTGATCAGTGGAGTTTACACTTTCATTTTGAAATAAGAATCCTCTCACCACCTCCACTCATCCCTCTCCCCCACAAATATGTGTCATTTCAGTAACTTTACACAATAAAAACACAAACATTTAAGGAAAGATACAGCACATTAAGTATAAACCCCCATTTCTGTCTTGGATGATAGATGCAAGAATTCCAACTGAGTTGATTTTATGAACCAGTTAAATGATTTGTATTCAGAACCACATTAAAAATCCCCATGACAAAGTGTACTTTTAACAAAAATACCCTGCTTGTGACACATCCTTTGCAAGTAATGTGTTTTCATTTTTCACATGTTGCATCTCATTTATTTTATTCAGGCACACATAGTTAAATCTGCAAGATACGGCAAGCTTCCAATACCCTTGAAATAATAAATCATTTCTTACAGATGTTTTTACCCACTGCAAAGCTGCCTCTCATTAATCAAACATTATCAGTTTCTATCAGTGCCCAGTCCTAAACGAGGAATGCACTTCATTCTCTCTTCTGACTTTTATTCACTGTCGAACCCTAACCTTTCTTTATTGCCGAATACTCATTTGCAAAATTCCTAATATATACTTTTAAATACAGAGCAAACGCACACAAATCTAGTTTTGTTTCTGTGTGCAATTCATTTGTTTTTTAGTACAATTAAACACAGACATACAATCTCAGCCTGAGCTTCAACAAGATCACAGCAGAAAATTCAGTTGTATTTAGAGTTAGTTATTCATTAAATAGAAGGTGAATTGTGTTTCATTCAGTGTTCAAAGACTTTGTGGAGCAGGACCCATACAAAATAAATCTATATTTCATTTTTGATCAATTATTAAAACTTCATTTCAGAAAATAGCACAGCATATACTGCAGACTGAGTCTGCTCAAAACAGTACTTTTGAAAATGCAGAAATTAATTAAACAAGGGTCTATCAGAAGTAGTCTCCCCCCCACCCCCCAAGAATGGGAACAACAATCAGGATTACTAGATTATCAAAACCTGTCCCCTGAACTGGAAAGGGTTCTTCTACAGCTTTCATCCTCCCTCAAACCATTTCACAATCTTTTATATAAAAAGTTTTTAAAAAATATGAATGAATGAAAAAAATGACTGTGACTGTTTTGAAAAATTAAGTAATTAAAAAACTCAATTATTTATATCAAACTGTGTAAAGTTTGCAGGCACTTTGAAGATAAAATCATTTATGTTGCTTTGAGCTGAATGCTGGATGGGCCATGTCATGAAAGCACAGATGTAACAGCTTGCAGGGTAATCTGGGACTCCTTCAAGTGGTCTTCTCTGCAATAAATTCAGATGCCTTTAAATTAGATCCCTGTATCTTATGACACTATGTGTGTATGAGACATGGGGAGATATGCTTGGAGGAAGGGATGAAGCAGCTGGCCCTAAAGAAGGTTGTGGTATATCCCTCTTCAAAAAACAAAACAAAAATCCCATCACTAATTATTGACATATCCATAGCATAACCTTTCTAGCCATGGTTGAGTAGATGTTTAGGTTCACATTGGGGATGACCTGGATGGTAAGATTGCATGCCTTCCTGTCCCATTGGAATATTTAACGTATTTGACACCTTCAATTGTGGTAACATTCTGGACTACCAAAAATGGTGTGGGCTCCACTCCTTCCTAAGCAAACAATTTAAATGGTATTGTTGGAAGAGGACAGGTTAAGCCTTTGGTTACTCAAATGTGGGATGCCCCAGGACTTGGGCTTTTCATCGGTATCATTTAACATCTCCATGAAACCATGGGAAACCATAGGACCATGAGGAGGTCCTATGTTATGATTAGATTTTATCAATATACTGATGTACTACATCAACACTTCAAGGTGAGCACAAGAAGCAGTCAGTACCTGGAAATAATAAGGGTCTAAAATTTTATTCCTCTAGAATTTTTCTTTCTCCCATCGCACAATTTCTTCAAGGCTTTAACAAGTCTCTTTTATAAATCTGATAGGAAAACATTTTCAAGGTCATTCTCTTCATTTGTCATTTGTATTTCCCGTTTAATATTTAAATGTTTAAATCTCCACAAAAGTGGAGTCAACAACCACAACAAAGACTGAACAACTGATGGGAAGTAGGGATGAGTATAGGATGGGCAAAAACCCACATGTATTCTGCTCCTCACAAAGAGACTGCAAAACAGAAGTTTTCTATGGGTTTGATTGCTAGGAGACAAACAGATTAGCCATATTGCTCATAAATATGGTGGAGCCTTTTAAACAACACCAAGATTCACTTTCTAATCACTTTAGAAATTGCATATGAATCATCTTAATGCTATTAGAGACCTTCAGAACAAGAAGTCTGAAAAATTGCCAGGTTTGTTTGGCTTCAACCATGAACAAAAGGAAAATTAATTATAAGTAAGAACTCAAGACAATTTGAAAAAAACTGCAAAAGCTAAATAACATCTAATGAAATTCTAAATGGATTAAGGATCCAGTTAAATTTAGAATATTGACAGAATAGAATGGAATGGAATGGGAATGGGAATGGGAATGGGAATGGGAATAGGATTCTTTATTGGCCAACTGTCATAGGACACACAAGGAATTTGTTTCCGGTGCATAAGCTCTCAGTGTACATAACAAGCAACAAATGATAAATCAAGATCATAATCATAAAATACAATCATCATAAATCATAAGATGCAAACTCAGTGATTGTCATGGAATACCAAATAAGCAAACAACATAAATCATAATAGGATACTAAATAAAGGCAATCAACAGATACAAACAACAAAGTTATAGTCATAAGAAGCTACGTAAATAGATAAGATGAAAGATGAAAAGGATAATAGGTAATACAGCCCTACTGGGTGGTTTGACATCCTAGGGCATAGACAGCGTTGTGGGAATTAGTTGTTTAACAGAGCGATAGCATGGGGAGAAAACTGTCTTTGTGTCTGGTTGTTTTGGCGTGCAATGCCCTGTAGCATCGTCTTGAGGGAAGAAGTTGAAACAGTTTATGTCCAGGATGTGAGGGGTCTGTAGATATTTTCACAGCCTTCTTTCTAGCTTGTGCAGCATACAGGTCCTCAATAGAAGGCAGGCTTGTTGCAATTATTTTTTTCCGCAGTCCTAACTATTCATTGAAGTCTGTGTCTGTCTAGCCAAACCAGATAGTTATAGAGGTACAAATGGCAGACTCCATTATTCCTTTTTACTACAAGATTCAGAAATTAACTATAAAAAACAAATAGCTTCTCATGGGAACCAGAATTATTTTGGCTATCTTAGGTTCATAACAAAGATAAACAACTTTATGATTTTAGAAACTGAATACTAGGGTGTGTAAAGACTTTAAGTAGAAGGAGAAAAATACAAGCTTACTTTTGCTGACAAGTAAATTGGGACTTTCAAAGTGACACAAAGTATTATAATATTGGAAATATTAATGGAGATCTTTGAAGAATTGAACCAGAAACTAATAGCTACAATATCAATAGTGTTACTAATGATGTCTGTCAATTTGAATAAACTACATCTAAAATATATTAATGAGGGAGTGATAGATGTGGAACAAATTTTATGTGGTAAAAGTACCACAGGTGGAACTACAAATTACAGGCCAAGACAAAGAATAAAAAAAGGATGCTTTATTATATAAAAGTAACTGGATAAATTTAAAAAATTAAATGGGTACCAATGAAAACCTATAGATTGACTATGCTTCCTAAATTTCTGGATAGTCTAGATTAATAATGTCATTATTATGTCAGGATTTTAAGATTTCTCATCAGTTCTTGCTCAGAGAATCAGTTCTTTTATTTTTTTATTACATACCAATTGACCAGTTGAACTTCATACTAAACTGAAAGTGGGTAAATTCAATCAATCAAGCTACTTTTAATGTACATTATCAGAAGTATCTGCATTGTTTTCAGTTCTCTTTACACATATCCAAAGCATTTAGATTTTAAACTTTGATTTTAATTTATGTTTTAATGCAGATATATTTTCATGACAGTAAGCCACACAGTTACCTTATGGTAAGATGGACAGTCAATAAATTTTATAAATGAATGAATGAATAAATAAATGAATGAATTTGATATCCTAGAATGGTGTTTTTTCTTTTTGTTTTTAAAAGAACATACAGGAATGAGCTTTATTTCAGTATCGGAACATTGTTTTTGAAAAAAAAATGATGAATGCTACTAAGAATAATTATTTGAGAAGGACCACAAATCAAGGATGCCCTCTCTCATTTCTCTTCTTTGCAAACTGCTAATGAATTTCTAATGCAGATGATCTCAAATCATCATACAGTACAAACTGTTGGCATTAATCAAACTGAAATTCAAATTAATTTGTATGCAGATAACATTTTGATTTTTTTATTTTAACCTGTTCTTTCTGCTTATGTTATGAAGTATCAAACTTGATGATAAAGAAGAAAAATAAGATCATTTCTGTTTATAAATGTCAACAAGTTTATAGGTGAGTTTCATAAATTCTTAGAATTACAACTCAAATACTTCTCTTCAAATATTTTGGAATATTTTCAATGAGAAGCTAGGTTAATTAATGACAAGAATCCACATCTTACTTTTCAAAAAATAGAATACATCTAGGCAAGTGGAGAAAAGTCAAGCTATCATTCCTGGGGTGAATAAATATAAATAAAATGAGGATTCTCCATTGCTTCCTTTTTCAGTCTATACTCATTATTTCTTCATGTCTGTTTTCTTGTAGATATATTTGCCAATCATGCAAACATTCTAGATTTTATAACATTTAAAAATAGCTTTAAGGAAAGTAAATAAAATTTGTAGGCTTGGTTTTTATATGACTAGGTATCTGAACAGGCAAAGGAGGACATTGTTGTTATTAGTTGTGAAGTCGTGTCTGACCCATCGCTAGCCCATGGATAACGTTCCTCCAGACCTCCCTGTCCTCTACCATCTTCTGGAGTCCATTTAAGCTCACGCCTACTGCTTCATTGACTCCATCCAGCCACCTCATTCTCTGTTGTCCCCTTCTTCTTTTCCCCTCAATCTTCCCCAGCATTAGGCTCTTCTCCAGTGAGTCCTTCCTTCTCATTATGTGGCCAAAATATTTGAGTTTCATCTTCAGGATCTGGCCTTCTAAAGAGCAGTCAGGGTTGATCTCCCCTAGGACTGACCGGTTTGATCGCCTTGCAGTCCAAGGTTCTTGCAGGAGTCTTCTCCAGCACCATAGTTCAAAGGCCTCAATTCTTTGGCGTTCAGTCTTTCTTATGGTCCAACTTTCACAGCCATACATTGCAACTGGGAAAATCATAGCCTTGACTATATGCACTTTTGTTGGCATGGTGATGTCTCTGCTTTTTAGTGAGCTATTTAGATTTGCCATAGTTTTCTCCACAGGATCAAGCGTCTTTTAATTTCTTGGCTGCAGTCCCCATCTGCAGTGATCTTGGAGCCCAGGAAAATAAAATCTGTCACTACCTCCATTTCTTCCCCATCTATTTGCCAGGAATTGAGAGGGCCAGATGCCACTGGAGTAGGAAATGGCAACCCATTCCAGTATCTTTGCCATGAAAACCCCATGGACAGTACCAAAGGAAGGAAGACATAGATACTGAAAACGAGGATAAATGGGGTATGTTTGTGTGTGAGATGGAATGTGCACCTTCTGGAGCAAAGAAGGAGACTTATGGCAACACAAAGCTTTCCCAGAAAGAGGCCTAGATTAAGTAATTGCATAAGCTGGATAGAGGAGGGGGGGTGAGGTCTAGGCCATACCCTAGAATTTCTCAAGATATATTCAGTAGGTTAAAGCAGGGATGTCAAACTCACATTGTTATGGCGGTGTCACGTGATGTATTGGGACTTTTTCCTCCTTCACTAAAATGGGTGTAGGCATGGCCAGTGGGTTACACATCCGGCCTATGGGCCAGGAATTTGACAACCCTGGATTAGAGGATTACAACTTTAGTTTGGCAAGATTCTGCCCATTAGTGTATACAAGTAAAGGATTCAATTCAATGGGACCTCCCTGTCTCATTTCTGGGCTTAGGAAAGAAGGACACATCGTTTAACATCCTTGGCATTCACAACAAAAATTAGAGCTAAAACATGAGCCGAGGTGGCGCAGTGGTTAGGGTGCAGTACTGCAGCTACTTCAGCTGACTGATAGTTCAGCAGATCAGTAGATCAAATCTCACCGGCTCAGGGTTGACTCAACCTTCCATCCTTCCAAGGTGGGTAAAATGAGGACCCAGATTGTTGGGGGCAATATGCTATTTAGTATACTGTCTTTAGTATACTTGGAGAGTGGGCAGCATAGAAATATGAATAATGAAATAAAATAATAAAATAAAATAAACTTGTACATAGGCCTGCATATATACAACGTTGCTTTTTCTAGGATCAAAAAGGCTGGTTTTTCAATTGCAATATTTTTTACAACCAATCTTTTTTTTTTAAATGTATGCTTCCAATATTATAGAATTGACAATGACACGATTTTCAAATTTCACTATAGAAGAATATCACAAGTGATCCAAAGACTACAATTAACATAGATTTGAAAGTACTGGACTGAAGTCAATTGCTAGAATCAGGAAATCACTTAAATTCAACAGCCTAGATTTATGTTATTTTTATCAACAGACGAAGCGGGAAAAGAAGCAGACAATAATACATAAAGGTTTGAATAACTAGTGTTGTGAAAACAATCCAAAATTAACAAAAAGCAAAATACTCAAAAAGCCACACAATGTTTAATATTAAGGCTATGCTTGCCAGATGGAGGACAGGGGACAGAAAGGACGTTCCCATAGAGAGGGGCTCCTCCGGGTGCTGTCGGCCAAACAATGTCGGCTGGCGGCCCCCAGGGGGAGAGCCTTCTCTGTGGGGGCACCCACTATCTGGAACGAGCTCCCCCCAGAGTTATGGAGGATCCCGGATCTTCGTGCCTTCCGCCGTGAGTTAAAAACTTTCTTGTTCCACCAGGCGGGCCTGGCCTAATTCTTCCCTTTTCCCCTTCTTTTGTAAAATAATTTAGAAATTTCAAATTGTAAATATTTTAATTTGGGGTTTTAATATTTTAAATTTGGGATTTTAAATATTGGGGCCAATGTTTAATTCGGTTTTATTTGGCTTTTAAATTTTGTATATATGTTTTTTATTTATGGCTGTTCACCGCCCTGAGTCCCCTCGGGGAGAAGGGCGGTATATAAATCTAATAATAATTAAAAAAAAGGAGATCTTGTCCACCTGTAATTGGCCCTCTGGCAACTCTGTATATAAATCATGTTATATAAATCAGAAAAAAACCATGAAATTCAAGGATTGGGATAGAATTAACTTAGTAATTTTCTTGCCCCTACATTAATATGAAAATATTCTTCCATTCATCCCTCTCATCTCTGGTAAATGTGAATGAAAATATTAGCATATTGCATTATCATCTTTCCCAAACACCCCCACACACACATTTTTGGGTCAACCTGCAACCTCCCAACCTGCTGTAGGGAGTAACACCTGCAAGATAAATGGACATGGCTTATTCCTTATTTTAGGTTTAATCCAAAGTAACGTGTCCTTTTCATTACATTATTCATCCCAAACATGAAGGTCTATAAACATAGAACCATAGAGTTAGAAAAGATAATTCAGTTCAAATTCCTGTTCAATGTAAGATCCACTAGACCATTTCCGACAGGTAACATTCAACCTTTCTTTGAAGATCTCTGGCCAAAAAGATGTCACTTATGTTGGTGATCTCTTCTACTGACTAATAGCTCAGAGAGCCAAGAAACTACTCTGAGTTAATTCCAGAAATATTAACTACTACCATTAATGTCATAGTTAACATCAAAGCATGATCCTTAACAAAATTTGAAAGAATTTGAAGAAGAGTATGTAGCTCCAAAAGAGTTATCTAAGAGCTTATTTTCCAAAATTTATGGATAGTTACCTAGTGCTCAATTAAGAACACATTTAACACTAAAATCTGTGTGGGAGGATAATATCTGTCATTATTTGATTCGCAAAGAGCTTTGGAATCAACAGAAAATAATTTCAGTACATCTTTAAGAGACATTTTTAAAACCAATTTAGATAGTATTTCATGCCCATCAAATTATACTAAATACTTTGTTCCATTTAAGTTCTATAGATACGGGGAAAGGGGAAGATCTAGTACATTCCCGCACATGTGACTTAGCTGCTTCTTGAATGAAGTTTCACAAACTCAATTGATCAAAATGTGGAAAACTATGGAGTACTGTTTTTTAACAGAAATAAATATTTAACTTCCCAGTTACTCATTAATATGTGATTTGGAGTAGCACAAATAACCACTGAATCCTCTAGAAAATGATATAAATCTTATACTAAGAATAGTACAAAGTATGAAAAGAATTGTACATGAAATATTTATTCTATGTACAAGTTTAATTAAGAAAATATTCTTACACGGAAAGACCAGGGTTGGTTAGATGATATTTTGAAACCTCTTTTTACAGTTTCAAAGTCCCTATTAGTAAACTGAGCAATATATTCTTTTCTAACTTAGCTTTTCCTTCTGAGCTATTTTTCACATCAGGCTTGGAAGAACTGACATCAATAGATTTTAAAAGTACTCCTAACCTTTTGACTTAACTAATAGCAAAACACTTTCAAAGGGATCTATTAATACTATTTCCAGGTATACGGTAGACAATTAGTAACTACTAATTCATATTAAGGTCTATGCATTCCCTTTCTTTCATGCAAAAGGAATTACATAATCAGAGAGGAGCAATTATGCTTTTATTGCATTGGAAATAAAATCAAATGGTTATTACTTAATTTACACCAAAAATAATCCTGCTTTTGACTTTGGCAACAAAATTATAAACAACATCATTACAAACTAATCAACCTTATCTTTTTGACTATTAAATTGTAATCACTGAACTCTTTCCATTAAACTGTAATCAGTGAAGACCATTAATTAGAAAGATCTTTGAACAAGTACAGTGCTAAAATGCTGAAAGTTACTATTTTCTATAATGCCCTATGTTACACTTCTTCAACCTCTGGCAGAGACACATCGCCTAAAATCAATTTAAATTATAGAAAGGATGAGTATGTCAGGCAGTACCTAGGAAATTAGAATGCTAAGTGTTCAATTGTTATCTATCAGTTCAATGCCACTCACTACATTATAGTGCAGTGTGGAAATCAGCCCACAATAGCTAGTGTATTTCTTTTAGCAGGAAGCACTGCCAAGGACAAAGACTTTGGAAATATTTCCTTTTGCAATGCAGGGAGAGATATTTTTCTTATCCAATGCATAATTTTATTATTGGACACACATTCTTTACATTACATTTGCTACTTGGTTTCTTAAAGCTCAGCAACTTCCTGTGAAGTGTGCAGATATCACACATGTACCAAATCACAAGATGAAGAATGTTAATATTGCCATAAACCTCTCTAGAAATTATGGCATACATCCCATGAGGTAGTTTAGGCTTAGCTTACAACATCTTTCCTATTCAATTGCTGAACCAGAAAGTCTTCTATATTATGGGATGAATTTATAGCATAGTAACACAAATCAATGTCAGGCACACAAAGAACTATTTATGGTGGATTTATAAAACATGGTACAAACACATAAAATGCATTCCTTATTATCATCTGGAAAAAAAAATCTTTATGTGGCTATTATATTTGCCTCTACACATTCATCAGATAACGTGCATAAGAGAGTATAGACTTTTTAAAATTAAATTGTTACCATCATAATCCTAAATGTGACCTGTAACAAAAACATCCTATTGATAATATGGGAACATTATTTCTTGAAATGTATTTAAGATGTACTCTTTTTCTCCACATTCTCTATGGCTTTTATTCCCACAAAATCCAAGAAATAAATAGCTTTGGCAAGGAGACAAGAACTGCTATTATTTTTTTTCCAGTGGATTCTAAGATGTGAAGGAAATAAAGGCACAAACTATCTCCTAAAAGCTTCTATTTTTAACCCGTGAAAATATAGTCTAAGTAATATATTTGGAAATGCATGATATGGAAACTTTACTTATACCCTATAAAAATAGCTTGATTTATTTTTTGCCCTTCTCTTTCAAATAACTGTAAATTGGGGGGAAAAATATGCTACCGATTTTAAAAAAAGTATTCCATTAAACATAATAATTACAAAGTAGAAAAACCACACAAACTATCAAATCTCAGTTAGAAAAATATCTTCCACTACATCTTTTAAGTATCCATTAAAATATTAAGGACAAGTGTTAATTGAGTATTGTGTTAAAGACTGGTCCATTGTGTTTTTAGAGTAAAGACAAGATTCAGAAATATTTTTAAAAATGCAAAACTTCTTAGATTGGAGGGGGAAAAGTCATTTTTTACTATGAGTCAGTACCATTTCCTCTATATTTTTTGTTTTTCTCACTTTCCTATTCTTCATTGCTAGGATGCTTCTTGATTTACCTTCTGCATCTTCTGCTAATTGGGGATCATGAACTGCAATGAATGACTAGATAATATTATATTTCCAATCAGATTGTGCAAATTCAGCTGAGTATGATGAACATTTTCTGCCAATCAAGAACCATGTAGGAAACAGGAGCACATCATTTTACTTGATGGCTTAGAGGAGAAATACAGCCAATTTAGAGAAAGAGCCAAAACAAAAATGCAAATTAAAAAATAAACATTTCCACAAGCATGAGAAAAATACTGAAAGAGAGGAAGGCTGCTAAAATCTTTCTGAGAAACATAAAGCACTTTTTGCTCCACTTCAATAAAGACACCCAAAAAACTAAAATAAAAAGAATAAATGGCTTGACCACAAGTCATGGTAACCGGTTATGACTATCTATGCTGAATAATGCAGTTTATTAGCCCAATTGGTTTAAATAAAAGCTGGTATATATTTGGACCACAAGAGTATTATTATTCAAGAATACGACAAGTAGAAGAAGCTACAGGAAATAGTCATCCTAGAGGAGTTCCTAGACAACTCTGACAAATACTAAAAATATGCCTCAATATGTCTGAGATTGTCTACTGTGTCAAAAGTGGCTGTGCCTCTTGCTGAGTGGGCAGCAAGAGGAATTTGGAAGCTGGAATGATTATATTTATAAGACACAAATTTATACTGGAAGGCTGCTTGGAATTTCATTCATTAACATGAAAAAGACCTGCCATTTTCTCCACCAGTAATTGGCACCAAACGTCAAGTGAGATTTTGGTACATTTCCAATTTTTCCTCCTATAGTTTCAAGATTCCAACAAGCCAAGCTCTCTAACTTGCCTCAGGGAGAGGTAAAATGAAGGAGAAATGAACAGGCATTTCTAGGTCCATTGTTTAAATTTTGTATGTGTCATGGCTCATATGGAATAAGGTAGCACAACATTTCAAGAAAGTGTCTAGAAGCATTAAACCTGTACAAGGTCAAAGGCAGACAGGCGTTAGCTAAAATCAATGACATTGCATCATCAGCATGTATTTATGCCTGTCAAAGTATGGCTGGGACCGGAGCATGCACACTTTAATGTGGACCTGTAGAATGTATTCTGCAGCTAAAGTGCTTGAACTTACTGTCTTAAGTTTGAAGCACAAGTCTTAACATGTAGCCACAACCAAGGGTAACCTGTTTTAATTGGAAGCATGCAGTACATCAGGCAATTTGTAGTTCCAACACACAGGACAGGACTTGCCTCTATTTTTACGAAATTTTGATGAAACATTCAAGCACAGAAACAAATACAATCCAGAGGCAAAACTTTGTTTTAATGTTAATTATTGTTTGTTTTGTTTTGCATTAAAGAAGAATGGGCTTACCAGAAATGGGAGAGCAAGGTTTAAAAAAGAACAAAAACTGAAAGGAAATTTCATACCACCACTGCTTTTATTCCTAAACTCTGGGACGGCTTAAAATTGATCCTACGACTATATTTGCTACTTTGGACATACATGCATTGACATTTCTCTGATCAGTTAAAGTCAAATGAAAAGTACGAAGATGACTAGAATCACTCGTCTCTTATAGGGGAAAAAAGACATCTCAGGATTCAATAGACAATGTTTCTGCGATTGGGAAGCCAAGCTATCCAGATTCTGCAATGCTCTGTCACTAGAGAGTCTGTAGACCCTGCTGAACTATGGCTGAGTCAGAAATGCACAGGCAAGGCTGTGCCAAGGAAACAATGGCGATTACAGGGATACAGAGCTGGTGAATGCAAGGAGTAGCACAAATGCCATATGAGTATATGTCCATGTCTGCAAGGAGATCCATCTAGGCAGGTCTACATTCTATGCCTTTCTTGTTTTATTATTCATTGACAATCTGTGAAAAAAGTACAAATATATTTGGGGGATCTAGACTTTTAAAAAAAAAATCTGCAAAAAATGTAACCATCATAGCCAGATTAGACTGTATAGATTTTGAAAAAAATGCTTTTAGTTATGTGGCTCTCCCACTCTCCTTCTGGGGTGGTGAGAAAGTCAGTAGGTAGTAGGTTTAAAATATCGCGGGAATGGGGGAAAGCATTGCAATAATGAGACAACAACATTGCCTTAAGCAGTCATATATAATACATTTTATTGTCCCAAAAAGTAGTGCTGACCTTTGGTCAGAAAAGATATCCATGTACAGAAAATATTCTCTAAACATAGTTCATTAATGAGAAACATGAGGCCCACTATTTTTTTCCTGTATCACAAGCAAAATGAACATCTGTTCACTTTTTGTCACATAGGTTCTCAATGCATGTGGGTGGGTGTGAACACAGTCCTTGATATGTAATATTCTTCCCATCTGCACACCAGGTGGCACTGCATAGTTAATCAGAAGATAATAATTGGCACAGGGTGATAATTTACGTTTTGGAGATAACAGTATAAATCAATCTTAGGACTTAAAAAAAAATGCACCCGGGCCCAGACTTCTAATTTTGTTCTTGTTGTGCAATTTAATAGTGATCAATGAGATTATTTGATGACACTATTGTTTCCAATACTATGTTAATTAGCACTGAACAATTACTCTGAGGTTGCTTAGATGAATGATTTGATTTTGTTCTATCCGATATAAGGTTTTAACCTTCAGTTACAGAAAATTATATAGTATTTAAGCAAAGGGAAAGGAAATCATTTGTTTTGTTTATTCCTGAGAAATGCTTATGATAACATAGGATTCAGTGCCACATAAAATCTCTAAGAAGATAAAAACGGAGTTACAGATACTCCATCACAATAAAAATAAAACAAAAAAAAGAAGAAGAATGTCAGAATAACCAGAAAATTCCCACATTTTGGAATTGCAAAAACTCAAGATAAAGGAAGCTTCAGAACTGAGGTTTAATTCTCCAAAGTCCAGTATCTCCTAATTTATACTTTAGCTCTTTTGCCTTTTCTGGTACTATAGAAATAAGGCAGCTAGAACTTTATGGCTCAGCTTGTTCTTAAAAAATGTAATCTCAGTTCCCTCTTTACAGAGTCATATGTCTGGCGATACTGTTCCAATAACTCTTCAGTTTTAGCTGTAATTATCAGAGTTGGAAGCAAATGAATTAAAATTGTTCCTCCTTATGGTAAAAATGCAGCGATGGTAGGCGTTGCTGAAAATAACAACAATACAAGAATGTTTGATCAGTGACCTCCAAAGCTACCAAAGCATTTGTTCACATCCAACTGTGCACACAGTTATATATGGACCAAATGAAAATAGATTCATCCGATAATTGCCTATTCAATATTTCTGATATTCAGTGCTGATCCTTGAAGTATAGTATTAGAAATAGCAGCAAATATAGCATAATTCTGCATATAACAAGAATGTGAATTAATTTAAGAACATAAATATACATCATTCTTCTATTGCATGAAAGTTTGAGAAAAGATGGTACAGCAGTAATTTTCAAATTAAGAACTTCCAAATTCTAATCTCACTTTTTTTTTTACTGTAAATTCAGCTTAATGTTTGCTTTCAAACGTACCTTGCTGTTCAGGAAAAAAAAAAGTAGCAGTTTTAGATTGTAGACATGTTGACAACCATTTTTTTAGAACATCCTTTAATATTTCAAAAATGCCTCTTACAAACACTGGAGATTTCTGATTTGTATTCTTTAATTAGGACTGAACTGTCTTTAAAAAAATACAAAAGCAATGGCAACTTGATACAGAATAGCCCATCAATGGAATGGAATGTCCTGACAAATTCACTGGGAAATTATTATGATAGATTCTTGGGAGGGAAAATTGATATATTACACATTTCTGCAAAGTTGTATACTTTAGATAGATATCTTTTATTCGACCTCTAGTTGAATAATGCATGTATAACGCAATGGTGTTTATATCACAACCGAGGTCAACCCTAACCCTAACCCTAACCCTAACCCTAACCCTAACCCTAACTCTTTTCTTTCTTCTTTTCTTGTTAATTTGCTTTCAGAACTATTGTATTAGAAATTCTGTATCTATTTAAGGTATTTTAGCAGTAGCCTGTATGCAAATTAAGCTGCATGTTTCATAGATCTATATTATTTTTACTTCATTCATACAAAAGTTTGGAATCTTGAGTGGCTACTCCATAAATTGGGAGAAAATTAGATAATGCCATCTGGTTTCAGAAATAATTTTGACAGGTTTGGGGTTTGGGCTTTCAAGTTGTCAGCTGATTCTTTTGTTTATCTTGGTATAAATTTTTTACAAAGTTCCTTCAGCTGGTAAATTTCAACTTATCACCAATGATTGGTACAAATGACAGAGGATCTAGACAGATGGTCTAGAATTCCTTTCAGTATCTGCAGCAAGAGAAATAGATTAAGGTGAACTTAACTTCAAAGTTCATTTACATTGCAAGTTTTCTTATTTTCATTCCTCCATATTATTTTAAGCCAATTTATTTGCAACTAAACAATTTCCTTTGGCAGGAATCCTTCGAGATTCTCACTCCATAAATTACTGTTGCTCATTGGGAAAAGTTTATTTAATTCTCTACATTTTCTGTCTTATCACTGGGTCTTTATGTTATCTTTTTATCGAAGAATTTTATTGAAGAATAAGGAGTTTGGCCCTTAGTTCACGAGTCTGTGTTCGAATTCTTTTGTTTATCTTATTATATAACAACTCCTAGGTGCTTTTTCAAGTGGTAAATTTGAATTCATCTCTAATTTTGGCACAAATGAAATAAGATTTAGACAGATGGTTCAAAATTCCTTTGAGTATCTGTGGCAAGATAAATGTGATTAAGACAAATGTAACTGAGCTTGAGTTGTATTCAAGAAGATTTTCTATTTTTATTCCTTCAACTGATGTTAATTTATATGTACTAACCAATTTTTTTTGGCAGGGCCATCCTCTTGTCATTGCATAAATTACAGCTGCCTGTGAGAAAAGATGGATTTAATTTTCCAGTTTGAGATTTATCACTGGACATTTATTTAGCTTTACTTATAAACTAGAATAAGGAGTTTCAAAATGTAGCTTGCATGCATCCATATTGAGAGATGTTTTTGATACCACTATAAAGTTCACAATTGGAACTTTTGTTTATGTAGTGATTGAATTAAAGTGAATTATTAGTGCTTGATAACCAGCTCATATTTATGACTGGTAGCCAAGCATCCCATCCCATATAATCGCTATTTGAATCTTCTCTGCCAGCTTCCCCAAACAGTCAATTGGAAAGCAGCAGCGAAGGTGAAAGTGGAAGGGATGGAGGTGAACTGAAATCCTTCAATGGGTTGCAGGGTGTGGAAATCCTGAAGGCAGCTCTGTTACTGCAGCTCTATGAATTTTCCCCCAAGGGGAAGGGAGATTGCTTAACAACTGCAACCAAGACTGCTAGGATTGCAATTATTGAGCGACCCCAATCATATGGACAGCTTGCTTAACAACCACTTCACTCACTGAGTGATGTTCCAGTCCCAATTTTGGCAATAAATAGAGGACTATCTGTATTGTGGTAATTGGGGGAGGGTTCTTTTGTTCATCATATAGATTTTTGCACTTTACCCAATTTTTTAATAATATTCATATTGTCACTATTATATATCATTTTTTAATAAAGCAAAACAGCAATAAAAGATAATATATGTGGTGTATATCTTTATTCATCTGAGATAAATTATAATTCCAACTGAATTCAAAGGTTAATATATGATAGGCTAGTTAGAATTGCTGCGAAACTTTGAATGATCTAGGGCCGTGATGGCGAACCTATGGCACGGGTGCTACAGGTGGCACGTGGAGCCATATCGATGGGCATGCGAGCTCAGCTCCGACACGCATGCGTGCGCCAGCCAGCTGATTTATGGGCCTTCTGGGCCTACCAGAAGTCAGGAAACACACTGTTTCCGGCCTCTGGAGAGGGTGAGGAAGGCCGTTTTTGCCCTCCCCAGGCTCCTAGAAAGGCTCTGGAGCCTGGAGAGAGCAAAAAACGGGCCTACCGGGCCCACCGTGCCATCACATGCCAAAAGTGGGGGGAGCACAGGGGGGTGGGGCACATAGAATTATGGATGTGGGCACGCGGGCATGTGACCCCACCGCGCTCCCCCCACTTTTGGTACGCGATGGCAAAAAGGTTAGCCATCACTGATCTAGGGTTTGCAATTGTTAAACGTAGGCCAATAAGGTTTCCTCTAATCATTGCTAAATATTTTTTTAAAAAAATAGAACAGAAAATAAATATTCATTAAAGCAAATTTCACACAAATACATTCCTTAAAGAGCTGATTGGTTTATTGAGTATTTATTAAGTGACATTCCTTGACAGAAAAATGTGATGGCTGGATCTCATTTCCTATCAATACTAAATGAAAACAGCCACAGTACAAGGAAGTGAACCAGGACAACACAGTGTCTCCTACTCCCAACTCTCAAAGCTGCTCTAGAGGATACCATGGTCAACAGTACTGAAGGCCACCTAGACGTGAAGTAAAGAGAGGGTGGACTCATTACCCGCACCCAAAACCAGAGATCCAGAGATCATCATAAAAGCTATTTTTTATGTATTTAGAAGCAGCAACCTTTTTGAATGCTTATGGATATCTTTCTTTGGTGAGATGGAGAGAAATAGAACTTGACATGAATTATATTAGATTGCTTAGTCTATAATGTTCTAGAATTATAATGTTGTAAGTCTTTTGTAATCAGGAAAGTATAACAATACCAGGATTCCCAGACCTTTGTTCCCCAAAGCAATAATCAATGCTAGATAACAATATTATGTATATATGCAACTATATAAATAAGTTATAGCCTAGTATCGACGGTTTTCCTCCAAAAAAATTAACTTGTAGAAGAAAACCATCTCTTTTAGCAGCAGGAAGATTAATCAAACCCTTTGGAAGTAGTTTTCATTGTTATAGTTACCACTGTTCTCTGAATGACAGAAGAAATGTCAGCATTTACAAAGAACCAGTAGGGTATCATCTGATTAGCAAGCAGGTATCAGTAGAATATCTGTCTAAAAGTGTACACTGTGGCAAGATCTTCTACAAGGTAGGAAGCTTTGAAAATCAATATTTACATTTATTATATCCTTTTTCAGTCTGGGCCAAGAGTTAATTCAGAGCATTTTTCTCCCCTCTTGAAAATAGCAACCAATAACTGTAATCTACATCATTCATACCAACCGTAATCAACCATAATTATAAGTGGATTTTTTTTAAAAATCAATATAAATTATTATTATTAATAATAATAATAATAATAATAATAATAATAAGTGAAATGTATTGATTATTATAGTTGGTCACACAATCAGCCAGATGTTTAAACTGGATTTGGCATTTATATCTACCTATCAAATCCTTCCCACGGTCCTGATATAGGCAGATGTTGGTTTGATGGATGTTAAAAATATTGTCACATGATGTAAACTGTTTAATAATTATTATATTGATTGGTTGCAAGGTCAGCCAGATGTTTAGAATGGATATGACATTTTTGTTCGCCTGTCTTGAATCCTTCCCGAATACATGGGCTAGGCAGATGTTGCAGTTTAATAATATTAGTGGCACTGTTGCAGGATGTAAGCATTTCCTAGGAAAGCTGCCTTTTGCAATTGACTGATAGTGATTTTGTCAATGCTGATGGTGTTCAAGTGGTACTCCAGATATTTTGGGATTGCACCCAAGGTACCTATTACTATTGGTACTTTGCTTTCTTTTGCTACTTTTATCTGCAGGTCTTTGTATTTTGCTATTTTATCCAGTTCTTTCTCTTTCATTCCGCTGTCTCCAGATACTGCAACATCCACTAGCCAGATTTTATTGTCTTCTTTCTTATTATTAACTTCTCAATAATTTGCAAAACTGGGCTCAGTAGATGTCATTTAGGAGACAGCTAATAAAGCATAGTGGCAAAGCTGAGAACTATCTTTATTAGTTTTTTTTTCTTTTATGCAAAATGATTTTTAGAAGAAACCTATCCCTAAAAAAATTGGTAATTTGGAAAAATCAAGGCCATGAAGAAAAAAGCACAGTTTTGGTGTCAGGAGCATAAAAATCTGTGAAACGTTTAGTTAAGAAACATTTAAGTTAAGAAAAACAGAATTGTTGTTGTTTGTAAAATTTGGAAATACTTTCTCTTTGGAATCAAGAAAACAAATCCTATTTATTTCAAGGTTGCTACTTTCCCAAATCAATTGTTATGAAGTATAGGCACACAGGGCTTCAGGCAACTGAGTTTTACCTCTTTCGTCTTTTTGTTTCTGAAGAAGCAAAGGAATAATTCAATAGACATCCAATATTCATTAAATATAAAAAAAGAAGAAAGCTGTAATTGAATGCAGCAGAGTTTTGTCAGGACTGATGTTCTTTTAACTGGGTTTTGCTGATCTTGGTAGCATTTATCATCAATGACTGTTGTATTTCTCCTCCTATTCTTTTTCCAAATAAATCTCATAGCTTAATGATTAATTTATAAACTTTATGGCATTTCTTCAAATAATTGAGCATTAAAATAATGGCAATTCTAAATGAGATAAATGTGGTTAACACCAAATGCCTACAACTGTTATTTTAAATCTCAGCATCTGTCAGCCACAACTTTTAGGTTCTATCATTAAAAAAAAAAGAATAATCACACAGGTTTTGAGACTAATGAAGATTTTAAAAATAGGTGTGTTTTTTTAAGCAGAATTGTGGCCTTAGTTTGGCCGTCATGTAGTTACTGCTACAAATGGCTACCTATAATATACACAGTATTATCTATCAAAAAACACAAAACACTATAACAGGCAAAAAACTATTCCTATAAGACCTGAAAAACTATGATTTACATCTGAATCAGTGGTGGGTTGCTCCCGGTTTGGACCAGTTTGCAAAAATGAGAAGCGGTAGTAAAGGTAAGTAGAATTGTAAGTAGAATCTGAATTGTTTATCATGTTTGTTAAAGATGGAAAGTAAGACACAGTAAAAGAGTACTAAGGGGAGATAAATATAGCAACAAAAGAGGAAAGCATTCTTTACTACAAATACCATAATTTATATCAGAATCTGATGCCAAGGATTTATGTTTAATGCGTATAACTGTCTTTTCCATTCACTTACTGTCTATGTAGGTCAGGGGTGTCAAACTCGCGGCGTCACATGACATATCACGCCTTCTTCCCCTTTGCTAAACTGGGCGTGGCCAGTACGTGATGCATCTGGCCCACGGGCCACAAGATTGACAGCCCTCATGTAGGTCATTACGTGTAGGTCATTAAGTGACCATCAGTTGTGCCTCAGGGAATGGAAAAGGCTTTGAAAGGCCGACGCTCACTGGTATGCAAAAATCAGTTGCAGGCTGGAAGAGACAACCAGCTAGGCCCACTGGTGCACAGACCTTCTCCCCACCCACCATGCCCGGGTCCACTTACCTTTCCATCACCTCACTTCAACCTGCACACAAGCCCCATTCTCACAGCGGTAAGGAAGGTGCCTTCTCGAGATCACATGATTTGGAGAAGGGGCCTTCCAAACCATCATGAGAACAATGGCATCTGCTGGCATTTTCTTCCCCTTCTGGAGATGAAAACACTATCGAAGATGGCAATCTGAAGTAATCTACTGAGAGCCTTTCAGAATGCCAGCTTTGCTAGCTTTTTCACTGGATCTGGGGTCTGTTCCTCCAGCACGTGGGAGCATTTCTCCTTCCTCATGGAAGGGAAGGGAAAATCCTTTGGCATGCTGGGGACATGGACCTCAAATCGTCCATCCCCTCCACTTGCTACATTCCCTGCTGGCTCCCCCTCCCCCAAAGCTGAAAGAAAAAAAAATTGCAAGTGTGATTACATAATCACAGGGTACTTGGCAATTGGTTGTAAATGCAAATTGCCAAGTATCCTATATGCAATCATGTGACTGGGAAAACAGTGACATGAAGTTTTACGATGCCCAGAAGTATTTTATGGGCAATAAAGCATCCATTCCATTGCTGTTGTGACTGTGTACAATTATTAAAAGAATAGTCCTGAATTGAGAACTACCTATATTTGTCCAAAACAGATTTCCAGTTTACTGCATAAGCATACCTTATTTCTGTATTTATTATATTTTTGCCCACTTTCAAGAAAAAACATTGGCTGATTCATCCATGTATTTGTGTTATTTCAAAATTGTTTAGTCTAAAAAGACAAGATACATAATGGGAGAGAAATAAGGGAAAAAGAGAGGTAAAATCTCTATAAAATCCTGCCTGCGGTGGCGCAGTGGTTAGAATGCAGTACTGCAGGGTACTTCTGCTTATCACCAGCTGCCAGCAGTTTGGCAGTTCGGGTCTCACGGGCTCAAAGTTGATTCAGCCTTCCATCCTTCTGAGGTTGATAAAATGAGGACCCATATTGTTGGGGGCAATACGCCAACTCTGTAAACCACTTAGAGAGGGCTGTAAAGCACTGTGGAGCGGTATATAAGTCTAAGTGCTACTGCTATTGCTATAGCCAAAAATTCCTATGCTGGCTTTTATATGCGCCTCAAGTTGAAGATGAGAGTCACTTCCTGAAAGGCGTAAATAGCTATTTGTGTGCCGCCCTCCACCAACACACCATCTGTGGCCAATAAATAAGGTTAGTGCAATCCTGCAATCAGGAAGCTGGCATTCAATTTACAGGTAGTCCTCAGTTTATGACTACAATGGAGCCCAAAATTTATGCTGCTAAGTGAGAAATGTGTTAAGTGAGTTTTGCCCTATTTTATGACTTTACTTAAGTGAATCACCACAGTTGTTAAATTAGTAACCCAGTTGTTAAGTGAATCTGGCTTCCCCACTGACTTTGCTTGTCAGAGGTCACAAAAGGTGATCACATGACCCCCAGGGATGCTGCAACCGTCATAAACGTGAGTCAGTTGACAAGCATCCAAATGTAAATCACGTGACCATGGGGATAATGCAATGGGCATACATGTGTAAAATGGTTGTAAGTCACTTTTTTCAGTTCCACTGTAACTTCAAACAGTCACTAAATGAACTGTTTTAAGTCGAGGACTACCTGTACTCAATTCCAGAGCAGCTGACATTGGGAATTGAGAAGAGAAGCAAAGCAAGGTGTTTTCAACATGTTGTGTCTACCTCGATTATGGGGTCCATCTTGCTGAAACCGTCTTCCTAGGAAGCTCCTGGCCAGTGAATGAAGTAAGAGCATGCTGTCATTCAAATTCTGATATAATTATTCATATATCAACATGTCAATTTCAATTTCAATTACAGAAACATTTCAATATTTTGAAAGGCATAAATGAAAAAAGAATGAATCCAGCAGTATGACAACCTCATATGGAATTCACACTGAATGTAATCTCTTCTCTGAGATTAAACATGAACTTCCAGCATTCCTACATGCAGCTGTGGGATCTGCAGGGAATCAGGAGGTTAGTTTGGAAGTGGCAAATCTAACAACAAAAGAAATATCTCAAAGGTCCTTATTACTGCCATATTCTCTTTCCAATCACTCCTAACCAATTGCTTCTTGCAGAGCCTGTTCTGTCAACAGGCACAACAAGATCAGAATATCTATTTTCTGGTATCATGAAAGACAGCAAATTGCTAATTCTTATTGAGCTGCCTCCAAGCATCCTCATGTTTACAGTTGATCTCAATTAGAATGTTTGATAATTAATGTTTAGACTCTAACCTGCATAGTTTAGACTGCAATGGCTAAGTGGTTTAGGTAACAAAAGGTAAAAGATTTCCCTGTTCAGTTGTCTTCAACTCTAGGGCACAGCGCTCATCTCTGCTTCTTGGCAAGGGAGCCAACATTGTCCAAGGACATTCTCCATGGTCACGTGGACAGCATAGCTATATGCCACAGGTACATGGAACACTGTTTTCTTCCCACCAAAGTGGTACCTATTAATCTACTCGCTTTTGCATGCTTTTAAACTGCTAGGTGGGCAGAAGCTGCGGCAAAGAACAGGGGCTCACCCTGTTGCATGGCGCTTGGGTCTCAAACCTGGACTGTCAGCTTTCTGGCTGATAAGCTCAGCGTCTTTAACCGCTGAGCCATCACACCCCCATATGGTTTAGGTAGCAAGCGTGGCAATATTTGATAAGATTCAGGAGTTTTTTTAATGCCAGCAACAAAGGAAGCCGCCTATGTGATAAGTTATTACTTGAAATAATGTGGTTATTTCACTCTGAATTTTATAGCTCTCGATTTGCATCTCGGCCTTAGTTTATAATGTCTTAGCTTGGTCTTGAGTTCACAATAACTACCTATCTACGAAAGATAAACTGAAAACCAGAGTTTTTCAGGACAAAGACTGCAGTTCTGTCAATAATCAACAGTGCCTGGGTTTCAAAGCCATGAAGAAAATCCACTAGAATATGGAAAAGATAGGAAGAAGGAGCAATGTGTTTAAATATCCTGCCAAGCAGATTCCTGCTGCTGGCAA
Organism: Ptyas mucosa; assembly: GCA_012654045.1. Classification (NCBI taxonomy): domain Eukaryota; kingdom Metazoa; phylum Chordata; class Lepidosauria; order Squamata; family Colubridae; genus Ptyas; species Ptyas mucosa. Next base: position 45,909,323 of record WNWU01000004.1, on the reverse strand, counting down.
TCAGCTATTCAATGAGGTTTCTTCACCCTAGTAACATCCTAGTTAAGAATAAATATTCTTAAGAATACTATGTAATGCCCTGATTTCAGAATAACCAATCCTAGCAGCAAATTAAGTTGTATAAATTCTGGACAATAATATTTACTGCAGATTCCCAGTCTGGAATGTTTGACACCACTCCTTTTTCTAGGTTTTCAGAGACACCCTGCTTTTCATTATGATTATGATTATGATTATGATTGCGATTTATATGCTACCCTATCTCCAATGGACTCAGGGTGGCTCACAACAGTAAAATACACAGTAAAACAATGAAATTAAAAGTCCGAATTAAGCAGTTTAAAATCAATTTAAAACTATTAAGAAACTCCTCTCCCATCAGTCCAGGCTACAAAACAACCAGGTCTTCAGATCATGGCGGAATGAGCAAAGGTCAGGGACCATCTGGAGCTCCAAAGGAAGTTGGTTCCAAAGGGTGGGTGCGCCCACAGAGAAAGCTCTCCCCCTGGGGGTTGCCAGCCGACATTGTCTGGCCAACGGCACCCTGAGGAGGCCCTGTCTGTGGGAATGCACTGGGTGATTGGAGATTGTTGTTGGCTGCAGGAGTTCCAACAAGTATCCTGCGCCTAGGCCATGAAGGGCTTTATAGGTGATAACCAGCACCTTGAACCTCACCCGAAGGGCAACCGGTAGCCAATGCAGGCCACGCAGGAGGGGTGTAATATGAGAGTGTCGGAATTTCTGTTTTGTTATGTCATAGTAGAGATTTTTAACTGCTATGGTTATGTCATATATAAGGATTTTGCTGCTAAGCACTCTGGAATGTGTACCACCAATACATGCAAATTGAAACCAAAAAGTCAGGCAAAAAACATCATTCAAGCTATTTCCTAGAAGACCTGTAATATGTTTGAGCAAATTCAAAATGGTGAAAGTTGTTCCTTACAAAGTTAACTAGAATTAATTAATTCATCAATCATTTTTTAAATCTGCCTCAGAGGGACGCTGGATGGTCTACAAAAATATTAACTTATAGTTTAAATCGAACTGTCTGATTTCCTTGCTGCGGTGCAAGTGCCAGGTATAAAAATGCTTCCGCTCAAAAGTAGGACAAATGTTGGCAGGCACCAAATCCCAACATTTACATGCCACTTTATTCCTTGGCCTGTCAAGGTGAAGGAGTATTGAGCGTCAAAACGGATTCTCAAATGGATTCTTGAAAACTTGCTGTCAACCCAAGGCTTAGAAGACCAAAAGTTTGACTCAGTATAAGGCAACTTCATAAGTGTAGTTTATCGTAACTAGGTCAGGTTTAGGAGAAAATAATGAAAAGAAACTGAGCTTTCGAATTCTGTGTTTCCCTGACAATATTTTTTTCCCCTTGCGCTCCAACTCTAACACATTTCCAAGTGTTACTTATCTGAATAATCTCAATACATAAAAAAATGTGATGCACAGTTTAGCCCGGCTCTTGGTTATAGATAGAATCAAGCTCTTTAAGTATTCCTATCTAATTTCTTCCCCAGGCAAAGGGTGTAAAGAAGAATGAAAGGTACATGGTTTGTCAAATGGATTAAATCAAGAGGGATGGTAACCTGGCACCTTGCCTCATGTACAATTATCAAGAAATATGACCCCATGGAAATTTGTACGCATGGAAGGCCTCAAACAATGAACGGATTTAGGATTATATAAATCACAATAGTCTGTAATATAATCACATGAGAGAACAAACCTGCAAAGCTTATTATACTGAATACCCAGATGGAGAACAACAGTTGTTGCTGTACTAAGAATTACCACTCTTGTAATCAATAACAAGAAGGGGGAAAAAAAGAACAGTTGGGCAACTTGTTTCTTATTATGTTCACTTAGGCAACGTCTAGATCAATAAAGAGCATTAAGTCTCATACCTCTCTTGGCTGTGCATACTCAATTTGCCCAGTGTATGCTGAGGAGGGATTTGGTGGTACATTCACATTCCTTAGCAGATAAATATGCATATCATTTGCAGAGTCATCGTTTAAATGCCAAACAAATCTCTGCAATCTTGCAAAAATGGGAAGAAAGGTTTCACTAAAGTAGCATTATTATTTGCTGCAGATTGTTATGTAGACGGCTAAATTTTATCTTGGAAGAAAGGAGAAAATATAACCAGGGTGATATAGGGCTATTATGCATGAATACGTCCACTAAGATTTAAACCAAAGGTAGTTTTGGAATGAAAAATGTTATTTTTCTTCTACTTGTTAAGATCAAAGGCATTTCAAGATTGGAAAGCTATCTTCCTGCTAAAAATCCGATCAATCGCTTGACTGAGATGAAAGTAACAACCAAAGTAGATCAACTATATAGGTAGTCCTCGACTTATGATCAGAATTGAGCCCAAAATTTCTGTTGCTAAGCAAGACAGTTGTAAAGTGAGGTTTGCCTCATTTCACGACCTTCCTTGCCACTGTTGTTAAGTAAATCACTGAAGTTGCTAAGTTAGTAACATGGTTAAGTGAATCTGGCTTCCCCAATGATTGACTTTATTTGTCAGAGGGTCAAGAAAGGCAATGACATGCAACCATCATAAATACATGCCAGTTGCCAAGCATACAAATTTTGATCACCTGATCACATGGGGATGTTGCAAAAGTTGTAAGTGTGAAAAACAGTCATAAGACATTTTTCTCAGTGCTATTGTAACTTTGAATGGTCACTAAATGAGTGATCGTGAGTTGAGAACTACCTGAATGTCAAATAGTTACCAATCGTATCTTAATGAAATTTATTTACTTCTGTATTTATTACGTAAGTATGCAAGGTTTTAGGTCAAGAACTTTCCTATACACTGTGGAGATAGGTACTATGTGAACTAAATTTTTCTAACATCACGTGAATAAAAATGTGAACTTTAAAGAAAGTTGTGATCCAAGGAGATCTTAACTCTTTTATTATGCTCATATATTCAGACTTGCTTCTGTGAAAGGCAAGTGGGGACTATGTTCCACAAAACTAACATATATTTTGAGCCTCGCAACAGCATAACATAGCATTAGATTTATTACTGTCTCAGACAGGGACAAAGTTAACTTTCCAGATGACAAGAATTCAGTTCTGTTAGTAGAATCTGTTGCCTCCTTCTCATAGCAGCCAGACAGAATTTGGCTACATGTAAGCAACAGTGTTTTTACAGCCGACCAGGAGAAAATAGGTATACTGAACATCATCTCTGCCTGGGTATTCTTTCATGAGAAATCTAATTAATTTATCATGTACATTTCTGTAGAAATTGCAGTCTAATAGGAAGTGTTGTCTTCTGTACTAAGGGAGTCACATGGGCAAAAGGATGCAGAGAAAGGAATTTTTCAATACTTACCATCAATAATTGCTGAAGGCAATGCACCAAACCTAGCTAAGACAAATGCTCTAGAATGCATTTTATCTTGGAAGGACTTAACAATAATTTGTTAAGGACTGGCAGGAATCAGATGGGTTAGTAATAAAGGTAAGGCTTCAAGATTTAAGTTGCCTTAAGTTGCCTCATGCTAATACCTTAATACAAGATTTGTCTTCTTCTTCAGTGTTCATTTGGTTTGACTATCCCATTTTCTGCATTGCCTCACTACAGAAGTTGTATACGGACAATATTTTTTCTATCTTCCAGGTAGATTGCAAGTTATCCTTGTTAATTGGGGAAATCAGCCATTTCATTCCCTCAGGATTAATATTAATCATCAACATATTAAACACTTTTTAGAGAAGTAACTTTCTCCTACTAGGACTACCCCCATATGGGATAAATCCAAGTAATGAATTAATAATTAGATTAAACAACTGAAAAAATCTCAGTGAAATAGTATTGCTAGAGCAAAAAGCATTCACCAGGTTTAGATCACACCACACCAAGCATTATATTAGGAGAGTTATTCCATCTATATGAAAGTGATCACTTCACAGTAATGCTAGTCAACTGTTTTCCTAAACTGCACGTATTAAAATAATATTTTTTTAAAAAAACAAATTTATGGATTTAACATATCAAATATTTAACATCTGTTTTTCATTATTTATTTTCTTCCAAAAACCCCTCTTAAATTGAATGCTTGAAAAGCAGTTTTGTACATATGCCTCTAAAATAAACTAGTGGACTGCAAAGTAAACATAAATAATTATCTCCTGGAGTTACAGTTAATTCTGTGTATACTAAAAAAATCCATCTGACCATACTATTTAGCTAAGGGCTAAAGAATACATAGACAAACAAATAAACAGAGGCAGAGGTTGTTGAGACAATGTTGATTCTGCAATCTGATGACATTAATTTAGCATAAATAAGTCCCCTAAGGAATTCTGTTACTTAATGATTATATTGAGATTTTGACTAAATTAGTGACATGTATTAAATAAAGCACTCCTTAGGAATGTGATAATTGTACTGGAACATATTGATTCAGGTTTTATTAACTCTGTTCCTAATGCAACATAGCATCTAATGCCAAAGCTAATGTTATTTCATAATTTCATCATTCCAAAGAAACACACACTGAGAATCAGTTAGTTTTAGTGGTTAAGATGTTGGATTAGCTTTGGGGAGACTCAGCTTCAACTTAATCTTCAACCATGGAAATTCATTTGGTGTCTTTCAGCCAGGCACTCTCTCTAAATCCACCTTAAACTCCTACAGTAATGCTGGCATAATCACAATTTAACAGATAAATAAACATTTCATGTGGAAAAAGTGGTCATTTCCAAATTAAGTCTGATCAAAAGTAGATAGGCAATTAAAAAAAATCAAGTACTGTATATCACTTGCTAAAGGTCCCTTACCAAGAAGAATTCATGATACAACAGTTCCTGCAAAAAGCAAGTATAAAAAGAAGAAGGAATTCCTACCAATTCCAATAAAGATTGCTTTGTAACCATCGTCCTTTAAAGCACTGAGTGTCAGTCCTTCCACCGAAAGGCCTGTTCCACAGATGATCTGAAAGATAATATTGGAGAGGTCTTCATAAGTTTATCAGTCACTTTTAAAATGTATTTATTTTTCTAATTTAAAGAAAGAAATTAATTTAGATAAATGTATATATTTAATTTATATAACCGCTTGCCTCACAAGTAAGGGACTTTGGTTGGCGTACAATAAGACAAAAATAATAAATTTCTCATATCGTTAACAAGTATTTAAATTTTAAGTGTTAAAAACAGCTAAAACGTTTTTTATTTATCTGATTTTTATAGCTCCCCATCACACAACTAGTGATGCTCTGCAGCATACAAGATCAAAGTAAGAAACTTTGTTTTGGTCATTCAGTTGATTATTCAAGGACATAATGGTCCACTTAAGGTCAACATAACCTTTAAAAGATTATCATAGACCTGGATTTGTGCCAGAGTGTGTTCAGAAAACATATTGTTAAAATTCCTTAAAGGGTTTCAGTATCAGCCTATTTCTGAATGCAACTGAAGTTTTGTACTTAACAGCAAAATCAGTGTGACTTGAGTTTCACAGACATGAAGGAACACTTGTCCCTGTGTCACCCTATCATATATTGAGGTCATATTCAAAAGCGGCCTTCCGGGTACCTCTGCAATCTCAGATAGGCTACCAGAGAGATGGCATTCACTTCATGAATTTCTTCCACAGAAATACTTTTCTTTTCAGAATCTGGAATGTAAATTTCTTCTCCAAATCTTTTTTTTTTTAAAAGACGTTCTAATTGTAATACTCTAAATGTGTTTATTTTTTATAAATTTTTGAGAAAAAATATTTAAATTATAAATAGCTACCATTTATTTATAAATAGATAAATATTTGATTTAGGTCACACTTTACTACTCTGACAAATGTTTAAGGGAGAGCACGAAACCTAAACAATAAAAGCACTACATAACTTATTTAAAAACACACCCTAAAATTAACAATAATTTTAGTGTAAGTAAAACACGAAGATAAGTGTCTTAATATTATAATCAATTAACAACCTAGCAAAGGAGATCCTTCTTTATAGTTTTTCTGAGTGTTGTGGGAGAGGGAGAGGACACACGCAATTCCAAAGATAATACATTTTACATCTTGGGCATAATGCAGTAAAACACTCATTCTCAATCTTTCCTTCACCACAGAAACATCCTCCCCCCCCCTTTAAATACCCTGGGCCATGGATCCCCAAGATTTAGTTCAAGATTTAAATCATAACATTTCTTCAAGCCTTCGGGGACCCCCTGGGATCCATCGACAACAAATCAAGAACCACTGAAGTAGAAGATAGTGGGAGTTTCTTCAAAAGAGCCTCTTCTACATCTCCTTAATTGCCAGAAAGGTTTGCAACAGGAGATGTAGTACAATGGATAATCAAACCCTAATATTTAAAGATTAAATCCAAGACTTTAAATTGCTGCCTCATAAGCAAATGCCAACCACTGCAGACTATTTTGAACACAGCATATTATACTTTTTCTCATACAGCGCTGTGAGTTATATTTATATGCAATGGAAAAACAAGGCCATCCTATACAAATATACCTATACAAATGGTACCAATGGCTGGAAAGTAAAATAACAACAAACTAAAACACGACAAATAGGGTTACATAAAGTAGAGAGATATAGAACAAAAAGAGTATCATAATATCAATATTTACAATTTTAAGGTGAAATACATGACAACTGACCATGTAATTTGAAAAAAAAAAAAGATAAGATCTGTAGATGACTGACAACAAATATGTATATGTATATGTAGTACGAGTGGTGTAGGTGGAGGTAATGGTTGTATTTTTGTTGATTATGTCTATATGTTACTGTTTGTTTGTTTTTTCTGTTTTGTATGTTTTAACGTTAAATTAAAAAAAAAATTAAAAAAAAAAAAGGAAAAACAAGGCCATCCTATTATTTAGCCTAGTCTTGTAAATTTTAAATTCTCAAATTATTTCCAGAAAAGAATTATGGACATAAATAACAACACCCTGTGTGCAGGACACTATTATATTCTTCACCTGCATGCACGTAATTTGAAGCCGAAGGGCCAAAATGATTGTAAATAAAACAGTATCAACATACAGATTGCTTTTACTAATTTTATCACCCACTTTTTACTGTCATTTAAGGGCAGATGGTTATAATCAAAACCAATCTAAAATCTGAAGTTTAAAAACTTTCATCACAAAACATATCACATTACTCCTTTTTAGGGGCATTTAACTCAGGGGTGGGTTCTACTTACCTTTACTACCAGTTCACAATGGGATCGCGCGCACACGCTCGCTTCACTCGCGTATGTGCCTTGCTTCTGCGCATGCGCAGATCGCTTCTGATGACATCAGGGTTAGTGGGCGGAGCCTCCCACCGGTTTTACTACCGGTTCTATAGAACCGGTCCGAACTGGGGGCAACCCACCTCTGGTTTAACTATAACTAACCTTAATTCCTATTTTACTTCTTTTTGTTAACATGCAAAAGAACTGCATGAGCTCTTTTTGTTAACATGTGCAAAATAACTGTGTGTTTATATTTTATACACATACACACACACCAACAAAAAGTGTCCTGGGTTAATTTTTTTTACCTAAAATTTAATCTGGGAGAAGAAAAGACAAGTGGGAGAAAAAAAAGCAGCGACAGCCACCCATGATTAAAGAAATAAAATCCTTGCAATAGCTACACTGAACCCCTAAAGCAATTTAGGTATTTGTTTCTTACAGACAATTAATCACATGCAGGCAAGCCAGATGAGCTATTGATTGCCCTTTTCCCAACTAGTGGCATTCAGACAGCAGACAGACAAATGCCCCAAGCAAGGAAAGCATCTTCCTTCCTCAGCCTAGTATAGCTTTTAATTGTTCTTTACTAAGGTCCATGACATTTTGCTGTTAATCTTTAACAGTGCTCTGGCTCCTTTTTCTGTGAGCTATACCAAGGCAGTTTATATTTTTCATTACCTTCACTCCGAGGTCCTTCATAAGCCTAGTTTCAAAATGTACTACATCATATGGTAGCCGGAACTGGGGAATTTCAGATGTGCTGGAGAGAACAAATAAAACAGAACCAATGAAACACTGCTCAGCTACTTCCTCAAAAGGGAGGATTTCTTGGAAATAATAAATGCTAAAAATAAATAAAAAAGTGTTGTGGTCCACCGGCAGTCTGCAGAGCTGGCAGCAGAGTCAGACAGTGAGGAGGCTGTGGAGGAACATGGGCCAGTCCTGAAGTCTGGGGAAGGCTCGGACGAGGGCTCTCCGTCGGAAGCAGAGATGGGGCCAGGGCCAAATGGGAATTATGTGCTGACTCTGGAGGCTCCAGAGTCTGACGTCAGTGAGGCAGAGGAACAGGGGTAGCCTGTTCTCAGTGCGCGCAAGCACAGAGCTGCCAGAGGGCAAGAACAGTTAAGACAAAAGGGGCGACTCGGGAGTAAGGCTTGGAGATGATTGGCATAAGACATAAAGGAGGCGCAAAGGCACGTGAGTCTTTGCAGGAAGCAACTTTGTTCATGCTGGTCGGTTTAAATTCTGAAGCTCCATTTTGACTCTGTGCTCCGTGTAGCCTTGCAAAGCTAATTGCCAATTAGGTCTTTGGCAGTAGGTCAAGGGAGATAAAGGTGGGTGCTTATCAGCCTTATCCCGAAGGACTGTGGCAGACTTCTGTCAGACTCTTTACAAACTATTTGTGACTCATCACAGGCTGTGAATGAACAGAATTCACAGCCGTTGAAATAAAAAGAGGGATTTTGGGACTAACTGTGTGCTTTTTACTGTCTCAGGAAGCCTAAGTCTGAACAAAAAGCAAGAAGAAACTTAAGTTAAACTCACAAACACAAAAATATGACCAAATGCACTTTTAAATTATGGAGAGACAGTATCTATACAAGTAGAACTTTTTCTTGGTCAGAATTGTTACGCAAGTCAATTTGATACCTGCATCCTAAACTAAACTATAGATCAGAATGCCGTTACCTATTGTCTTTCATAGATGGATAAATTCTATCACAGCATTCTTGATCTCCAAAATGTGTCATGACTGCTGCTAAAATCTATTTAGAAATGTGAGATACCATGAAAATACAGATTTCAGGGATAAAATATGTTCAAAATGTATTCTGTAAGTTAAATATATATTTAAGTATGTAATAAATGCCAATTATTTATTGCATTTTGGATTAAAGAAATGCATAATTAAAGATAAGGAATGGACTAGAGATGCATTCATCTGCACTGAAGACAACTTAATGCTATCCGCAAGAGATAACCATATTAACTCATATGGAAAGTTGGGAATATTTGGGATAAGGAACTCTATTTCAAATATGGAAGGCATGTCACAAAATGGCTGCACTATATCTGTGGCTCTTCAATAAATACTCATTTATTTATTGAACCGCGAAATGGGTGGCATATAAATTTAATAATACATAAACAAATTTGCCCACCTTTATTATTTTTATAAATAACATAAGGCAGTGAACATACCTAGTGCTCCTTCCTCCTCCTGGCCCAAGATCACCCAACCCTCTTACATGCCTAAAGTGGGACTAGAATTCACAGTGTCCTGATTTCTAACCTGATACTTTAGCCACTAGACCAAATTGGCTTTTTTGATGTGGGATACATTTTCAAATAATTCTGATGTAGTCTGCGTAGGCTTTAGGAAATAAAACATATGCTACAAGCTAGGGTTTTCTTTTCCAGCACGCCAATTTCCATTTAACTCTTTTTAGTTACAAGCCGTATTTGAAAGAAATCAAATTCAAATGAAACAGGATGGCAGGTGGGCAAGGAAGGCATCTGGCATTGTCTTCCCCTGACCAATGTTGAGAATGTGAGACAGACATGTTGGAAGATTTTTAAAATGGTTAAAATGTAATAAAAGAATATAATGATTGCATATATAAGTTTAAGAATACAAGAAGACCAAAATCCTTTTTAATCTTGTCTACTGAGTGGCATGTTAGAAAAGGTATTGCTGTATGTCCATCAGCAGGATAAATCTCCAAAAGCTGGACAAAATAGGCCCCAAATTGCTGACTGGGGACAAGCCAACAGAAGAAAACATTAGTTTAAAAAATGGGTTGGACTCTTTTGGAATTTAGAGAGGGTTGCCATAAACCCATGAACTATTCTCTGCATAGCTTCAATCACTTGTTCAAAGACTCTACAATAAGTAAATATAGTTGCAAATATAAAGCAAAACAGCGACATAGAATAATAACAAGAAATTAAAAAATGTGTACTACTGTACATAACAGAAACTGGACTGAGAAAGTATTTTGCATTTTCTCTTGTCCAAATATCTATTAACCGCTTAATCCAATTTCTACTCTAAAAATTATTTTGTAGCCAACTGAAAAATGCTACTTTAAGCTGATAACATAGAAGTTGTAAGAACTTTGTCAAGAAGGATCATCTTTCTCTTCCTAATAATTTTCCAGGTTTCTGCCTGTAAGCTTTATAAGATTTTAATTAACATTTTGGATTTGTAAATTATCCTGAAACCCATAGATATATGTACATTTTAAAAAAATAGCAAGCCATAATTCTAACATATAATAAATTTAAATGACCAAATCTGTTATTTTCCATATGCATTTGAACTGATGGTAGTTTATGATTATTATATTAGTTTAGTGCTTTTCAAGCTATTGTCTCCTAATTGCCATGGATGATCTACCAATCTTTCCCCGTATTGACTGTTGAGGATCAGATCATGCCAGATACCACTCAGAGCCTGAGTTCCTGTCTCTCTGAATTCATTAGCAGGCAGGTGATTCTCAAAAAAAAAAAAAAAGGATTAATGGCTGAAAACTGGGTCACTGACACATGTAGACACATGACCTAAAGTTCAGCAAACGGATAACAGGTTTCAAATGCCAATTCCCAACTGTGAGTCCACATATACTGTGTTAAATGAGACTCTACTTGCACACAATCAACCAAGCCAAAGAGAAAAAGTAAGACTAGGAATTAAATTCATTAGATTTTGTTGAACTAGTCATCCATCCTGCTTGGTATTCAAATTTTTTTTACTGGAGAACGTTTTGCAGTTGATGCTAAAAGTTATCACTATAATATACATATTATACATAAAATAATCAGATGGTAAATAAATACTTTAAAATTAAGATATGATAAGTACACATACATGAAAGTTTGATTAACTTATTTACTGAAAATGCTTTATTTCAAACGGTGATGATGAAACCTTACCTTAAACCACCAACGTAGTTTTCCTTTTCAAAAATGGTGATGTCTGAATAGCCCAATCGAGCCAAAAATGTGGCACAACTGATACTAGCAGGTCCTGCTCCAAGAAGAGCAATCTTGGTACGGTAAGATTCGGGCAAATCTTGCAGTGGTGGCATGGAGGGATCTCGAATTTGAGGAATATTGATTGCTTTGAATATCTGAAAAGTGACATACTTAAATGGTTAACAAAAAGGGAAGAGCACTCATATCACTTTGGCATAAGTGTAATGGTATTAAGTCACCAAGTTGGCCACTACATCTCAAGAGATGACCAGTATATTCATCATTCAGTATAGGCTTATTATTATGAATAATAATATCATGAATTGAAGATAACAATTAATTTAGAAAATAGTTAGTAATATATTACTTCAGTGGTTCCCAAACTGTGCGCCGCGGCTCCCTGGGGAGCCGCGCTATCGTCATAAGGGCGCCGCGAAATATTCCGCCCGCTGGGTCTAACGCTGATGCGCCATTTCTGAAACGTCTAGTGCGCATGCGCAGTTGCAAGTCGGATTGCTATGGGAGCCGCGCAGTTGCAAGTCGGATTGCTATGGGAGCCGCGAACCGAAAACGATTGGGAACCTCTGTATTACTTAATTGAATCCTCATCACTACCCATATAACATTCTGATATTCAGAATAAGCTTGTGGAGGAGTGTTTCCTATTTATTTATATTTATTGGATTTCTTAAATTCTACATTTATTACTTTATAAATAATGTGGCAAACATATCTAGTATTATTATTATTTACTCTCAAATGAACTTTAAATGGACCAATTATGCTTTTGAGATGCTGTTAGATGTCTACTAATGGAAACAACTGGAAGGATATTTAAAATCTCTTGGCTGCTTGCCTTTAATGTGTTCGGTCAAAGAACATCATGAAGATTTTGTCTTCAAGTAATTTGGACACAAAGTAACACAAGAAGTAAAACAGGAGGAGAAAACTTAAGGAATCAACTAAGTTATTTCAATTAAAGCAAGTTTTCCTTAAAGTAAATTGCACCAATATTAAAAGCTCTTCTAATCACTTGCAGTTTAAGCCAATGGTTCTATGCTTTTCTCATTGTCCTTTAGTTTCTTCTTCTGTATTTTTATATTATTATTTCATTATACTGTTTTAATGCTATTATGCTGTTATTGTACTGTTTCAGCATTAGTATATTGTTGTTGTATTTTAGCCCTTTTACTGCAAGAAGGAATTGATTCCTGCTGGATGATACTTCCAATAGGCTGATTATCTCCATCTTGTACCTGCATTTGATACCACTGATCATGTTAAACAGCTGGAATTTTTTAGGAATTTGGGAATAAGAGGTATTGTTCTGCAGTGGTTGCACCCCCATTTTCAAGACTGCCATCAAAAAGTGATAGTGGGTAACTTATTTATTTTCTAGGGCTTGCATGTCTCTCCAATCCAGCATTGAATTCTTATAAGAATAGCAGGGCAAATCTCGCTATATAAAAAGCCAGCTTGCACTCATGATGTTACCTAGCCAGGTAATGAAACATCTGCAAGAAAACAATCAAGCTGAGAGAGCAGCAAGAATGGAGCAGTCCAACCCTGAGGTACAGGTATTCTCTTCTATTGAATAAAAAAATTGTTTATTGATTTATTAGTTATATCCAGCCTTTCCTTTATTGGTTTAACTCAAAGTGGCAAACATTGAGCTCCCTCCCCCTATTTGTCCCCATAACAGTAACCCTGTGGATTAAGTGGAGTTGAGAGAAAGCAACTGGACCAAAGTCCCTCAGTGAGTTTCTCACCTTAACTAATAGATTGATGTGACATTTGTCAAATGCCATGACAAAATCTAGTAGCATTAACACTGATGGCTGCCAGCAAAGTTCTGATGAAATAAGCCATTGTGGACTTAGTAAAATGACCAACAATGAAATGAATTCAGGAAACAACAACTGAATGGAAAACTGCTGGTGGCCTTCTATCGCTTCACCATAAAGTATTTTAACTTACTGCATCTGTGTATGGTTTGCAAATTTCACAATGGCAGATAGGACAGCACTCCAGAGGGTCAACGTCATTGCCCAGAGGTTACCCTCTCCCCCTCTTTGGAAGAGCTTTATAGCTCCCGTTGCCTTAAGAAAGTTCAAAACACTCTTAAAGAGCCATCTCGTCCAGGGCACCCTTTTTGGAACTATTACCATCTGGCAAACGGTACAGGATAATAAAATCAAGGACAAATAGGCTGAAAAACAGCTTCTATCCCAGGGCAATAACCATATCGAATTCTACGATATAGTGCAATATCGGGTTTGCAATTTCCATTATATAGAATGTAAAGGATTTATGTTTGTGTTTTTATTTTTATAGTTATAATGTACACTGAAGACAGCATTTAATTTCATTGTACTATGTGCAATGAACAGTAAAGTAAAGTAAAGTAAAGTAAAGTAAAGTAAAGTAAAGTAAAGTAAAGTAAA
>WNWU01000004.1:45834280-45889814 GCA_012654045.1 Ptyas mucosa | reverse complement strand
TGGAATGGAATGGAATGGAATGGAATGGAATGGAATGGAATGGAATGGAATGGAATGGAATGGAATGGAGGAATGCATGCAGAGAAAGTTTAATTATGTAAGAATGGACTAAAACATACATAATATGATATTAAATAGTATCATCTACTTATAGACATGTATAAAAGCAGAAACATAGAGGTTGGGGACAGCCAGACGTTATATTTTCATGAATGTGATAATGACAAAACCAGGTATGAATTCTGAAAAAAATCAGTGCAACATTCTACATGTAAGTTAACTAGCAGAAAACAGCATCGTACTAGGAGACTTGAATAAATGGATTGGTATGGAATGAGAGTACAGAATATTTTTGGTTCATTATGAATGAGAGAGTTATGAAAAATATAAGAATGACAAGGTATCCTAGTTGTGGGCAGAAGTGGATTTTAGAAAAATGGATGTGGACAAAAAGGAAGGAAATGAGGAAAAAAGAGACTGAAAGTAGAACGGCTGTAGAAAAGTACTATATAAGTAGAATAAAAATGTATTAGAATTTAGATTAATCTCCCAACAGATTGAGTGGGAAAAGATCTAAGGAAATATGATGTGGAAGCTGCCTGGAACAAACTGAAAAGAACCATATCACAGAATGCCAAAAGAGAAGGAGGAGTTATGCCAAAAGGAAGTAGGAATGGTGATGCTTGGTGAATGATGAAATAAAAGAAGCTAAGGATGACGATAAATGAATATCCAAGTATGATTCCTAATACATACCAAAAAGGTATGCATTTATTTTAAAGATTTGTACTTGTCCATCTTAGAACTAAACAATGGGCAACTCACAACAATTATATAAAACCAAACATCATACTAAAAATAAAAGCAAAAAAAAAAGACTAAAAATAAAAGCAAATAAACCTCCACCACAACCAAACTTCCTTGATGCCACCAAAACAGTTTAGCGGCATCAATTCCATCAATCAATTCAATTCCAACTTCACTCTATCCCAGTCCTTGAGGAAAGAGACAGATTTTACAGCATTCCAGCATAAACGGGTAGGAGGGTCTCCCCACCCTCTCTCCCTCTCTCTCTCTCTCTCCCTCCCTCCCTCCCTCCCTCCCTCCCCCTCTCCCTCTGTGTGAAAGAGAAAGAGAAAGAAATTATGGTCAAAAGTTATTAATATTAAAAGTTGCAAATAAAAGATAAAAATTGTTTTGAAAGTGGGTGAAGAAGTTTAAAATAGGGCTTCCAGGAGATGCATGGAATGAAAAATAAAAATGATGAAAAGATTTGAGATCAAAGTAAAGTAACATAAAGCTGAGAGGAGTATTTAAAGATTTTTATAGGAATGATGGTGATGCCAGAGTGAAATAGAAAGAAACACTTTTGCCATGAACGTACATGTACTTTTGTATGCAGATGTGAATGACTGAGAACCTAAATAATTTGCAGGGAATTATATAATGCAATAAGGGCTATAGATCTGAAAATTAACGTATCAAAGATCAAAGTAGCTGTGTTTGGCAGTAAGAATGGAGAGAACGACAATAAGTAATGCATGGCAAAAAACAGAAAGGATAAAGATGAATTTGTGTGCCTTTCTAAAATGTTTATTAAAAATACAAAAACAGAAAATCTGTAAACCCTGAAAAAGATGGTAGAAAGGTATGAATAGAGTATGGACTTTTGCAAAGAATGAATGTTAGTCATAATAAGTGAAAACAGCTATGCAAATGGGTGCAAAATAGGAGCTTCTGCCTATTATGTTACATGATAGTGACAGCTGATATAGCATCATAAAAGGAAGTTGAATACAATAAGAATTGGGTACTTGAGCAGGAGATAATAAAACAAGAAGACATGGGGTTAAGAATGAATATGTATTGAATAACTGTATACTGAATAGAAAAATGCATGATCAGTATGAAAAACCTTTATGGTGGTGGTACAGCAACACAGAAGGAATAAATAGAGATTGGAATGAAAGCAATTATATGAAGAAGGAAGGAAGGAATTGAGAGGAAGGGGAAGACCAAAAATGAGTTTTGATGGAGCTGAAGAAATCCTTATAAAATGTAGAAAGGTGAGAAGTTTAAAGAATAAAAGAAAATGTATAGAGAGCCACATGGGATTGTTTAGCTGATCTCATCCTTGAATTTACTTCGTTACTATTGTTTATTCCATTCTGTGCTTGAAAAAAAGTTGCTTATTCCAAAAAATTAATAGTGTAATGGGTTTATGAGTAGCGCACTATATAATAACAAACTTGTTAGTGACCAAAATTTAAACAAAGACTAATAAGGCCAGTTTCATTATCATAGCATGTTGTTTGTAATTGAATGAAAAATTTATTTCATAAAGCATGCAAGTTTTAAGATAAAATTGAAGCTCACAAAATTCAACCTTATTTAAATGAGAGTGGTATATTTAGTCCTTATATTATGAAAATTCCTTGTTATACCTGGTTTTTTCATATTCAGATCAATGCAGTAGTTTGAGTATAACACTTTTCAACACATATATTTTATTATTAAATCAGTACTAGCTACATGTTTCTTGGAAACAAAGTTAAAAATTGTAATTATTACCTTCAAAGATGTTAATGATTTGGGGCTAGAATATTTCAAAGTCATTTTCAAATATTCCATGCCTGACAATCAGATGACTAAAACATTGGATTTTTCAAATAGAGGCATCATCCTATTTTTTTTATGTCTTAGCAATCTATTGAGTCTTTTCTTTCTTACAAGTGAGACATTTTAATACCTCTGATTTTCCATTTGAAGTATTACATTTTGAATCCAGACTATGGTAGCTGAACTTTAGTTTAGTAACTGAAATAATGATGATTTTTTTTTAAAAAAATCAGTGTTAACTAGCTTATGTAGATCCAATATACATTTAAGTTTATACTTGTAAATCTATCCTGAAACTTATACCTGGGGCTGAAAACCTGAATAAATAAATGTTTTTATAAACGTTGTACAGTGCTTACTTTAGAACATAAAACTAGTTTCTTAATTGCTAGTAACTCCCTGCTTTGTGTTCTATATGAAGAAAAGAAATCTTATCATATCTGCTTTAATTAGGTTCCAAAAAAAAAAAGAACTACTGAAAAATCTCATGCAAAGTGAAGAAGGAAAAATAGAACTATCTAAATACATTTTACTTACTTCTGTAGCAAATTGCTGCAGTCCGCCAATATTAATTGGTCCATCCTCAGTGGCATATAAATTGCATCCTCCCACACAAAGATCAGAAGTTGGACACACCATCCCACATGATAGTCCAAGTGGATTGTCAGAAAAGATCATTTTTGCAGCTCCATAGTAATTCTGCAGAAACAAGGGGGGAACCATTGCAATCTCATATTAGAGGAAATATAGAATATTAGACAAGCTGCTTGCATTATTTTATCTGTATAACAGGTGCTGTGTTATCCATAATTATTTTTACAATAATATATTATTTCATACCAAAAAAAACCACATCACCTATCCTTACAGATTTTTAAATCCGCTCTCAATCATGTCATCTTTTAAAGACTGAAATTTTCTTATTAGCTGAAATGGATTTTATGCTTCTTTTAAAAAATCCATTTTATGCTGGATTTTTGCTATCTATTCATAGCAAAATTATCTCTATGTAGAAATAATACTGAATCTGTGAAACTATCTAAAATGGCACCCTACAATCCTAAATCAATTAGCTAGATAAAATTGCAAGATAATACAGTTTGCTCATAACGTTAATCTCATCTGAAAGATCTATCAAGACACTTCCTCTCATTATTACTGATCACATATCCGTAAGCTTCACTACTGACCTTTGGCAAAGTAGACTTATTAATGTATAAAACAGACACATAATGTTGGTACATTACCAAAGATTCAGTCAGATCAGCTGTTGGAGAGACTAAGGGCAGCTTCATGCTGGTTTGCCTCACACCAAACACCTCACCATCTAATAAGTGTTGTATTTTCTTTTGCATCAACAACTGAGTGTTGTTATCTTTCAACATATTATTTACAATATCTGAAAAGATATAGTGAGGAATTCCACTCACCCTCCTGGAATCTGCAGTCTGAAATGAAAGACATGCCAAATATTGCTCTTATTAGAGCAGTCTTTTCCACAGTATATTGGACTGATATGAAACTTGAGAAATTATTTAAGAAATAGAGAGTCAGTTTTGTGTAGTGGTTAAGGAGCTAGCCTAGAAACCAGGAGACTGTAAATTGTAGTCCCGCTTTAGGTGTGAAAGCTCCTGATTTTCTCTCAGGCCAGCCCACCTCACTGGGCTGTTGTGGGGAAAAAAGAGGAGGAGGAGAAGTATTATGTATGCTTGCTGCCTTGAGTTACTTATAAAACTAATAAAGGCAGGATAGGAGCTGGAGAAGAGGTCAATTAATTTCCATTCATTCATCAAACTTTCTCCCTTCTTTTGGTTTTTATTTTTCTGTTTGTGGCTGATCTTTATAGGAGAAGCAACTTAATACCTCAGGCAAGACAAGATATATGAATTTAAAAATCTAAGAGGAAAAATGTAAGAGGAAAATTGAAGAGCTATTTCAAATGCTTAACCTACTCACCTATTTCTGCAGCCTCCATGCTTCGTGGTTTAAGAGACCTTCTGACAATAGTTTGGGTTTGGTTGACTATTAGATGCTACATACACTATAGCTTACAAAACTCTAATCAAGTATGAGGGCTAAAGGCTTCCATTTTCTATCTGAATCTGCCATTTTCCTTACAATCATTAAGCTCTGTTAAAAAACCAATAAGGCTCTTGTCCTTTGGGCAATCCAAATTTTAACAGCAAAATAACCATTGCTTCTTACACTTTCATTCAATCCCCAAACACTTGCTTAAATATATATTTCACTTTGACAAGGGTCCCAAAGATGCTTTTTCAAAAGGCAACTGGATTTTCTTTGTTTTTCTTTCAAGATGTTTCGCTTCTCATCCAAGAAGCCTCTTCATTTCTGAAGAAGTGCCTTGTATAGTACAGTGATCTAAAGCCCTGTTATTAACATCAGCTGCCTGCAATTATTGCAGGTTCGAATCTCACCAAGGCTCAAGGTTAACTCAGCCTTCCATCCTTTCTAAGGTAGGTAAATTGAGGACCCAGTTTGTGGGGGCAATAAGCTGACTTTGTATAAATATACAAAAGTATGAAGGCTATTGCTTAGCGCATTGTAAGCCGCCCTGAGTCTCCAGAGAAGGGCGGCATATAAATCAAATTAAAAAAAAAAAGTTAGAACTAAAGAAGCTTCTTGGATGAGAAATGAAACATTGTGAAGGAAAAACAAAGTTCAGTTGCCTTTTGGAAAAAGCACCTTTGGGACAGCCATAACCTAGATGACTGAGAATCTCTGTAGACTTCGACAAGTGGTAGCAGTAACCTTGTAAGAGATGGTCAGGCTGAGTCCAAGGAAGGGGTCAAACACATCATAAGTCAAGAGTCCCTGTGCACCTGCAAGAGATCTAATTCCGGCCCACATTGAATGCCTCTCTTATCTACCGCTCATTTTCCTTAATAGACAGTTGGCCAGATTCTTGTAGAGGCCTTAAGCTTGCAATAAATCTTTATACTCATTTGAACTGCCTGAACCTCCTGATTTCCCCAGTGCTTGACAGGCCCTAGATCAGTGATGACTAACCTTTTTGCCACTGCGTGCCAGGAGCAGGGGGGGAGCGCCGGGGGAGGGGGGAAGCACACATGTGTGCCTTCGGAAGTTGGCAAACAGGCCATTTTTGCCCTTCCCAGGTTCCTAGAAAGGTTCTGGAGCCTGGGGAGAGCAAAAAAAGGACTTTCTGATCCCACAGGGCCATTAGCAAAAGGGCCATTTCTGGCCTCCAGAGGGCCTCCTGGGGGGGGTGGCAAGGCCGTTTTCGCCCTCCCCGGGCTCCTAGAAAGGGTCTGGAGCCTGGGGAGAGAGAAAAATGGCCCTTCCCCACCCATCCACCCCCGAGGCCCTCTGGAGGCAGGAAACAGCCTGTTTCCCTACTTCTGGTGGGCCCAGAAGGCCCGAAAATCAATTGGCCGGCATGCGCATGCGCACTGGAGCTGAGCTCACGTGCTCACCAATATGGCTACGCGTACCACCTGTGGCACACGTGCCATAAGTTCGCCCTCACAGCCCTAGATCCTTTCTTCAGTTTTTCCCTCCTATGGCAGTTTCAACAGGAAGATTCTGGCTTCAGTCAGAAGTTTAATCAGATTAAAAGCCAGAAGAGTCTGGTTTAAAAATCATAAACAAGACAAGAAAACAAACCAGGCTGAAAATACGAAAAATAGTCTTGCTATCATAGAAACTACCAGATAAATTAGAAGTGGAAGCTTGCATGAAAACATATGAGATAACAAATCTTGTAATAAGGCAAGCTACATGCTGTATGACTGGTGCAATGAATGAGTATCATATGTTTGAGGGAAACATTTTGACTTCAGTAAGAAATCAATATTCCAAATTTATGGAAGAAAATAACTGGTTATCTATGATTATTTGAAGCAGCTGTACTCACAGCTGGTCAACTACTGGAGACAAAGAAAGAGCCAGAAATACACATGCAGTCTTCTCCATTTTTATACTTCATGGATACATTCTATTCAATTGTCCACTCTCTCTTATGACAAATAGAAAATTGGAAGAAATTATTAAGCAGCTTTGACAAAATATTTGTTGAAAAGATTAATTTTAAAATATGTGAAGCAATAAGTTGCTTTGAAAGCTTCGGGCACAATGATAAAAAAAGAAACAGATGGAGAGTGGGCTGGTCTTGTTCCATCATTTTTGCAAACTGCCTTACATTAACATTCCTAGCTAATCTAGATGGTAACCATCAAGTTACATATTGTCATTTTAAAGGAAGCAATGCATAAAGATATAACTCAATTCATTTGTCAGAATGTTAGAGCCTTTTAGTACATGATGAAAGTTGAAATATCAAACCAGATGTCTTTTACACTAAAGCTGAAATTTAAAAAGGTATTTACTTATAAATGCCAAATCAGCAGATGCAAATGTGGAGTCATTTTAATGCATTGATAGAATACTCTCTGCAACCTATTCAACAGGTGCTTATTTTTTCCTGTTAAAACCAATTAATTATATAACAGTTAAAAGACAAATTTTCACGTACTAATTTACTTGTGTGGCGTCTTCATTAGAATTCTTCCATTATGTAAATTCAAATGTTGAATGTTTTCCTCTGTTACTGGGTTATTATTGTGATTAAATTTATGCCAAGATGCATTATTCATTGCATTTAAACCTATTATGTACAGTTTACATGGACTATATAACCACTGGGAAGTATGCATCATGAGCTACCATTTTATTAAAGAATAATATAGCAAACAAATTAAAGAAGAATACAGCAAGTGAATTCTGAACTGCATTGTGACTGGTATGTTTAACACTTTTAAATTATTTCAAAGATCACAAAAACAATGAAAGGTATTAATATTAATTAAAAGGCAAAATCTAAACAACAGAATAAGAACTAACCAGTTGTCTTTATGCCTGTGAACCAATTCTATTATTTCACACAAGCTAGCAAAAAACAAAACAAAACAAAACAAAACACAAAACCCCAAATCTTCTTTGGGGTTTTGTGTTTTGTTTTGTTTTGTTTTGTTTTTTGCTAGCTTGTGTGAAATAAAAGAATAACTTTTTTACAAGAACTGAAATTCATTACAACCATATCTACCATGCACTTCCTTATTGTCTTATGCAACTGCACATATAAGCATATAAATAGGACTAATGAGACCAACCATTGAATGGGACTCACCTGCTCCATTCATCCCACAGAAAGGCACCTGCTATGGACCCCATTTGCTAAAGAATTCTGGTGGCTGGGATCAAGGACAAAAGCCTTTTCCTCTGTGGCCCCCGTCCTTTGGAACACTCTACCACTGGAGGTGACAACTGCTCTCATCTTTTTGGCCTTCTGGAAAAATATCAAAACCTGGTTTTGCCGGGGACACCCAGGGCCCTGCCGGGGACACCCACCAATAGAGATGATTGATGAGATAAGATCTCATCCCAGTGCCATCCATTTTTCTATAGGGTTGTTTTTTTTTTAATGAGTTGTTTTTATGGTATATTTATCTTTTTTACTTTTTTTGTAAGCCACCCAGAGCCTCCTTGCCAGGGAGGTAAGCAACTGGTTCTGTGGGCGTGGCTTGGTGGGCATGGTGTGGCTTGGTGGGCGTGGCCTGGTGGACGTGGCAGGGGAAGGATACTGCAAAATCTCCATTCCCACCCCACTCCTGGGGGAAGGATATTGCAAAATCTCCATTCCCACCCCACTCTGGAGCCAGCCACAGGTGTCATTTGCTGATTCTCCAAACTGCTCAAAATTTCCACTACCGGTTCTCCAGAACCTGTCAGAACCTGCTGAAAATCACTCCTGGATGAGCAGCATATAAATTTAATGAGTAAATAAATATGCATATGTTAGACAGAAAGAGAATGCCAGTAGTGTTAATGTGCTTGCTTAAAAGAGAGGAGATCCAGATTCTAGTCCTTCCATAGGCTTAAAGTTGAGTCAGTTTGGGCTACTCATTCTATCTGAGCTCTAAAGTGGGAAGTTGAAAAGCATCTATTTACTCCATTGTACAAAAGGAGATGAAGCGACAACCAGCTTCCTACCCAGCCACTCTTTTCTTCCTCAGTTTTAATTCCCTTTGCTTTGCTTCCTGTTAACGACTATGAAATTCTGAACTCTTGTGAAAGACCAAGTGAGACATATTCTTATTTATTAGGAATTCAGTCAGCTGGCTTAGTGCAGACACCTCTCAATATGGGCCAGGTCCTCCTAAGAAGATTTAACTGAAGTAAGCAGCAGGATTCCAAGCCTGTGCCTGAAAGATAGGACCAAAAATGAATTAACAATTATTCAAACAGGTCCACTTCTTACCATTATTCATGAATGAAAAGAGCCTTAGATATTAGAATGCTTTGTAAATGTTTTTAATTTAACAGATGCCTGTTCATGCTTTGTTTACAAAATGCCTTCTGTTGGGCAATTCCACGGCAAAACATGCATCTAAGTGGACAGGATGTTTTGCGCTTCCCTTTATCAAAATGTCAATAAGTACTGCATTGGTAACCAGAAGAATAGAAGCCAGTCTTAAACAGACATCAATAATTGGTAGCAGACAGAGGCAGATCTTTGCATGTATCACTTGGAAGCATTACATAATATGCATGTAAATGAGAATGTTTTTACTTGGAAAAACCTATTAAAAGATGTTGGATCAATAACTGTTAGACCAGAAGAAATTACATTTTCTATCAGGAAATGCTCCTACCATTTAGATTTTCCTCTGGTTCCGGCACATATTATGTATGCACTCAGCAGAGATTTTCTGATCAGGAGGTTGTTTTTTTTCAAATACATAATGCAATCTCCCCCAATATAATGCCTTCTAGACTTCATTACTAAAGTTGTGTTCTACATAATTAGGAAAGAAGGAATGCCTATCATTATCCATCAATGAGCCCAAAGCAGTCTTTCCATAAAAGTAAATCCATCTAATTTTAATGAAATTTTCCTTCTAGGACAGTATACATGAACACAATAAGAGAAGGAGCTGGAAATAAAAGTCTTCAAAATAGTCCCCAATTCTATTCTCCATCCCTACTTTCAACTGCAAACAAAGGACCGTATTTTTATCCCTTCCTCACACACGCTTGCTAGTATATTGGTTTAATCCAGGAAAGATGAAAGATTTAATCCACACAACGATCAAAGATTTAATCACAAAAAAGCTCAAAATCATTGTCATGGCAAAGTCTTCTCTCTAAGAAGGTCCAGACAACACTGAATAAAGTGTGCTGATATTAAGCAGCTTCCTATTTTGGAGCACCCGGTTGCTGAAGTTTTTTTCCCACATTATCGTTTTTGGACTTTGAAGGAGACTTTATTAAGCCACATGGTTCATAAAACTATAAACTGACTTAACAAATAGCGGACTGATTTCTACAGGTTGTCATTAAATATGAAAGAACAGTGAATGATATCCAAACCTAAGATTATGTTCTACTCATTGACAAGTCAATATATAAAATTTGGATTCCACTTGATAAAAAGCATCCACGAAACAGACCTAAAACAAGACAGATCAATGACATCAGCAAGCATTGCGGGCCCAATTGGCAAAAGAAAGCTCAGGACCTTATTGGTTGGAAACATGCGGAAGAGGCCTTCACCTTGTGGTGAATAGACAATGGCTAAGATGATAATGATCATGATATACAATTAATTTTAAATTCATAAAGAACCTTGGCTAGTTTCTAACCAAAAAACTGTGATCCCAGATATAAACATCAAATTACCTCTGTCTTATTTACCATTTAAAGAGAGAAGCAATGAACTATGCTGGCTTCAATTACAGTTTAATAAACTAGAATGTGTAGCTCGTTGTTTGCAAAGATGGCTTAATATTGATAGGCACAATATTCAAACACAAATGACACTGTATTCAGTGCAGCTTTCTTTGAAGTTGGAAGGCAAGACTATGGGCTGGCACTACAATATCATATATCTTATTCCAGAATAGGGGTGGGGAAAACTGTGTTTTGGCTTCTATAACTTTCAAATTTGCAGAAGCACAAAGTTGTTCTGTTACAGTAATATATCTCTTTTTAAAAACATCTGACAAAGTCTGCATAAGTCTTATTCCCAAAGTCTGTTCAGAATAAAAAAAGAAACAATGCATTTTACCTATATTTGCATTTAACATCAAGTACACTTTATATGTACTTGAATTATATATACATGCTTTCCAATGCATTTTAATCATGCAGCTAGATTGAATTGGACCAAACTATTTTAAAGTGCAAACCAAATTATTTCTCCACCATTATTACTAAAAACCTCCACTGCATTTAGCTAAAGTCACTTGCAGATAACTAGGTATGAGATCACTGCAGGCAGGGCAGATCATTTCAGTACTGCTGACAAGAAAACTACATGGAAATGGCTATCGGAAGGCTAAAGCAAGGGGCCAAAGACCAGACCAGACTGCTATAATAATAATGTACAAGTGCCAATCATTTCTGTGATTTTAGTCCCTTAGGACCTAAAGATCTGAAAAAGACATATAGGATTTGAATTTCGGGACTGACATTCATGGAAGCTGAATCCAGTTTTCAGTAGCCATTTTCTTCATTAAAGCTTTTGCTAGTAACTTATCAGAGCTTTACTATATTCTTGAATCTCTGCCCTGACAGCATTTTAGTTCCATTACTGGCCTGTATAAAGTCTGACATATTGAAATGTTTGGACAGATTCTGGTGTCAGATAATGAGCCTAGACCAGAAAGCACTCTTCTAGTGACCATAGAACAATGCTAAGCACTCACAGGTAGATTTGGAGGAGATGACACATGGCTACTCTAAGCTTCAAGGAAAGTTGTTTTAGAATGGGAGAGCCTGAACCAAAATACAATACAATAAAATACAACAGCTAAATTGAATATTTTAGGTATACAAAAATTTAGGGCAGGAATAAGATACATTAAATTAGACACTTACATACTTTAAGAAATGAGATTATGCTGTTTAATAATTCTATTGAAGACTATAGTATACCAATAAAACTAATACAATCCACATGGTATAGAAAAATATTTTAAAACATAAAAATGTAAAAAGTGCAGGAAAAGAAAAAAGAAGGAAAAGGGGGGTGGGAACAGAAAGGAAAAAAAGAAGTGTTTTGTTTTCTTGGTCTCAAGAATAATTAAAGATGGACAATGTGCTAGAATAATAAAGAAATTGATCATAGTGAAGAAAGACTTATACCAGATCATGAACTGTAAGGTTATTTCCATGACAACAAATATAAGATAGTTAAAGATTTGGTTTTCCAGTGATAACATAAACTTGTGCAAGCTGGATGATGAGAAAGAATGAGCAACAAAAGATAGATACTGTTGAAGTATGGATGATAATAGTAGTAGTAGTAGTAATAGTAGTAGTAGTAGTACTGCATCAAATAAAAACTACTCCCTCAAGGCAATGACCTGAAAGCAGACAGTCACTTACTTCAACCACAAGTTGCAATTAGATTACGCACTGGAAGAAATGACCACGGTTGAGGCAACTAGGAGATAAGGTAATGGACAGAATGAATGGATGGATGGATTAAAAAGAAATGCAAGGTTATACTTGGAACAAGTCCAACAAATCCATGGTTAGGGACAACTTGAGGTGACAAGCATTTGTCTTTGAGGATGCCAGGAGACTGCATTAACCTAACTAATTAATTAACTAATCAGACTTAGGAAGATGATAAATGCCTTATGAACTGTGGTGGTGCAGTGTTTAGAATCTGGTACTGCAGGCTACTTCTGCTGACTGCCAGCTGCCAGCAATTTGGCAGTTCGAATGTCACCAGCTCAAGGTTGACTCAGCCAAGGTCGGTAAAATGAGGGCCCAGATTGTGGGGGGCAATATGCTGATTCTGTAAACTGCTTAGGGAGAGCCGTAAAGCACTGTGAAGCAGTGTATAAATCTAAGTGCTATTGCTATTAAATTTGGAAGTTAAAAATAATGAGTTTTTAAACCTTATTTTAGATAGCATGCTGCTAGTCGCATGCTTCCTGACAATGGAGGAAGAGGTAGAACAAATGAATGGAGATTATGACAGGTTATCAATATGTATTTTATTTTAGCCATTGATCTTTACATCACATCATCTGACTTGCATCATCAAAACAGTGCTATAGTTTTACACAGCTACAGAAAAAGAACCGTATGCTGGTTCTTGTAATGTCATTTAGTCTTTGTCATCTAGAATGCGAGATATTCTTTCATTGAAGCAGTGTCATAGAGACAGTCTATTCTACATAATTACACTATGGCAACCGAAACCAGCTGTCAGCCATCCTAGTACATTAAGTACTGATAGACATCTTAAGAAAAGTCAGTATTTCAAATACATTAACAACATCCTTACTTTTCTCTTGAATGCATTTGTACTTAGTGACCTGGAAAAAGATCAAGATGAGCAAGGGGGGGGGGGGAAAAACCCTTAATAAAACTCAACTTAAAAAAAAAAATCCCATGCCTCAGAAATCCGACTAGAAAGGTTAATTAAAATGCATATTTCTATGTAATTATAACTCAGCGCATAGGAGCTTTAAGTTTTTTTCTTTTTTAAAAAAAAAAATCAGTTCTTCGTGTTAATGATTCCATGTATCATTTTGCTTCTGAACTCTGGCAGGTGATTTTTGGCAACAATTTTTAGTGGCATGTAGGTGACATCTACCCTGCCTCTAAAATTAAAGACATTTTCTTGAAGCCCCACTTATTAAAATTAAATGTAGCAGTTTTAAATGGCATGCATGAGCGCGCATGGCTTGTGCAAATGAGTACCGACTTTCACACACAGTCTCCAATTTGCATGCACAATTTGAGCTGTCATTTTGAGAACAGGCCCTCTTGTGTCTAACGTCTATGTTTCATTACATTTTAAATCTTAAATGATAGAATTAAACACAAAACAGAGGGAAGGGGAAGAGAGAAGGAAGCGCCGTAATAAATAAAAAGAGAGACAAAGAGAGCATGAAAGGAGGGAATGGAATGAAAAGTTAGCATTAACCAGGAGCCACGGTAGCATTTTCCAACCTGATGCCCCAGATTTTTGGGGGGACTACAAGTCCCACCTTCCTCAGCCACAAAGTCAAGTTAGCTGTCACAGTTAACCACTGATGGGAACTGAAATCTGAGAGGTTCTGAAATGGGAATCAGATAAATAACAGTGGTGGATAGGTGGAGGAAACAGACAATAATGAAATTTGCAGTAAGTGAAAGAAAAAATATATAAAGAAAATTAAAATCTATCCATTCAAGAGTAATGAACCAAACACAACCTACTAAAATGTGCGGGATTTTTAGGTCTGACAGAAATCTTTTCATGACAGATGTTAAGCAAAAAGCAAACAAAGAAAAAAGATAGGAGGGAAAGGAACTATGTATAAGATTGAAGGAACTAAGTATACAGTTTCCACCTGTCTTGAAATGATAAATAAGATACATTTGTCAGACTTTATGCCAAAATTACCATATACTTACTATGGGTAAGGGACAAATTAAATAACACCCTAAGTGTATTTGCCATAAAGAACTCTTGTCAATTTATTGTTCTCTTCTGCTTAGTCCATCTTATCTTCTTTCATCCTAATTAACGTTCAGAGTTTGTCACATGTTTATTTATAATGTTTAATTGAGGAGCCCAAATCTATCCAGCATTGACACAAAGTGCAAATTATGTCAGTGTCTTGACTACACCAGTTTCACAGCAAAAGTCCAACGACAATGATGAAAATTTCATTTCTCACAAATTATTTACTTTAAATATTGGCTATATAACATATAGCCTTGATAAAAGACTGGAAACCCATAAGTTCTTTTTGCTGAAATCATAAAAAATGATTTGCTGATTTAAACGTGTTGAATATGGGACAGAAGAGAAGGAAATGTAGAGGGAGAAAGGGAGGGAAAGGGAGAGGGAGAAAGGATGCTAAATTGGTTTGTAACTGCTCTAAAGATCTGTAGTTGTTTTTTAAATATATTTTCTTTTTTTCTTTTTCAATCTGTGTGGTCCTTTGCACTTTTATCTTTTTTCAAGATATCTTCATATATTTCCATGTTTCTCTTTTACATGTAAAAATCTTTAATAAGCATATTAATAAACAATTTAGACAGATTTAGTATAAAGTAAATAGTATATAGTATAAACAGGGACAGAATACAAACTACATGTTGGACTGCAGAGACATGATTCTTAGAGGAAAATACACCTGGAAATGCATGTGATTAATCTCACAAAAAGTACTTTTAGGATATTTTTAAATTAAGCTAATCCCATTCATTCAAATAAATGGGACTTTTTTTGTTTGGTTTGGGTAAGGATGTCATAAGTCTACAAATCTTGCCAGCTCTATAGTACACATTAGTTGAACATTAATTCTAGTCTACAGCAAAACAAGTAGAAATAATTATAATCTATTATGTTTGTAATGCTACCTTTGCTCAGCATTTGCTAACTTAGTTAATTTTGATTATCATGATCTGCAAAATCCAGAGGGAGCACATTGCTCAAATTTACTATTTGGGAATTTGTGAGATGATTCTTTCATATCCATAAATTTGAACAGATATAGTTAGGATTTCAGGTTGTGTGGATTTATTACAAAAAAGTTACATGTTGCACTATAGTCTAAGGGGACAAGGATGACCACTGCCTAATTATTATCTCATCTAACCATTATTTGTTACTTTCAAATTGTAGAAGAATAACCATGATGAATGATGTATATGGACATAAAGACTTGCAAAAACCTGAAAAAGAAACAAAACTGACCATCCATTGGAAAATTCATTAAATACAAATAAAATGCCATGGATTGTGCTTCACTCAGATTCACCTTTTTCAAAATAGATGAAAACTCTGCAAATGAATAACCCAGAAAATATTTTTTTAAAGAAATATCAAAATAAGAAAGCTAGATATTTTATTTTACCAATGGCAAGAAAGATCCTTCTTTCGATATAATCTGCTTTTCAGGTGGAATCCAATATTATTTTTCTTCTGGCAGAAATGTTTCTCAGTAGAAGCAAGATGATTTCCCTTCCTACCCTCTCTGCAGCCTCTCATATTCTCTCTGCAACCAATTTTGGGAAAATGCAGGATCTGCAAAACCCTATTTATGCTGGCTTCCACCTTTCTTCTTTCCTTTTTCCCTATGTTCAGAAACCTCAGAATTCAAGAAACCTCAGAATTCTTGCTTGTTGGAAAGCAAGAATACCATCATAGGTATCATCTTCCTGAAACTGAATGATAGATAGATATGAACATTGGCAGAAAGAGATGGGGGGGGGGGGGAGAGAGAAAGAGAATATTTAAAGACAGTTGAGAGTCTGTAAGAGTTAAAACTCTGTTGTATATTAATAATAGTGTAACAGCAATAGTAATATACAGTACTAGTAGTAGAAATTGTTCAATGTAGCATAGAGGTACAGATAATAGCAGGGGTGAAATCTACTTACCTTTCCTACCGGTTTTGAAGTGCATGTGCCACGCGCGGACCCTCTGCGTATGCGCAGAGGGCAAAAAACAGGTTACTTCCTGGTTAAAATCAGGAAGTAATGATGGGCAGGTGGGTGGGCGGAGCTTCGCACTGCTGTTGCCACCGGTTCTCCGAACCACACGCCACCATTGCTACCGGTTTGGTCGAACCGGGCCGAACCGGTAGCATTTACCCCTGGATAATAATATATACTGTAGTTTAATAATAGTAGTATGTGGGCTTCTATTTGTTTCAGCAACTTAAGAAAGGGTCTTTTAAAAAAAAACACACACACACACATCAATGGCAACTGAATATCAGGATTGATGCACCCTTAGATATGATAATATTAGCTTCTGGCATGTTAAGGGCAAGTCCTATTAATACAAATGAGAAATAAACAAGAAGATAGATGCCATGCATTCTTTCATGTGTTTTTCCTTCCTTTTACAACAGAGCAAACATTTGCTTTTTAACAAGATTTGTCTTGGTGAAAGCATGAATAAATTATGATCCCTTCAAGCTTCTCAGAAAAATCTTTTATACACATCTGATCTTTAGTAGCAAATGATCTGTACTGGGGCAAACTCTATGTTTGTTGTCTTTCTCCTCTCCGTGGCTTGCCCGCCGCCCAAAGCACCAGGCACAGGATGAGGCATCTAAAGGTATGTTTCATCTGTTGAGATAGAGTTCAACTGTGTGAACCTGACTATGCAGAAACACCCCCCCAGTACTCCCCCTCCCCCCCCGAAAGACACACCAATGGAGACTTCGCCCTTTAGGAGGTAGAGATGTAATCCTCTTTCATGAAAAGGAATGAAAGTAAGTTTTGGCCTGGCCTGTACAGAATCGCACTAATTTACAATAGAGTGGCATCTTTTTCTCAAAGAGTTCCGAGGCATGAATCACGGAGACTGGCAATTCAATTACCCTCTCCACTTAGAAAAGTATTCTCCCCTTTCTTGCCAAGTTGAAATCTACAGGAAATGCAACGTAGAAGAGACTACATTGTGCACGCCCGGCAAATATCTGAAACGCCTCAGGCTTTAGAGAACAAGAATCCCTGACCTTTTATGATTGCTACAGTAGTTTTCCAGCAAAACACACTCCATACAATAAAGCTCTTAAATACCTGACAAAAGAATGCATTTGCTATATATTCTGGCAAAAGAAGAAGGGGGGGGGGGGAAGTGTTATAATGAAAGCCGCTTAAATGAATACCTGAGAGTTCTACCGACTCTTTATTATTTCACGGGAGACCCTGTTTAGGAAGAAATGATAAAGCCACTAACATGGAGTAGGAATCTGAGCACTGTACTTTCTCATACCTCCCACATCCACGTCCGTTTTTTAAAACCCTGGGTGCTTTCTTAGCACGTGGACAGTTAATACATACAGGTATCTCCTGCCCCATCCATGTTACTGCTTTTTCCCCAGGCTCTGAAGTCTGCTACTCACTCAGGATGTGAGCGGGAACAAGGCTGCTAGTTAATACTTCCATGGTATTATACTAATACAAAATTATACATAGGCATATAAATTAAACAAATAAATAAATAAGTGATAAACAAAACAGCTTGTGTACCTAACAGACTAACACCATCATTACTGCAAAAGCTCCCACCAGATGTGTTATGGTCCCGAGTTAAAATGCACTATATACCAGAAAACAAGGACTCGGGGGAATGTACTGATAAATCAAAAACCATTAATATTAAAATTTAAGGCACTTTCTCATTTTCCAAAGTAAAGGCAATACATTATATAGCCTCCTGTATTGTGCTGTGTTAAAATCGAGTCACTGTGAAGCCACAATAGAATTCTTTGCATATACAACTCTATAACTCCCCTGTTTGACATAAATCATAGAGATACATTCTCTCGGTCCCCACCCTTCTCTCAGTTGATTGAACTGAGGTATTAAAATTTCATATTTTTTGGAAATAAATATTGTCAATCTCCTAAAATAGCAGGAACTGATTTGGTACAATATTCTTGAATATATAATCTTTAAGGCACAAATTATATTCCAGGTTTGAAAGATCTGGTACTGAATCCTCAGCTACCATTTTTTTTGTTCTAAAGACAACCATGGAAAGAAGTACAGGTAGTCATCACTTAACAACTGGTTACTTAGCAACCACTCACCAAAAGCTTGCCTGTTAGGAACCCTGTTCTGGTCACATGATCATTTATCAGGCACCTGGCAACCAACTCACCATTACAGACAGTTGCATCATTCCTGTGACCAAAAATCATGACTTTTTTGGCCAGTTTTCAGCTTTTTTGGCCAGTTTTTGGCAAAAAAATATCCAGTCATAGGAATACATTGATCTGCTTTACCATTATCCTGTTCACCTAACAATGACCACCACAAAAAAGAGAGCATAAAATTGAGCTTGGTTACATGGGTACCTTGACTTATGACAATCATAACTTATGATGGAAATTCCATGCTCCATTATGGTTGTAAGCTGAGGGCTAACTGAAATTTAGAACAGGATCATAGCATTGGCTGTAGAGATAATATCCTGTCATGATCCTACCAAGATCCAAGCTTCAGTCTTATATGCATTGTTATCTTTCCCCATCTATTTACTAAGTGTACAGAGTGAATCCAAAGGTTAGGGAATGCTTTGCTCTATAAGACAAAATTAACATCTGGATCAGTGATGAAATCCAGCAGGTTCTGACAGGTTCTGGAGAACCGGTAGCAGAAATTTTGAGTAGTTTGGAGGGTGGGAATGGAGATTTTGCAATATCCTTCCCCCAGGAGTGGGGAGGGAATGGGGATTTTGCAGTATCCTTCTCCTGCCGGACCTATCAAGCCATGCCCACCAAGCCATGACATGCCCCCAAGCCACGCCCACAGAACCGGTAGTAAAAAAAATTGGATTTCACCACTGATCTGGATCCTTCAAACTGTGATGGCAACAACATGATGTCCTGCATTCAGTAATATCATGCAAGTGCTGCCATTACATGCTTGCATCTCAACATCTGATGAAAGTATGTAAGTCAAAAGATTTACCTAATGACATTGTCATTAATATTTTGTCATCTGCTACTCTTACCCACCCATAGATGCTTATAGTGCCAGGTGAATTCTAAGAAGTTTATCAATATAACTGTACGTCAGGCATTATCTTTGAGCTCAGCTTAGTACATTATCTTTCTATGTGAATAACAGAGAATAATAACGGAGAAAGGAATACAGCGTGCACTTTAAGCTATGAAATAAAGATAATCATAAATCTAACAAAAATATATACCATAAATGAACACAATCTGGAGAGACAGAAAACCAGGATTTAATGGAAATTTTCTTTCAACTTCAAAAAGCCTCTCCTGCATATATCCTACTAGTTAATTCCAACTGACTCAAAGAAGTCAGTTGGAATTAACTAGTTCAAAGAGAAGTTACTACAGGTTCTCAGCCTCTAGGATCCAATTCTTACAGGGCAAACATCCAAAATTGAAAAGAGCTCTAAAGATTATAGTCTGGCATGGCATACAATCAAGGTTAAAACCAGATGCCATTCAATATTCTCTGTATTAGTTTCTCTCCATCCATATAACTGAAATTGATGCGGCTTACTACCACTTAGTATCTAACTGTCCCATTCTTTAAAAAAATCTCCCTATACAGTGAAATTATAGTATATGCAATAGATAGTAAATACAGTACAATATGACTATGTATGTATATGTGTATACACACATAAGCATACATACATGCGCACATGCATACACACACACAAACACACGAAACACAAAACAATATCAGTTAAGATATATTAAAACCAAAAGCCATAAAAAGATATTTGAGAGTCAATGTATATACTAGCTATGTATTTAGCATACAGTATCTCCACAGGAAAGTAGCAAGAATAATTATGCAATTAAGAAAAGTCTGCTAAATTTTGTAATAGCTGCTCCAAACATTATTTCATTAAGCTACACATAAAGATAAGGACTGTAATTCAATCATACAAAACAATTGCAGCAACCGCAGCTTTTGCCTTTCATTTTTTTTTCCTTCCTGCCTTTCTTTTTCCTCTGCCTTTTTTTTTTTTACCTTGTTTGCAATACTTGTGATAAATGACTTGATGTCTAGATTAGTTGGGCAGCTCTTCTGACAGGGGGCATCTGCACACTTTAAGCACCTGGGGAGGAAAGTAAATGAGTTAGAGTGACTTAGAGCACAAAGCACTGCCAACAACATACAATTTTTCCATGTACCTGACAGAAGCTAATCAATCTAAAAATTAATAATACACTACTGTTCGGGCAGAAACTCAAAAAGGTTCCCATGGGTAAGTGCTATTATCCCCATGTCACAGACAGGTAAACCAAGGCAGCTGATCCCAGATCATTCAAATCTTGAAAGTGAAAAGCAAGCCACCCATAAAATACAATTCCCCAGTGCATGTATTTGTTATGATTTGTATTATGTAATGACACACTTCTACAAAGTCTTTATTTCAAACAGGCAAAAGCAACACGTAGCACTAAGCCAGCAGATTTTAAGTCACTGCTTTCCCTACCCAGCTTGCAGAGTCCAGATGATTCTTTCATTTTTTTATTTTTTATCACCTAATATTTAACATTTTTGAGTATATTCCATCAAAACAATAAAAACACAATAGAAACAAAATAAAATACCAACAGAGGAGAACAGAGTAAATCTAATATTAACACAGAGAACAAGACATACTGAATTCAGAATTATTAATTCTATTCTGGACATTTCCACGGTATAAAACTTTCATAAATATTAGCATTCTGCTTAACAATAGTTTAAAAAAACTGATAAAAAGCAACAAAAATTCAGTCTACCTTTTTTTTTTTTAATTTCAAATTTATATACCGCCCTTCTCCCTGAGGACTCAGGCGGTATACAGCCAAATAAAAACATACAATACAAACATTAAAAACAATTTTAAAAAAATATCTCTGTTTGGCTCCAAATTTAAAAAGACAAAACCAATTAAAATTATTAAAAGAATTTGTTAAGCCAGCCCGGCTTGCTGAAATAAGAAAGTTTTAAGGGCATGGCGGAAGGCACCAAGGTCTTGGATTCTCCTTATCTATGGGGGCAGCTGATTCCAGAGGGCAGGTGCCCCCACAGAGAAGACCCTCCCCCTGGGGGTCACCAGCCTACATTGTTTGGCTGATGGCACCCCGAGGAGGCCCTCTCTGGGGGAGCACACGGGTCGTTGGGAGGTTGTCGGTGGCAACAGGCAGTCTCTAAGGTAACTAGGTCCTATACTTATTTATGTATACATGTCATACATGTAGTCCTCAATTTAACAACCACAATTCAGAACAGAATTTCTGTTTTTAAGTGAGACAATTGTTGAGGCACCCAATTTTACAACCTATTTAGCCACAGTTCATAAGTGAATCACTGCACTTGTGAATCATGTGGTCTTTAAGCAAATCCAGTTTTCCCAGTTGATTTTGCTGGCTGGGAAGTTTATAAATGATGATTATAGGACCCAGGGATGCTGCAACCATTGTAAATACATGCTGGATTCCCGGCGACCAAATTTTTATCACATGACCATGGGGATGCCATGTTGGTTATAAATATGAGGACTGGTTTTAAGCTCCATTTTTCAGTGCTGTTGTAACACTGAATGGTCGCTAAATGAATGCTTATAAGTATACTGCCATTTGAACAGGCTCTGCACTTACAGCAATCCTCTTCTCAAGAGGGTGGTTTACTAGTATGTCCAAATAAATGAATTTCAGGCTATGGTTTGCAATCCTGATATATTTGGATAATCTACAGCAGGGCTGTCAAACTTGCGGCCTACGGGCTAGATGCGCCAGAGCCACACTCACACCCAGTTTAGCAAAGGAGGAAAAAGTCCCGATACATCACATGACACCATCGTGACGACGCGGGTTTGACACCCCTGATCTACAGTAATGTTAAATGATGGCTTAATTTGCAATCAAAGGAGGTCATACTAGAGTCATCATCATCATCATTAGGTCATGTGCAGAGCACATTGCCAGCAGGTATTCTCCAGCAGTTTCAATCATTTACAGCATCTTTGGCATGGTCTCAAGGGATATTAATAATTTAGAGGTAAACCGGAAGTCTCGCAGCAAGACTGACTGGAAAATAGCAGGCTCCGATGAGCCCCACGAAAATTCACACAGACAGGGACTTCCGGTTCCGGTTCCGCGGGCGACGAACTCTGATCGGGCTAGCTCTGGCCCCAGAGTCCAATCCCCCCCATCTGGAGGCCCTTTGGGCCAAACGCCCCATTATTGGGGCGTTTGCCGTTTGAGGGCGGCTCGCCAGGGGTCCCCTGCCTCACTTCCAGGGGCCGGGAGGCTGATGCTGGCGCGCCCGAGGCTCCAGAGGGGGTGGGAGGCGATCGGCGGCTTTTTTCGAGGCCGCGGAGGCGCCACAGCGCCTAAGGGGACCGGTGCTAGCTAAGAAGGCACAACGGACTGAACGGACTGACCGGAGAGTGGAGCAGGCATCCTGGAGGCGAGAGGGGGGGTTGGAGTTTCCCCCCTCCCCTTGTAGCTGGAAAGATGCCGTGGCAGAGAAGTAGGGGGAAGGAGATGGAATGAAACCCCTTACTTTGCTGACTTTTCCTTGGAGGATGGCTGTGGCAGAGTTTGTTGGAGAGGTCTGATGGCCTCTCTTCCCGGTGAGCTATGGCGGCAGTCTGACTTCCTGCTTCTTTATTTATGATTGAAGACAACATTCTCCTCTGGCTTCCTGTTTGACCTACTCTATACTTCGGACTCGTTGCTCCTGTGAGCGCCCACTGGTGGATATTTGAAAAATTACTTTGACTGTCAATCCCTCTTTCTTCTCTGGAGGTTTGTCCTTTGATTTCTCATCTTCTATTGATGCAAGATGGCTAAGGGTCATAAATCAGCAGCAGCCGATATGGAAAAAATTATGGAAAGACTGGCGAAATTGGATCAGAAGTTGGACAAGTTGGATGATTTGCAAAAAGGATTATTTGAAATTAAATCTGAAATGACACTTATGAAAAAAGATTTAAATGATGTTCAACAGCTGGCAGAGCAAAACAAGAAGAAGATGGGGGGTCTGGAGGGGGAGGTACGGGCACTCCAGAAGGTGGAAGATGGGAGAGGAAATGCAATGTTAACTTTACAATTGGATAAGATGTCTTATTTTCTCAGGTTCCAAAACGTGGAACAACTTGACCAGGAAAATTTGAGAGAAGTGATGGTTAAAATGTTGGGTGAATTTTTAGAAAGAGATTTGGAGTCTATTGGAAGGGAGGTGGATTTGGTGTATAGAGTAAACTCACAATTTGCAATTTTACATAATTTACCAAGAGAGGTTCATATTAAATTTGTGAGAAGGGAACTGAGAGATGAGATACTGAGAAAACAAAGACTGGGGGCGCTGGTGTACAGGGGCAAGGAGGTCACCATCCTGAAGCAGATTCCCAGACAGGTACGAGAATTAAGAAGAAAATATTATTTTTTATCAAATAAGCTGTACCTTAAGGGAGTAGGTTTTAGGTGGTTGATTCCGGAGGGCTTGATGATTTTTTGGGAGGACAGTAAGAAGAAAATTAATAATGTAATGGAAGCTAAGGCTTTTTTTGACCAACATAAATCCTTCCTAGGTGGAGAAGATACAGGAGCCGAAGAGGGGGAAGTATTAGATGATCAAGGAGCGGGGGCGGACGGAGCTGTGGCGGCCCGGGAGGAGGGGGGAGGCCAGACCATGGTTTTAAGAGCCAGAACCAGGAAATGAAGGAAGGAGGGGAATCTATTGTTTAATGTTTTTTTTAATTGACATTTTATTTCCTTTTCTCTCTTTTTTATTGTATTTTGTATAATATTTTTCTGTTTATATAATTTTTATACAACCTGGTTGTTTGTTTTTATTTAAGATAATAATGTCTGTTGTGTGAGAATTTAAAAAAGAAAATAATAATTGAAATATATTTATATAAAGATATTGAAAATTCAACATATTGTAAACTATAATATTGTATATTTTTAACCAATAAAAACTTTTTTTTTTAAAAAAAAAGAAAATTCACACAGACAAACCGCTGTCGGGGGGCCTTCAGACTGGAACCGTCCTGTGGGGACGGTGAAAGAGAGGCGTCCCCGACGATCAAGAGGAATAGGCAAGTTCCTCGAAAGGTCGGAGGCAGCTCTTTGAACCAGAGGCGGGGGTGGCAGCCATTAAAAACAACCGCTTTGAAGCTGGGGCAACCAGAATAAGATTTTATGCAGGAGCAGTGTCTGAATGGAGTACTGGTACCGGGTGAGTGATTGGCCAACGCACAGGTAAAAAAGGAAATTTTAAAAAACAACTTTAAAAAGTGTCCCAGCGAGGAAACAAGCTGCTAATTGGCACTTGGGAATATTAATGGAGGGAGAAGGACAAAAAGGAAGTTAAAGTACTAAAGCCCCGAAAAATAAAACTTTATATTTGGATTTAAAATTGGATTTGGAGAAATTAAATTAACACCAAAAAAAAAAAAAAAAGAAACCCGAGGGAAAGCACCTTTTAATGAGGATTTGAATTATTTTTGACAGTTTTGATATTTGAAGGAAGAACAAAGAGGAGGTCAAAAATATTAAGTCCAACAAACGAAATTTTATGACTGGATTTAAAACTGAATTTAGAGAAATTAAAAACAATAAAAGGAAAAGAAAGCTGAGAGAAAGTATTTTCTATGTGAATTTAAAATACTTTTGTAAGCTTGATACCTTGTTGTTCTGAAAATGATGGATTGGAGAGAGACATCTGCTGGTGGAAAGCACTAGAATGATCGGCCTGAAAATTGAAGGAAATAACAGCAGTGACCTTGATCACTAAGAGAACTGTGAGAAACTTTAAGGAGTATTTGTTTCTTTTTAAACTGCTCAGTCTCAACTTTTAAAGGAGGTAAAAAAAAACCAAAGCTTTAAATTGGAGTGGATTGGACAAACGTTTGAACTGGATATTATCCGGAAATAAAAAAGAGACTATATGGATTTAAATCTTAATTAAATATAAGTTAAAACATCAATAATTTTTTAAATTGACAATATGGAGTCTTGGATATGTAAGGAATTAATTGAGATGCTTAAAAACATGGGTGAATCATTAAAGGGCAATAAAAAGTCAGAAACTTTGTTAGAACATATAAAACAGGAAAAAGAGAATATAAATGAGAAACAAAATAATATTGAAGGAAAAGGAATTGAAGGTAAAAAGTTAGATGATTATACTGGGATTTACCATGACAAAAAATGGATAAGGGGGAATATTCCCCCAAAAAAATCAATCAAAGGGAAGAGAAGGAAATGGAAAAAGATTAGGTAAAAGCTTGGGGAGAATTATGCGAGTAATAGACTCAAAAGTTAGAGAAAGGATTCAGGAGAAAAGAAATAAATATAAAAAGAAAAAAGAAAAAGAAGATAAGAGAATGGGATGCAGGGAGAAAATTACCAAGAATTTTGGAGAGACCAAGAGAAAATGGTTAAAACGGACGTTGTCTTACCTGAACGTCCCTTTTCAGGGCGCTGCGAACACAATCCATAGCTGGGTTCTCTCCTCAGCTGCGCTGAGCTGACTGGGTGATTAAATTTCTCTTCCTCCTTCATGCTGTGGTCACGCCCACTCATCCCATAATGCACCAGTCTTTCACGAAGGCGCGACCACCTGGACAGATAGAACACAACACGATGAACCAAAGGCAACAACTCAGACCGAGGAGCAGGAAGCCCCAGGTAAGTAACTCAGAACGACAGACACAGGGGGGGAATGGATTGTGTTCGCAGCGCCCTGAAAAGGGACGTTCAGGTAAGACAACGTCCGTTTTCCAGAGCGCTGCTCACACAATCCATAGCTGGGATATACCCAAGCTCAAACATCCAGGGAGGGAGGTTGACTGCTCCCCGAGTCCCGGTCTACCAGAACACTCTGAAGTACACGGCGACCAAAGGAAGCCTCCGCAGAAGCATAAGCGTCGACCTTGTAATGTCTAATGAAAGGCGTCATTGATGACCAAGTGGCCGCACGACAGATGTCCTGGACTGACGCCTGGGTGGCCCACACTGCAGAAGTGGCCGCACTACGGGTTGAATGCGGGAGGACTTTGCCCGGTAGGGGTCTCGCCTTCCGTTCATACGCTGTCGCAATACAAGCTTTGATCCATCTGCCTACAGTTGAAGGAGAAATCTTTTGACCAAGTGACGCCGGATGGAATGATACCAGTAAGGCCTCAGTCTTCCTGAAGGACGCCGTGCGACGAATATAGCGTCGGAGCGCACGGCGGACGTCCAAGGTATGCCAGTCCTTTTCGCGTTGATGACGAGGGGAAGGACAAAAGTCCGGCAAGACGAGCTCCTGGGCCCGATGGAACCAAGAGTTCACTTTTGGCAGGAAGGCTGGGTCAAGGCGGAGGACAACCGTGTTCTTATGAAAGACGCAGAGGTCCTTCCTGGTGGATAAAGCCGACAGCTCCGAGACCCTCCTGGCCGAGGTGACCGCCAAAAGGAAGGCAACCTTATATGATAAAAACTTGAGAGGTACCGAACTTAGAGGCTCAAACGGGGAAGACATAAGTGCCTGCAAAACCAAGGTTAAGTCCCAAGTAGGGTAACGATGAACCGTAGGTGGACTTAGGTTCACTGCTCCATGAAGAAATCCCTTAATCAGAGGATGCTGAGATAATGCTGCATACGGGGGGCACCTGATGACTGTGGAAAGAGCCGCCGTCTGTCTACGCAGGGTAGAAGGAGACAAGCCTTTTGACAACCCAGACTGAAGGAAAGCGAGAATGTCAGGAATCCGAGCCGTTGTGGGGTCGGAATGGTTAGAGGAGCACCACTTGCAGAACGTCTTCCAAGAGGCCTCATATATGCGGGAGGTAGATGGGCGACGGGAAGCCTGAATCGTGTCTATGACGTTATCCGGGAGCCTGTCCTTCCTCAGAATTATCCTCTCAAATGCCACACGGCTAATTTGAGCCATTGAGGGTCTGGGTGGCTGACGGGCCCTTGGCGCAAGGAGAGTTTCTGAGGAGGAATCAACCATGGTGGTGAAATTGAGAGGGCCACCAGGTCGGCGTACCACGGACGTCGAGGCCAGTCCGGGGCAACAAGCAGAATTTCTGCTCTCTCGGTCAGAAGTTTCCTGACCACTTTTGGAAGTAGGGGGATTGGAGGGAAAGCGTACAAGAGGCCCCGGGGCCAGCTGCACCGCAACGCATTGTGAGCCACCGCCGTTGGACACGGATACCGAGTCACATACCGTGGAAGATGGGCATTCTGCGGCGTGGCGAACAGGTCTACCGTAGGCCTTCCGAAGCGCAGAACGGCTTCCTGGAACAAGGTGGGGTGGAGCTGCCACTCCGCCGAATCGATCACTTTCCGGCTGAGCCAGTCCGCCTGAACATTTTCGGCTCCTGATATATGGTCTGCAGTCAGTGACAGAACATGATGTTCCGCCCAGGCTAGAAGAGGTTCCGACTCCAACATTAAAGCTCTGGACCGTGTGCCGCCTTCCTTGTTTAGCTGAGCCTTTGCGGAAACGTTGTCCGTAAGGACTAGGATGTGTTGACCTTCCAGGAGGGATTGGAAGTGGCGAAGTGCCAGGCGGATTGCACGCAGTTCCAGTAGGTTGATGGGCAGACCCTGTTCCGAGGGGGACCAATGGCCCTGCACAGGCAGGTTGTGCAGGAGAGCTCCCCAGCCCGACAAGCTGGCGTCCGTCGTCAGGGTAAGCCGTACAGGTTCCAGAAAGAACGAGCCCCTGTTCAAAGCGGGCCCCAGCCACCAACGGAGGGAGAGTCGGATTTGAGGAGGCAGATGTACCTTGAACAACGAGTCGCTGCAGCCGTCCCGCTGGAAGGGAAGAAGGAACCACTGAAGCGGTCTCGAATGTCGCCTGGCCCAAGGGACAATCGAGAAGCACGAGACCATCTTCCCTAACAGTTGGGATAGGTGGAGAAGAGGGACGGAACGTTGAGCCAGCACCTGTGTGATCAGGTCCCTCAGACTTAAGTGCCGATCCGGTGACAGAAACACTTGTCCCAGCTCCGAGTCTATCACGGCTCCTAGGTGCTGAAGGCGTGTAGCCGGGACTAATTGGCTCTTTGGGAAATTTATTGAGAACCCGTGAGCCTGGAACGAGTCGAGTACTAGGTTCCGGTCCCGAACGGCTTGTTCCCTGGACGAGGACAGAATCAGGACATCGTCCAGGTAGCAGAGGACCCGTACGGGCACCTTCCTGAGGGAGGCCGCCACAACCGCTACCAGTTTGGTGAATGTTCTCGGGGCTGATGAGAGCCCAAAGGGCATGGCACAATACTGAAAGTGGTCCTCCCCCAACTGGAAGCGAAGATACCGGCGATGGGCCGGGTCCACCGGGACATGGAGGTATGCCTCCCGGAGGTCGACTGATTGCAGGAAGTCCCCATGTCTCACACATCCGAGGATAGAGCGGAGGGAGTGCATCTTGAACCTGCGGTAGCGCACCGACAGGTTCAGACGCTTCAAGTTCAAGATGGCCCTCCAGCCCCCCGAGGTCTTGGGTACGAGAAACAGTCTCGAATAAAATCCGGTTCCCCGTTGCTCGAACGGAACCGGTTCTATCGCTCTGATGCTTAGCAAATGAAGAATCTCGAGCTGCAGAAGATGTTGACGCTCGGCCGACATAGTAACCGGTCGATGGGTGTGGAGGGATGGAGGGTTGTCTATAAACTCGATGGTGAGACCAGTGGTGATGGTGCGGCGAATCCAGGAATCCGTGGTCGACAGCTCCCATTGGTGGCAAAAGTGTTGTAAACGGCCGCCGATGGGACCAGGCGGTTCGCAGTCATTTCCCTCTGCGGAAGGGTCGGTACCCCGCCCCACGGAAAGGTCGCTTGGCTGAAGAGGAGCCCCTGCCCCTATCTCGAAAGCGCTGACGGTCCGCAGCGCGGTCATTCGCCTGGAAGTAGGGGCGTTGTGAGTAGTAGCCCCCCGGCCCCGAAGAGGTCCGAAAGGGCTGACGTTGCCCATAGGGGGTATAGCGCCGTTCAGGTCGACGGTAAGAAGTCGGAAGTACCTTCCGCTTATCCTTATCTTCCACCAACAGTGGATCCAGAGCTGGGCCGAACAAATTCGGAGCCTTATATGGAGCAGCTGCCAGCTTCCATTTGGCTTTGGAATCTGCTCTCCAGTTTTTCAGCCAGAAGAAGCGACGTGATGTGACGGAAGAGGCCAAGGCCCGAGACGCAAACTTCACAGAGTTGAGAGATGCGTCCGCCGAATATTCGGTGGCCGCCACTATCTTATTTATATCTTGATGTAACCGCGTCTCTTCCAGCGGCAACCTCTCCTGGAGCTGGCGCAACCAGATCAGCGACGCCCGGTTGAAAAAAGAGGTTGCTGTAGCCGTTCTTATGGCCCAAGCCACGGCCTGATGAGTCTTACGAAAGGCCAGTTCAGTCTTCCTGTCATCTGACCTAAGTACATCGAGTGGATCTCAAGAGATGAGAGAAGAAGACGCAAGACTCGTGACTGGAGGGTCAACCGTCGGCACTGCCAGAAGGGCGTCCAAGTCAGGGGCTGCGCAGTATAATTTCCTATCAAGGCTAGTGGGCGCCGTTAAAGACGCAGGTTGAGCCCAAGGTGACTGCAAAATGTCTGAGAAAAGCTGCGGGCAAGGAATAAAGTCCTTGTCCGGTTTCGTAGATGAAAAAAGGGTATCATGGGGCCCAGCAGAAGTGGACGGGGCGTCCGCAGGCAAACCAACCGAAGCTCCCAAATGAGTCGTTTGACGAGCTTTATGCAGAAGTGATTTGAACAAAGAGGGCCTGAACAAGCCGGAGAAGGCAGGAGTGTCCGGTGGCAGGTCCTCATCGTCAGATAATTCCAGATCCTCCGGTAAGGGCTCTACGTGATCTGACCCCTCCGAAGAGGTCGACACACGCCTAGTCGGAGATCGGGCGCGTGGGAGACCAGAGGTGGACACCAGCGGCTGAAGCAACCTTGCCTGAAGTGGTTGTTGGTGCTGTTGAAGGCCTGCTGCCAGCAAGGATGAGAGGGCCGAAGACAAAATTGCCTGGAAGTCCAAATGCTGGGTCGGGAGTTGCGAACCTGGTGCAACGGAGCCCGGTACAGTGAATGATGACTCTGGCCTGCCATGTAACGACGGAGGGGATTCCACACGGCCCGCAGATGACACATCTGGTAAAGAGAGCGATGCCCTCCTGGACAAGGCCAAAGGCAGGGCTCTGGAACCCTCTGGAGCAGACTGAAAATGCCCTGCAGCAGCAACGGTCGGCTGACGGTCAGGCAGCACTCCTTGGTGTGAGCCGGCAGCTGCCGAAGTGGACTGAGCAGCAGAAGCCTGTTGAGCCTTGTCGCATTGACGCTCAAGCGCCTTATGGCGACGGAGAGCATCCTTGTCAGCAGCAGCAGAAGACTTGGAGTAGACCGGTACCTGCGAAGACTTGGGACGCA
The DNA here is from genome assembly GCA_012654045.1 of Ptyas mucosa. Classification (NCBI taxonomy): domain Eukaryota; kingdom Metazoa; phylum Chordata; class Lepidosauria; order Squamata; family Colubridae; genus Ptyas; species Ptyas mucosa. Next base: position 45,859,275 of record WNWU01000004.1, on the reverse strand, counting down.
GGCGGGGCAGCGACTTATGCTTGGCCTGGGGCCGAGGTGGAGTGACCTCATGTTCAAGGTCCGAAGATAATGGAGAGTCTGCCATTCTATAAACTGAGGCTGCTGTACAAAATTGGTTTAATTTTTTTTTTTTAAATAAATTGAAAAATTGGGCAACAGTAACTATATACAAAACAGGTCAATCCCAGGAAGTAGGGATGTCCTGAATGTCCCAGCAGGTTGGGCCAGCACCGACCCTAATAGCCTGACAGCACCAAGGAAAATAATAAATGTCTCAAACCAATCTAAGTCATCAACCAAAAGGAGGATGCTTGCCAGGGGATAACTGCCCCAGCCAATCAAATGCCCGGAGATAAGTAGAAAAAAAGGGGCTCGCTGGTGGCTGTAGAAATTGGCAAGGGCTTGGAAGGTACCAAAGGGCCCCGACAGATGAATATCTGGTGGGTGGGCAACGGCAGAGTAAAAAGGACGTCTGAGGCAAACGTCGGCTCCAGGCAGCAACAGGAATAAAATGGCGGCCGGAGGAGACGGCGGGAAAAAAACGGCTATCCAAAATGGCGGCCGTGCGCGCTGATCGTCAACCGCCGCCCCAATGCTCGTCCGAATCTCACCGGAGACAGAGACCAGGGAAGTTCGTCTTAACTGCCGCCCGTCTGAAGCCCCGATCGCTCGTCAAGCCACGTCTCAGCTGTTTTCAATTAGCGCGGCGGCGGGAATCCCCACCTCACCGCGGGACCGCTCAAACCACCAGGAAACGTCATAGGCTGCAGGGCGAACCTTGCAGACACTCCGGAGCCGCCGCTAGTGAGAGCCACTTGAATACAAAGCAAGGAGGGTGTGGGTGGATATGCCAGCAGGCTGGACACCCAACACACACACCGGCGGCTAAAGCCTCAGAGGAGGACCGCCCAAGCGGGTCGGAATCTCCCCTCGCTGCAAAAAAATGAAAGAAGACAGGCGCGGGACGGCCTGGAGCCCCAGACACGTCACACACGCCCAGCAGCCGGCAGGATAAGGCTCTCCTCGATAAAAAATATCCTAATGAAAAATAAATTAAGAGACCTACACGCAACTAAGAGTCTAGCCACAAAAATTCCAGAAAAGGGCACGAAGAGGGAACGAACACACCAGTCTCTCACAGCGACTGAGTGAAAAGACTGGTGCATTATGGGATGAGTGGGCGTGACCACAGCACGAAGGAGGAAGAGAAATTTAATCACCCAGTCAGCTCAGCGCAGCTGAGGAGAGAACCCAGCTATGGATTGTGTGAGCAGCGCTCTGGAAAAGGGGAAGAATAGTGGAAAGGAAGAAGGGAAATAAGATATATATTAGTAGATCTAAGGGAACTGTATTAACATTAGTAATTGTGAATGTAAGAGCAAATATGATAACATATATTGTTTATTGTAAAATGGAACAGGAGATGAAATATGAAGTGGTAATTTGGTTCAATTATGAAAATAACTGAAATCAAGAGACAAAATTGAAATGTTAAAAAGTGTGATGGGGATTTTGGAAAAAATATGTTATAAAAGATGAAATAAAATAATTAATTGATGCTATAAGAAGAAATTAGGAATTAAGGGCAGATAGTAATATTGCTTATTATGTACTAAGTAGAGATTAAGATAAAATGTGGAAGGTCAATTAAGTTAAAGGGTTTCAATGTAAGAATTGAATAAGATGAAATACATTGTTTATAGCCAAGAAGTGTGATGGGGATTTTGAGAAACATATTTTATAAATGGAGAAATAAGATAATTAATTGAAGTAATGCTAAGAAATTAGGATTTGAAGGGCAGATGGTGAGATTGTTTATATACTATGTATTAAGAAGAGATTAAGATAAGATTAAAAATAGGGAGAAAGAATATTACGGCAGAAATTGAAATATGTAAATTGCATTTGGAAAAAACAAAAAAGAAGATTGTAATAGAGTATAAAAATTAACACTATGCTACAAGTTGTATAAGATGTGACCCGGTCAATATTCTGGTCATAAAATATGTATGTAAAAGAAAAATTTAATAAAACTTGTTTTTTTAAAAAAAGGGGACATTATTAATCTTAAGAACTTCCTTAAGTGTTTGGCGCCAAGTTTTCCGAGGCCGGCCTCATTTTCTCCTCTACTCCAGGAAGTATCCAGCATAGTGCAATTTTGGGGTGCTGGTCTTTAGGCATACATAAGATATGGCCAACAAGCTGCATTTGACGTTCATTCACAGTTCCCAATAGATGTTCTAAATCTAATCTTTGTAGTATCTCTTCATTAGGGATGTGGTCACGATATGAGATGCAGAAGATTCTCAAGCAGCGTTGTTGAAGAACATTTAACCCTTTAATTATAGTTGTACACAAATATATATTGCAGTTAGTATAAAACAACACTTTTGAAGAGTTTTATCTTTGTGGTAATACTTATGGCTGTGTGGACCAAATTAGGTGCATGAGCTGAAACACAGCCACTGGCGTTCTAATTCAAAGGTTAATGTCCTTATCTGTACCTCCATTCATAGATATAATGCTACCAAGATAAATAAATTATTGGACTTCTATAGTTATAACTGTTCTATAACCTGGCCAACCCTCCTCACTTTATCCAGACTTGGGACTGTCTGTGTTACCTCAAAACAGAGTTGGCCCAAGTGGAGTTTGATACTAGAGTAACAACAGCTAAAAAACAAGGAGCATATGGTGATGTTTTGAAAAGAAAAACAGAAAAGCTACAGGTTGGATATGGGCAACAGGCTTCTTCAAATCATAGGGCAAGGTTCCAAACCATAATACTGATATCATGGTTTATGATATATTGTTTTCATTTGCCCTAGTCTGACCCATACCCAAATGATATATTTGAAATAATATAAATCATGCCACATAGAAATGACATGAGCAGGTTCTGTTAAATCATCTTTAACAATCAGGGACAAATGATCAATCTTCAAAAGGTTATAGAAGAATGCAAACTTATTCCCATCTTATGAATTTAATAAAAACCTATAAGATTCCTTGCTCTTAATAAACTTCACTCTGATCTAAGCATTCCTTTGTTGTTGTTCTTTTTAATCTTTTTTCTACTTGCAAAATGGCAGAGCACTAGAGTCAGACACAAATACATGAGGTGACTTCAGGCAAATCAGCATCCCTTCCTTTTGTACCAGATTTTAGCTACTGATCTGAAAAGTAGGAACTGTAGAACTGCTCTGTTTTACTTGCTTCAAGTATTACAGTTATTAACATGCATTTTCTAAAAGCAAAGGGGTAGAATACTATGTCATAAAGTACCAAGTCATACTTTTTAAGATGTGATGAGTTGCAATCTTCCACATTCAGACCATTCTTATGATTACCAAATAATAATCATGACATGTTATTTATAATCAGATGTTGAATGTAAGGTGGTAAACTTATTTTCAAGAAGAGTATTTAATCCATAAAGTAATCTTTACTGCAGAAAGAGAGAAGTTAAAAAGGTATTCAAAACAGAATTGAGAAAATGTAGATGTACCGTAATATTCAAGAGGAGAATATGGTTCTATGTGAGAGTTACCTTTGAATAAAATATAGATAAGTTCAACTTTAAAGTTCAAATTTATGAGAAAACAATGTGTAAACCTCTTAGGCTCCTCTAACAAAGGAGAAGAGGAATATAATTATGTCAAAGTAGACAGCTTGGAAGACATTACCAGACTAATCACCATTCAAAGCAACTGCCTGTTAGATTCACCCAGGAAAGGTAAAACAAAACAAGATCAAATCAAGATTGACCAAGAAGCCATTTTTTGCACTACGGCACGTGTATAATGGTGTCATTATGCATCTTTCACCAAACACTATACATCTCCATATTTTATTTTATTATTATTATGGAGCTGGCTCATAAATAACAGCTGTTGAAAATGTCAAATGTTAATGAGGCAGGGCAATGCAAGCCTGAATTTGTGGCATTGGCTGGGAAGGGAGGGGGTTGGAAGTGCTGCGAATATGCCAGTATAGACAGACTCTTATAACAACACCATCTTCCAATTCTCAGAGCACTCTGCAGACTAAAGTGCATCAGTCTGCCATTAATCCCACTTATCACTCTGACAGCTCAGTAATTACACCACTGCTACAGCCCAGGTACTGCAGTTGTAATAAAATATCAACCGCTGTGCAGGATGCATGCTGGTGAGATGTTTTATTAAACTTCGGAGGGGGGGAGGGGGGCTTGATCATCAAGTGACATTAGTGTTGACCTATTTTTTCTATTTGACAATAAATTAGCCTTTGACCATGCCATAATAGATATTACAGAGTGCATTTACTGTTCCCAAACAGCAAAAGGTGCAGCATTCCAAGGAACTGGGCAAATGGCATAAAATAAGGCAGTAGGAGAGGCATGTCAGAACATTATTACCTAAATGGCTATAAATGATTGATATAGTGAGAAATCACAAGCATGGCTCTTACACTTGGAGAGTAATGCAACAATTACCCAAACAAAAAACAAAAAGACCCACAACCCACCACCCTATAACCTATGTAAATTGTTCCAGACAATGATTCTTTTTTCTATAAAATTTCTATCAATTTGAACTTCATGCTTCTGATGTCTTCTGCTGCCTTTCAGACTGAATGCATTATCATTTAAATTAAATAATACTGAGGAGAAATGAAAGAAAACATTTTAAAAGTCATAAATAAATACAGCATCAAACCCCACACATTTACTTCCACACTTTTTTTGAAAAGAGAGGTACTCAATCCAACTGGATCAAGGAAGACAATAGTTAAATTAATTATCTAAACCTACTGTTTATAAAAGTCAATTTTTTATTTGAACAATATTTACTATGAATTGATGAACTCGTATATACTCATAAAATTAATTCTGCGTGGATGGTACAAGAAAGAGCACCTATCCTATTTTATAAAAATGCAACAGGTGGGCAAAGCATGTTTGATATCCTTAAAGAATGAACACTTGAAGAAGCACATATGACTTTAATTTTAAATAAATCCTTTTAAAGTTATTTATTTATGAAAATACTCAACTCTTACTCATAACAAAAGCATCTACTTGGGAGGATGAGAAACAATGAAAAAAATCTACCAGTGTCGAAAATAAGTACACAGGTCTCCTGTTCATAAGGACTGTATGTTTATTTATTTTATTTCTTTCTTTCTTTTATTTATTTTGTCAAGCATGTAATAGGTAACAGATATAATTATCAACATAATTATGAATACATGAAATGGATACATATAAAAGGGAACATTAAGACAGGGACGGGAGGCCGCTGGTGTGCTTATGCACGCCCCCTTAGCGACCTCTTAGGAATGGGGTGAGGTCGACAGTAGACAGTCTAAGGTTAAAGTTTTGGGGTATGTCCTGTTTAAATTTCAGTGTATTGTAATCACTGCACACTGAATCACTGTTCATAGAAGAGATCATTTCTGCTTCAACTATAAGACAATTAAAATACAACAAAGAACACTGAATCAGACAAAAGCAAGTAACTTTTCTATTTATTACTCTAATTGTGTTGATTGTTACATAACTTGTTGCCTACAGCAAGGAGGCTATAAAATTTTAAATACCACAAAATCACCCATTATTCACCTAATATTACACAAAAACACTTTTGTTCATGCAACAAGTAAGTTGCTGATCTTTGACCTACACATACCAGCCTTCCAATGTAAATGTAAGAAAATCATAGGACATAAATGGAAAAAAATAAATCAGCAAACACACAAAACCTCAAAGCTGCAGTTCCTGTCACTGTTTTTAAAAAGTGACAAATTTTACTTCCTGCCCCCTTTAAAAATAAAAACAGGTAATGTCTCAAGCAAAATAAATGCATTTGTTCCCTTTGCAATTAAATATGCATTCTTTTCTCTAAAAAAAGAAAGTTTGGACTATTCTTAGAATTGAGACCAAAAAAAAAAACCAAAAACCTCGGAAACATCAGTAGACATGACATTTCAGTGACAATCTGGATATGACCCTAAGTTATCTAAGTTTTTCTTTTTAAAAAAATAGAAAACTAATTCCCTCCTCCCCATAAAACTAGTAAAATACTTCAAAGTAGGGTTGATAAGACAGTATATAAAAATAAGGAAGAAGAACGGAAGCTTTGAAATTGTCAGCTGTTCAAAACTGCAGTGTAACAGCAGATTTATATGGACAGGAGTCAGTATCCTCCCATAATGATGATTTGTATTTCTGCTTATAATTATTTCTTAATTTGTATTTGTAGCTGCAGATAAGACAGCTATATGGCTTATAAATTTTATACAAATCAATGTCCTTTAACAACACATTTCCTCTTCTTTGCTAACACTTAAGTGGCTTTTCTACCTGAAAGTATTTTCACCCTAGTCTCAGCATTTCTGTCCAATGAATCCCCCATCTAAAGACTTTTGCAGTTCTATTGGCTACTTGGTTTTGACGTTGAGAAAAATAAACATTTAAGGCTGCCTTAAATATGCCTCTTTTCGACATCAGTAGAATGGTCAAAGGCAAAGCTGCCAACTGATATTATGAATGACAATCACAATTACAGCATAATATTCACACTCCTCTCTGACACCAATGTAACTAATTTAGTATTTTGCATTAACTAAGAAGGTGCAAAAGCCTGAGTAAGAACAGAGTAAGGAAAAATAATAAAACATACATAAATTTGTAATCTCATATCCAGTATCTGAACTAATTGTCTTCATCTGATTCGGTAAACATCAATATTCATTAATGTACAAATAAAATAGACAAAGCTATGGTGTGGAGAGACAGAGAAAGTATATCTACCTCAGATATAAATGTGTTCACATCTAAGCATATCCACAGCTCCCTGGGATCTCCAGGACTGATGACGTAACTAGGTTTTAAGGGGCTTAGGAAACAGCAAAAGGGATGGATCTAACCAAATCTTAGGGGCAAGGGGAAAATGTTCCATAAGGCAGGAACCATGGCAGAGAAAGAGAAGGCCTCCTGGGACCTACCAAATGTGTCAGATGGTAACGGCAGCTATCTTCTCTGTTTGATCTAATGAGAAGGACGAATGTAAGCAGGGAGACGCAGTCCCTCAGATGACCCTGTCCCATTGCGTGCTCACATTTTCGGTTCCGGGAGAACCAGTTGTTACAACTGGCAGCAGCCCACCACTGCATAAGCTGCAGTATACAGGTGAAACTCGAAAAATTAGAATATTGTGCAAAAGTTCATTTATTTCAGTAATGCAACTTAAAAGGTGAAACTAATATATGAGATAGACTCATTACATGCAAAGCAAGATAGTTCAAGCCTTGATTTGTCATAATTTTGATGATTATGGCTTACAGCTCATGAAAACCCCAAATTCACAATCTCAGAAAATTAGAATATTGTGAAAAGGTTCAATATTCTAGGCTCAAAGTGTCCCACTCTAATCAGCTAATTAAGCCATAACACCTGCAAAGGGTTCCTGAGCCTTTAAATGGTCCTTCAGTCTGGTTCAGTAGGAATCACAATCATGGGAAAGACTGCTGACCTGACAGTTGTGCAGAAAACCATCATTGACACCCTCCATAAGGAGGGGAAGCCTCAAAAGGTAATTGCAAAAGAAGTTGGATGTTCCCAAAGTGCTGTATCAAAGCACATTAATAGAAAGTTATGTGGAAGGGAAAAGTGTGGAAGAAAAAGGTGCACAAGCAGCAGGGATAACCGCAGCCTGGAGAAGATTGTCAGGAAAAGGCCATTCAAAAGTGTTGGGGACTTTCACAAGGAGTAGACTGAGGCTGGAGTCAGTACATCAAGAGCCACCACACACAGACGGATCCTGGACATGGCCTTCAAATGTCGTATTCCTCTTGTCAAGCCGCTCCTGAACCACAAACAACGTCAGAAGCGTCTTACCTGGGCTAAAGACAAAAAGAACTGGTCTTGCTCAGTGGTCCAAAGTCCTCTTTTCTGATGAGAGCAACTTTTGCATCTCATTTGGAAACCAAGGTCCCAGAGTCTGAGGAAGAATGGAGAGGCACACACTGCAAGATGCTTGAAGTCCAGTGTGAAGTTTCCACAGTCTGTGTTGATTTGTGGTGCCATGTCATCTGCTGGTGTTGGTCCACTGTGCTTCATTAAGTCCAGGGTCAACACAGCCATCTATGAGGAGATTTTGGAGCACTTCATGCTGGAGCTTTATGGGGGTGCCGACTTCATTTTCCAGCAGGACTTGGGACCTGCCCACATTGCCAAAAGTACCAAAACCTGGTTCAATGACCATGGGATTACTGTGCTTGATTGGCCAGCAAACTCGCCTGACCTGAACCCCATAGAGAATCTATGGGGCACTGCCAAAAGAAAGATGAGAGACATGAGACCGAACAATGCAGAAGAGCTGAAGGCCACTATTGAAGCATCCTGGTCTTCCATAACACCTCAGCAGTGCCACAGGCTGATAGCATTCATGCCACGCCACATTGAGGCAGTAATTGATGCAAAAGGGGCCCAAACCAAGTACTGAGTACATATGTATGCTTATACTTTTCAGAGGTCCGATATTGTTCTATGTACAATCCTTGTTTTATTGATTTCATGTAATATTCTAATTTTCTGAAATTGTGAATTTGGGGTTTTCATGAGCTGTAAGCCATAATCATCAAAATTATGACAAATCAAGGCTTGAACTATCTCGCTTTGCATGTAATGAGTCTATCTCATATATTAGTTTCACCTTTTAAGTTGCATTACTGAAATAAATGAACTTTTGCACGATATTCTAATTTTTCGAGTTTCACCTGTATATGAGCAATAGCAATACAGTATTTCACCTACATGGCTATTTTAAGTGGAACCTTCTCAAGTCTACTTAATACTACCTAGTCAAATACCACCAGCGCTTGAAAACCAAACAAGGAGCTCTTGGTAAGTCCCGCCTTCTGACAAAACCTTTCCAATTCAAAACCTTACTTCAAGTCCTCCAAGCATCCAATATGGAAGATCACTATGAATTCAATGGGGAAATTTTTTCATGTGCATAACTGAATTTGCTTTGGCTTCCACATGGGTGAACTACTGTTGATCTGAAATAACTGTTCTTGTTCTCAAATAGACTAGAAATCAACCTGCTTGAGTGGTACCAACTCTGCTTGAGTGGATACAAGGTTCATTTGGAATAAATAAAATACTTTCTGGGCCATTCAAAATGCTGAAATTATATCTTTTGACAGTCTCACCTTAGCTACACCATGCCCTAAAATAAGCCCTTATTGTAACTACGTGGGTAACTTGACCTGTGTCAAAAGTTTAACTTGTTGCCTCTGGAATCATGCTTCAGATATTGAAACCTTTTGTCCTTTTACCCTCAACACTGATCTGGAGAGTGACCCCTCTTTGCCTATTATCTCTGCTGCAAATGCTCAGAATTGTTTTTTAACCCAGGGTTGTCTGACAATACATGTTGCATCACTACGTGAGTCCTGGTAAAAGACAACATGGAAGCTATTTAAAAAATCATTATGCTTGCAGAAGCTTTTGTCCTGCAGGTTTCTATACTGAATCTGCAAACATCTGCAAGAGCTGATCTGGTTGTACCAACAAGCTGTTTCTGAGCTGACCAATACCTAGATATTATTTCAGTGAACAATTCTTATCCTCTTTTGTAAATAATTTAAACCAAACTATATGAGGGCAGACCAGGCATTTCTAATAATGATCAACATTCTTTTAATTTTTTCCACAAGAAATTTGAATGCAAAATAATTAATTGGTATTGGTTGAACTATGTTTTTCTGTCCTGCCTTCCAGACATAATGTATGTTATAGGTATTTAAACTGTCCTTCCCAAGTTATGTAAAATAACTACACCAATTTTCAGTGTTAAAATGTTTTATGTATTGAAATGTAAAGCTTACTTTTATTTATTTTGTAATTATAAACTGCCTCAAGCACTCTGAGAACTACCTTCTATTTTCTTTTTAAAAAAAATTTCCCAGAACTAAAAGAAATACATCCGTGTTAGTGATGTAGTCTTCCAGTAGTTGATTGATTGGTTCTCAACATGTTGTTCATTATTATGCCTGTGAGTAATTAAACATTGTAGGCAAGCATGTCATTGGCCTATAGCAGTGATGGCTAACCTTTTGCCGTCACGTGCCAAAAGCAGGGAGAGTGCAGGGGGGTCGTGCACACGTGTGCACACACCCGTAATTCAATGCACTCTGGCCCCCCACGTGCTCCCCCGCTTTGGCCACGCAATGGCAGAGTGGGTCCAGTAGGTCCATTTTTCGCCCTCCCCAGGCTCCAGAGGCTCCAGAGGGCAAAAAACAGCCTTCCCCACTTCCCCAGGGCCCTCTAGAGGCCAGAAACAGCCTGTTTGCGGACTTCCGGTCCCACCACAAAGCATGTTTTTTGCTCTCCCCAGGCTCCAGAGACTTTCTAGGAGCCTGGAGAGGGCGAAAACGGCCTTCCCCACCCCTCCGGAGGCCAGAAATGTCCCATTTGCTGACTTCCAGTGGGATCGGAAGGCCCGTTTTTCACTCTCCCCAGGCTCCAGAGCCTTTCTAGGAGCTGAGCTAGGGCAATGCTCGCATGCCCACCGATATGGCTCCATGTGCCATGTGCCATCTCTGCCATAGCTTCCCCATCACAGGCCTAGAGTTTCCTGGTGTTGTCCGTTTTGCCGAGTCTTTTTGAATCAGGTAAGTTTTGCCAGTTATTAAACGATCATTGATGTCTCCTTCGTGCACTACTTCATTAAGCTATTTAGCTGTATTTAGATGGAAGCTAGTCAGATATCTGAGCCAAAAACCATGCAATTGATCATTTCCAAGAAATGTCCAGTTCTTAAACCTTTTCACTCAATTTTTAACCATTTCTGCTGTTAAAATTAGGTTTTCCATTTGAGTTTTACTGAAATCATCTTCATGTTATTTTATCCATCTAGCATTTTTATTATAGTCTGTTTTTTCCATAGATCTTTCCACAGAACAAAACTAGATTGTTTCCTTTTTGTTTGGTTTTTCATGTTCAGAATTTCTATTGCCATTTATACTTTGGTAGAATTGCCTCTTATCTTATTGAGATAGCTTATTTTGCTTAAATTGGATGAATCGTGTCTCATAGTGTTCAATTTTCCCAGCTACTGCCGTTATTTGTTACTTTATGATTTCCAAAACTTGTTCAAATTTTCTGCTGCCAAGCCAATATTTTTATTAGACATACATTCTTCAATTTTTGCTCTTTCATATTTTTTAAATTACATGCATCTGATATTAATTTCTTTACTTGGCTTCCAATCTGATCTTTGATTTTGGGATTTGATATGATTTTGTTTTTGGCTTTCTAATTTTGATATCTATTTATTCTATAATCGCCACTGCTGTACTCTAGGCAATCTGATTGGTCTGTTTGATAAACATTATTTTAATCCTTGCAAGCATCTTATTCACATTCTTAATTACAGATGCTAGGTCTTTTTGGGGCACTATTTTCAATGCTGGCAATCTTCTTTTTTCTGCTGGTAATTCTGCATATGCCATAAACTTCTCTTTAAATTCTTCTTGTAGGGAGGTCAGTTCATAGGTTGTTTCACTGCAGAACAACAGTTCTGTTGTTATTATTTCTTCCAAGTTATCATTTGTGTAGTTCATATCAGTTGTTTTCTTTACATTTCCACTTGTTATCTGAGTTTCTTTTTCTACACTATTATTTCTTTTGGATCTTATATTTTCTCAACTTTTCGGAATTTCTTCCAGTTCTGCTTCCCTGAATATTTTACTTCAAGTAATGACTTAACAAATTCCATTTAACAAATCAGTTTTTATTCCCCCCCCCCCCTCTATTCAGCATTTAACTTTATTATTTTCAAAAGCTTTTCTGGATTGACTGCTTCAGCAAGGGTTCTTGGCTTTTCTTAATGTAGTCATTCAGGCCCTGCCTTTCTTCCTTCATAGTTTGCTTCACCTATAGAAGTCCTTTACCCACATCAGCTCTTGGCAAATACAGTATATCAATATCAACAAAGCATGGTGCATTGTTATTAGTTTTCTTGTCTTCCAATCCAAATTATGACGTTTCATCTGGGTATAGTCAACTATTCCTGCTGTATATTGAATAGCAGGGACTACCCACATATTAATTGCTTTAATGATGTTTCCACCATTTAGCTTTGATTTCAAAATTTTCTGAACTCATTTGATATATTTGGTAAAAGTTTTTTTTTAATTTCATTGCATAATAAATTGGAAGCTTCCAAAATTCCCGAATATTTTTAGCTTTCTTCTGGTACCACTAGGTTTATCAAATTTTCATTGTTAAGCTGTGTTCCATCATCTTCAACAATTTTACCTGTCTTTATGGCTATGGTTTGTCTGTGCCAAATCCCATTCCAATATTTTTCTGTCTATTGTGCTTTTTCATAAAGAATTTACTTCAGGTTTTGTTTTTCCAAATAATTTTAAATTATCCATATAGATTAAATGAGAAATTTGGGGGGAATTGTGGTTTATTGCCCTGTCTTCCAGATCTTTAGGCTGGATTTAGTATTTTTTCTGCCTAGAGCAGGGGTGTCAAACTGGTGGTACACGGGTTGAATGTGTCATGTGTAGGCCACGCCCACCTCCACGAAGGGGAAAAATGTCACGATATGTCATGTGATGGCAATGTGACACTGCGAGTTTGACACCCAGGACCTAGAGAGTTCTTTCCAAGGGCCTGGATTTGGAAGATTATTATTAATTTTTGTCTTTTAATGACCCCATAATCCCTTGCATCGGGGTGGAGTCGGGGCAACTGAATGGAGCTGAGTGTTTACTGGCCGGATGCCCTTCTGATTCGTCCAAATTAGCCAGATGTTCAGATTAGATTTGCAATTTTTATCCTATATACTTTCCTTATCATTAATCTATGGTAGCCTAATCTAGACCAAGGACCACCGTATGAAATGAGAGACAATTTTCCCCAAGTCCTTTTTTATAAAATACACAAAATACACACTTTGGGGGAAAAAAACAATCTATGTGCACAGGCATATTTATGAAAGATTCTTTAAAAACAAATGACCTCTGGATCAGTGGTTCTGATCCAGATTAGGATACCATTCTCTCCTACAAATGCAAAACAAGTTATATGAAGATAAGCCTTCTTATATTGCCCAGTCTGCCATTTACAAAATATATAATGTTGTAATGGTAATGTTGTATCATTCATTTAAGACACAATTACACACATTTTGCTGGGTAACAAAATGTCTTGCTTGTGGAATTTTCATTTCATTTTATTTGTTTGGCTAAGTATAACCAAGAATTCTGTTCTACACTGGCTTGGTCTGGGCCACTATGGCTCTATTTAGAAACAAAGAAGAATATCCAGAACAACAGATAAAATATATTAAAGATGAAGATGAAAGAGATGAAAGAAGGTCAGCAGTTCACCGGTTCGAATCCCTAGTGCCGCGTAATGGGGTGAGCTCCTGTTACTTGTCCCAGCTTCTGCCAACCTAGCAGTTTGAAAGCACGTAAAAAATGCAAGTAGAAAAATAGGGACTACTTTGGTGGGAAGCTAACAGTGTTCTGTGCACTTTTGGTGTTTGGTCATGCCGGTCACATGACCACAGAGACGTCTTCGGACAGTGCTGGCTCTTCGGCTTAGAAATGGAGATGGGCACCACCCCCTAGAGTCAGGAATGACTAGCACAAATGTGCGAGGGGAACCTTTACATTTACATTCAAGAAAAAACTACTGCAATTATTCTTTTGGAATTATATTCCTACTTCAATTGTACTCTGAGACTGATTCACTTGTCTTAAGATTCCCCTCAATCTGAATCAGTCCCAATTTCTAACTCTTCCCCCCTCCTGTAGCAACTTCCTAACTCCGTATTTTCCATGTTTTTTTCTTCTTCTGAACATCCCTGTTCTGACAAGGCTGCTTCCCTAAGGCATTACCTCTCTCTATCCTCATTTTTTGTGTGTCAAAGCTAAAATCAATGGAGGTAAAGATAACTTGTTCCTAAGAAGATCACCTACAGCATAGCCATAAAAACAAGGAACAAAGAAAGGATTGTTTGATAGGGAGACATTTTCAAAGTTCTCAAAGGATTCAAAGCCTAAAGTACTGTTAAGGAGTAGTACCTGAGGAGATAACAGTCTCAGAAAACTCTACAGCAGCCAGTTATATACTAACCAATTCCATTAAGGGCACAGCTTTGTCAGTGAAATCTCACTCTGCATCTCAGTGGAACATTTCCCCCCCTTCCTTTCTCCTTTTCCTTGATAGTAACAGGATAAGAAATATAATAGTTCTTTCTTTCATAAGCATAGCTTCCAAAATACCTTTTGCGCTGTTTGTGGAGGACATGCTTTTAAATAATAGGGTATTTGTGAAACATTTTGTCTTAGGGGTTTTTTTTTTATGTTCAATTTTCATTGCTTTGTGAACACTGTAGGAGAAAAATTGAGTTAGTCTATGGTGGCAAAAAAAAAAAGGATGCTGGCAATCTGGTAGCGCCTTTTCCAACTAACACATATTAAAAAAATAAATAAATAAAAGCTTTTGTGAGCTTCAGCTCGTTTCATCAGGTTTAAAAAGAGTGGCTAGAGTGATGTAAGATTTAAATTGGGGTAAGGCACGGAGAAGGCAGGGGAAGGCAGGTTGGTTATGCAGGGGCATCACTCCTGTTTTTGATTGTAAGGATCTGCTTCAGGTTGAACGGTGATCAATATGTAAGTACTGGTCCACCATCTGCATTTTCTGAAACACTGGGTGGTGGGCCCATACTTGATAATATGGGAACCAGACCCTGCACCAAAACCCATATGTTTATTTGCCCCCTCCCACCTGTACCACCAACACAATCACAGCCTTTACAAGTACACACCCAAGATTAGAAGCACCTCTACATAGTCTTCCTCTAATGGCGAACCTATGGCACATGTGCCCAAGGTGCCACGCGAGCTGTTGCCCAACTCACCTGCAGCTACGCATGCATTCCAGCTGGTGTTTGAGCCTCCAGCACGCATGTGTGCAATTCAGGGAACCCAGCTGGCCTTCAGAGCTCTCCTGTGCATGTACAGATGGTGCAATTGCATACATAGTGCACAGGGGAGGAGCCGTGCATTAGTGCGGATAGCACACACGCACACAAAGCCCGTGAAGCACATATCTGTTCGGCACTCAGTGAATAAAAGGTTCACCATCACTGCTCTAATGTGATATATACCACCACGTGCCAGCAATGTCCCTCTGGATTCGAAGGTTACGTGGGGCAAGTTTTGTGAAAAAGAATTGATCGACACAAGTTTGACATCTACACTCAACAGAAGGATAAAGTAGATTAAAACATTCCAACCTCTCCCTGCCATTCTATGGAAAAACTCCAAGCGTGAGTGTTTTGGAAAACAGGACTTTGCCACTGAATGAGAAGCTGCTGAACTCACATACATCAAAAGCTTTTAGGAAATTTCAGAAGGTCTCAACAAAGACAATGAAGTTTTAATATGTTACAATAGATGATTGATGAAGTTCTGCTAATCTGTTTCACATGTAACTTGTATCTGCATAACCAACCTACTGTACCTACCCACTTTTTCCCTCCACCATCTCACCACAACTCAAATCCTACATGAGTCTAGCCATCCTGTTCACAAAATCGTATGCTTTTCAATAACATGTATTAGTCGGAAAAGGTGCTACCAGACTCCTTCTGGTTTACTGCTTTGTGGGCCACTCCTGAAAAATGTATGGGAAAATTCCTCCTAATTAAGGCATGTATCACATTAGTTGTAACCAGTTTGTAAATGCCAGCAACTCATCAACTCAATGTTGTTTTGTTTCAACTGCATCCTGCATTTCAGTATTATGAAGGTGCAGCATTTTTTTAGTGCTATTCTAAATCAATAGAAATATCTCTAATAGCAGAAAAGCTGTTTGCAGTGTAGTTTTTGGCCCATTGCAAATCAGGTTTGCAAACAGGAATATGACATTATTGGTTATTGAAAATGGGTGTAGTTAATTAAGTGGCTGAGGGAAGAAAAGCAGCCAGTTCCGTTTGTAGCTGCTGTAGCTGTTTTAAAATCATTCACTACCAAACTTAGGGGATGCTTCCCCATCAGAATATATGAGCTGCTTAAAGTGTTGTTATTAGAAAATATTCCCAATGAGCTGAACCCTAGAGAGAGGAATCAAACAGGGATCAGTGGCCCAGTAAAACCAAATTGTTTATATTTACTGATCCCAACCTAAAGATAGTATAGTGGCATGCTGATCTAATAGGAAAGGACAAATAACAATATATTCAACCAGATCTACAACATTCCAATGTCATGCTATAATTTACCGTATTTTTCAGACTATAAGATGCTCCGGACTATAAGACGCACATTAGCTTTAGAGGAGGGGAAAAAAAATATCTGCCTCTGCCTCCCAGCATCCATCTGGTATTCATCTCGCTAGCATCCTTGCTGCCACGGCCCGTTCGCTGTGGCTCATTCATTGCCACTGCAACTCATTCACCACGGCCCATTCACTGCGGCCCATTCATCATGGGAGACTTGCCACAGCCCATTCACTGCCGTGGCCCGTTCACCACCGCCTGTTTGCCGTGATCAGTGGCAAATGGCGGCAAACAGGCCATGGCGATAGTCCCCACTAGTGCCCTGCCGGCGGCAGTCCCCGCTGCCTGGAACAGGTGATCGGCACTGCACCATCCCACCTCCCCCCGCCACAATATTCACTCTATAAGACACAAAGACATTTCAACCCACTTTTTTGAGGGGGGGAAGTGCATCTTATAGTCCAAAAAATATGGTACATTGCATCTGTCTTGATTTTGTGATATAGTAGGCCAAAGGTATTTGGGTTATCCTCGATTCACAACCACAATTGAGCCCAAAATTTCTGTTGCTAAGTGAAACAGTTAAGTGAATTTTGTCCCATTTTACAACCTTTCTTGTCACAGTTGTTAAGCAAGTAACACAGTTGTTAAATTAGTCTCACTTCTTCCTTGACCTTGTCAGAAGGTCGCAAAAGGTGATCACAGGATCACAGGACATTACTACCATCATAAATATGAACCAGTTGCCAAGCATCTGAATTTTGACCACATGACCAGGGGGGATGCTGCAACAATCGTTAAGTGTGATAAAGGATCACAAGTCACTTTTTTCAGTGCTGTTGTAACTTTGAACAATTACTAAATGAATGTTGTAAGTTGAAAACTACCTTTAAAAGCTGTGAACCTGCCTTTGCTCAGAGCTGCTCAGCAAGTTTTAGATAGTTCGCAGGAAGCCCTGTGTATACTGAAATTATGTGCATGCTAAATAAATGTATGTTTACTCTTCAAAGTGATTTTGTTAAACCAGGTAGTCCAGCATTTGACAACAATATTCCTGCATGAAAAAAATAACAAATATTTTCATTCCTGTGCATACTGGAGAAGGGAGACACTAGCACAGAGTGAAGTTACAATCCTTTCCCAATGCTAGGAGAAACTGGTATTCATCCATTGTTTAGCTGACAGATCTATCCAACATGAAATTTTATGTAACCATTTCTGATCCTTATCCTGCTTATTGCTTCTGCTTCCAGTCACATCTAAACATCTGATTACCCTTAATGACAAAGTGTTCCTACACACCTTGGATAGTGTTGGGTAAAAACCAAAATACTTTAACTCCAGCATACCTAAAGAAGAGTTATACCACTTTTACACATAGACTGGAATCAAAAGGAAAGCAGCACATGGAAATAGTAAATAGTAAAATAGTGTTTTTGTTATGGCCTGCTGGCGGCCAGCAGAGCTGGCAGCAGAGTCAAATAGTGAGGAGGTTGGGGAGAAACATGGGCCAGTCCTGGGGGCTGGGGAAAGTTCAGGCGAGGGCTCTGCATTGAAGGCAGGGAGGGAGATAGACAGCAGCGAGGCAGAGGAACAGGTGGAGCCTGTTCCCAGTGTGCGCATGCGCAGAGCTGCCAGAAGACAAGAACAACTCAGAAAGCAGGGTCGACTTGGGAGTAAAGCCACACCTTGGAGATGATTGGCCCCTCCCATAGGAAACAAAAGAGGAGCGAACGGGGAGGGGGCTTTTGCAGGAAACAATTCGTTCGTTCGGTAGTTTCAAGAGTGGAAAGTTCTGTTCGTGACTCTAAGAGAGTCTGTACCAAGTTCTGCCTTACTCTGCGGTTGGAAACAAGTTCCGTGGCAGCTTGCCAAACAAAATAAGGTGTGTTGAGAAATATTCCTTTGAAAAACTGTTTGGACAAACCTTGCTGACTGTGAATGAACGTAATTCATAGTCATGTGAATAAAAGAGGTTTTGCTGGGACCAATTCCTGCTTTCTGCTTTTTAAGGGAGCCTAGGTCAGAACAATTTTGAATGAACAACTCTATACTAGAAGGCTCATCTATTTTAAAAAGCCAAGAGTGTACCGCCATGCTATCTCAAATCTGAAGTCTAAAATGGAATGGTCCAGTCTTAGGTTTGCCATCTCTTCTCAGATATTAACCTCCCCCCACTTTCTAAGATCATTTCTTCGTATATGAAATTTTAAGAATGGCAAAGAATTAACTTTAGAAAGGCCATTACTGTATCACTTGAGTCAGGCGTACATCTGAGCTGATGGTAGCTTTGTTTCGAGGATCCTACAAGAACTCAAATACGACTTGCATTTGATGTATTGCAATTGCAAATCATATTCATTCACTTATCATAGTCATAATAAGGTCTTATTATTTTCTAATCTGATCAGAAGGTGGATTCTTGAGTGCCAGTTTAATTGGTTCCAGTCTAGCTTGCCAGGAAAATAATGTTGGAAATGGAACTCTTATGTACATAGCGCATTTATTATTCCAACAGATGTATGATTGTTTTACATTAATTGGGTGTCCTTAATTACCAGTGTTTTCATCATAGGCCAATCTGGTAAATAAGAATGCAAAAATTATATGAGGAAAAGGTCTTTATACTAGGAGAACCACACTAGCATTTCAAACTATATTTGATGGTGAAGTGGAAAGAACAATGTCAATACCATCACTATGAGGCTGAACCTCCGTGCAGTTTTTTATTGCTATATCAGAGTGGTGTGAGATGACACCACAGTGGGCTGACTTATTGTTGAGTATCTCACTAGACAAATAATCAATCTTCAATCCAGCCTTTTCTTGCCAGGCTCACATTTCTCGATTCAACCCACAGGCAGCTGGAGGATTATGCATTTATTAAAAGCTTATTCCCCTCTTTTCACCCAAAAAAGAAGTGTTCAAGGGTTTTAATAAATACAAAATCATTGTCATTTTAAAAGCATATTATTTATTTATTTTTAATAATTGTTTTAATTATTTACAAATATATTTATTTATAAAATTTAGGGGTTTTTTTTAAAGCATACATTAACCAGGAGCATAATAGTAAGCATTAATGATCCATCCCTCAAATTAAAGGGTAATTCAACAAACAGCTAAGTTTAATACACAAAAAACGATCCTAATTTGAATTACCACATTTCCTCCAATTTCCACTTTTAACAATGCACCTTTCATTACTTATCTTTTTCCTCTTCCTATCCAAATTCTTAAACCCATTCCTTTTGGCCCCTTGCCTGGTGAAAAAAAAATCTGAATATCTTCATATTTTTATATATTTACCTTATGTAACAGTATTATACTAAAATGGACTGGAGAATTTTTATTATAACCAAGTGCATGATTTTGTTTAAAAAAAATTATTTAAGCATTCAAAACAGTATGGTAATTAAAAGCTCCATCTAAACTAAAATTATGTTTCATAAAGTTGATAAGCAAATTTATCTATCACATCTATCAATGGCTAACAGGTAATCATTGTAGTATTCAACCTAAAGGTTCCAAAAGGCTATACATCAGGGGTGAAATGCTCCCGGTTCGGACCAGATCGCCCAATCCGATAGCGATGGCGGCGGGTGGTTCGGAGAACCAGTAGCAAAAATCCCTGCGCCCCACCCCCCACCATGCCCAGCTGAGCCGCACGATCATCAGAGGCTTTTTTTTTTACTTTTAAAAGCATTTTTTCTACAACCTCTTCCAATGAAAAAATGCTTTTTTTAAAAAAAAGCTTCTGATGATCGCGCTGCTCAGCTGGGATCATCAGAGGCTTTTCAAAGCATTTTTTTCTGCAACCTCTTGGCCGAAGAGGTGGTAAAAAAAATACTTTGAAAAGTCTCTGACGATCCCAGCTGAGTTCCCTGATCGGCAGAGGCTTTTCAAAGCATTAGAAAAAATGCTTTGAAAAGTTAAAAAGAAAAAAGTTGGCCACGCCCACCCAGTCACATTACCCACCACCACCAAGCCACGCCCACAGAACTGGTAGTAAGAAATTTTACATTTCACCCCTGCTATACATTCCTGAAAAAATTAATTTTAAACATTAAAATGTACTTCAATGCTATTAAAAGCATAAACAACATTAAACATTAAAGTTTTTATATCTGTATTTTTATACATGTAGTCTTCAACCTACAACCATTCACTTAGTGATTACTTGAAATAACATCAGCACTGAAAAAAGTAATTTTTGACCAGTTTTCATACTTGCCTACTTTGCAGCATCCTCATGGTCAGGTGATCAGAATTCAGACACTGGACAATTGGTATGTGTTTTGTGACAGCTGCAGTGTTCTGGGGTCATGTGATCATCACCAACCTCCCCAGCGGGCTTCCCACAAGCAAAGTCAATGGGGAAAGCCAGATTTTCTTTAACGACTGCACGATTCACTTAAGAACTGCAGTGATTCACTTAACAGGTGTGGCAACATGGTCATAAAACGAGGTGCAATTCACTTAACAGCAACAGAAATTCTTGGCTCAATTGTTATCATAAGTCAAGGACTATTTGAACTACTGGAACCCGCTAAGGCTTACTTGAGTGAGACAGGAGGCAAATGAAGGTAATAAATAAATAAAAAGTGATAGTCCGGAGGCTTTAACAATACCATGCTTTTCATGGGCTTCAAGGATTGGGTTTAGTGTGCAGTCAGGTTCCCTCTAAATCAGGGATGTCAAACTCATGGCATCAAGTTGTCGTCACGTGACATATCACAACTTTTTTCCCCTTCGCTAAACAGGGGATGGGCATGGCCAGTGCATGACACATCCGGCCCGTGGGCCGCGAGTTTGACACCCTTGCTTTAGATGGTGGTTAGGATACAATTCCTATTGCCCTGGCTAGCATACAGAGCTAGGCCATCTGGAAAGCGTCACACAGTGGCTGGTCTTTGATACAATCCAGCAGGACTTGTCTTATATTCTGACTTTCTATCCCCATCCTCTCTATAGTTTCTATCGCAGAGCCCATAACAACTGTAATTATGTCGTTGCAGTTCTGGGAGGTTAAAGGAAACCGCTAATCTAATACTGCACTTTCAGGAAGCAGATATACCTTTGCGTACTTTATGTTGTAGATATATGATCTGAATAACAATGCAGGAAGAAAAATGTGCAATGTATGGGACTTTTTTTTAAATGCTCTGTCATCTGGCTCTTACTAATAACCTGCCTGTTGGATCAAATTAAACATGATAATCCAAACAGAAATGCTAACAGCGTACATATTATAATGGTTAGATGAGAAACCATGATGGTGGAAATGAATATGACCCCAGATAATGCAACTATTTTGTAAAATAAATGGGTTCTGAGGACAGTGATCAGTTCATCTGTGTAGGAATAGAATGTATAATTCACAAACTTAGGCAATTCCACTGTGATAAGGATTCAGACCGAAATGCAGATATATAGATACGTATGCATGCATGAGTGCACACAAAGACACATATACAAACACTTTATTTTAAATCAGTGTGTATGTCTGGTTCTTTTTTCCCTCCCAAAAATATATATTCTATTATGATCTTACAACAAAAAGTGAAGGATTACATGTTTTGCTGTCATGTATAATTTCTCAGTCTCAAATCTCATTAAACTTCTCAAATTGGTTGAGAATATTCCAAATAGGTTAGTTTTAACTCCTAGAATTTACAGCCAACAGAGTACAATTCTCCTATGTTTGGATTCTTTCATATTTAAAGGAAACCCCACAGTTTCAGAATAAGGCCAGAGACCAGTTGTTCTCTGTCAGTTTCCCAAGACTAATAGGCTCCCAGATGAATGATATTAGATGTTAACTTTTTCGTAGGATACCACTGTTATCTAGAGAATAACTAAGGAAAATCTGACTCTGTGGTTTGTTTGTTTGTTTTTTCTTCAATCAGGATGTCTCCTAAAACTTAATCTCATAAATTTAGAGTTTTAATTTTAGGTTTAAGACCAAATTATTTAATTGTATTTTAACCAATTCTTTAAAATATTTGTATTATATGTATTTTATCATTTGTCTGTACACCGCCCTGAATCCCCCGGGAGTAGAGTGGTATATAAATATAATAATAATAATAATAATAATAATAATAATAATAATAATAATTATTATTATTATTATTATTATTAAAAAAAATCTTGCCACAAATCCAGATGTGTAAATAGCAGCATTTTGAATTTTCAAAAAACATATTTTAAAAAATGCATTTTTCTTTTCTTTACAATATTTGTGAAGAAATATTGTGTAGCAATCTAAAACAACAAAATCCATATTGAACATCTTCATTATTGAATAAGGCTAATTGTGGTATAGGCATGTGACTAATTAGTTATCACAAATACTCCAAGCCTACATGCATTGTATATTAATCATATGTGCATGTTGCTCCATAACTTTATTTTACATAAACACATTAGTGACGATCGTTTCAAATAGGGGGATTGAATAAGGGAATTTAGAAAGGTGGGCTTCAAACTGGTGAAGGGGGAGGGAAGATGGGGAGAGAGGGAAAATGTCATCTTTGCAACCAACATCATGCTCAATGCTCAAGATGAAGATGAAGAAGATGATGCAACAATAGGTTTCCTGTAATTGGAAAACACAAACCAGACTATCGGTGTTTTTCAAGAGCTACGCACAACAATAGTTGCCAACATATGAGCTAGGAAAAGCTTAATCATTCTTCTGTTACTGGAGTGCTCAGTGCCAGGCCAGTAATATATCACTAGATCTTTTGACTCATGTACCTAGCTATTAAGTATGGCATAATAATTATGATTTCCAAGATTCACTCAATCATTTACAATAGCTATATACGGTACAATATTCACAGTAAGGATGGAATCAAGGCAGTGATGGATGATATGAAGCCCCAGAATTATACAGTACATATGGACTCTGAACCCACTCTAACCACAATTGCTAAATATGCCTAGCAATTTCCTTATAATTTGAGGTCAGACACATATATATACATACAAGGTATGGTATAAATCTAGATGATGTTCAGCACAGTTCAAAAAGGAAAGGAAAATTTAAACGACCCTACACTCCAAAACCTGCCAATCTAGCAGTTCGAAAGCATGCAAATGCAAGTAGATGAATCGGTACAGCATATAAGCAGGCAGGAACGTTACAGCATTCCGTGTTTCACCATATATATAATCATATATGATGTCATGCTTGCCACATGACCGCAGAAATGTTTCTGGACAACACTGGCTCTTTGCTTAAAAGATGGAGATAAAGTCCATCATGTCTAGGATGTAAAACCCACAGGGACATTTTTGCTTTTTTTTTTTTTACACCCCAAAAACCAGGAAAAATGTTGATGCAGCCCTGGCCAATATAAATAATTAACTCACCTGCTCTCCAAAAATGTCAAAAAGTTTCTTCTTATATAACACTTTCTGGATTTACAAAACTCTTGAGATATCTAATCTGGATCTATATTTTTTTCATTCAGCTACCTAGGAATCTTACATTCATATTTCTTAAGGCATAGTTTCTGTACCTGGAAATTCTTCAGATGTAATATTATTGGAACGCTAAACAAATTTGGAGGGTGCCAGAATAGGAACTGAAAGCCTGAATGTCCTTAAAAATTATTTAGAAAGGTTTCAAATCATTAAAGCAGCCTGATCTTTTGGGTAGCTGGTAGAGAAATCTGTCAAATAGACATGACTGCTTTAAATGTTACGTTTGCACACATTCTATAGTATCTCTTTTGGATCAGTTTTCAAAGCAGGCCAATCCACATAACCACATTCACTCAATAACTCTATAGATATCAATATACATACCATACACATTCAATCCATTTCCAAGAGTGATCACTATGTGCTCCTTTCAAATTAATTTTATTATGTAAATTTCACTAACCAAACCTAGCTGTTACAGTTCAAACCGTAACAATCTAAAAACATTTTGCATGAACATTCACCACGAAAATGGTCACTTCCCCACAGGAGATGGCTGTTACATGGCGTTCAATATCCTTGTAATCCTCTATAGACCATACACAAAATTGGTTGACAGAAGTGACAGTTTTTATTATAGCTTTCCTAGTACACAATAATCTTCATTCACCTGGTTTATTTTTTCCAAAAGCGTTATAAAACTTTTGACTTCTATCAAGGCATCATTCTGAGCCTTCTTGGGAGAGAAGGCATTATTTTGACGTGCTGAGACCTATATTACATGCTGTGCAAATTATGTTTTCAGCTTCTGGATCACCCATTGTCTAATATAAAAAAAAAATCCTTGTGGACTCAAGTTAGAACAGGGATGGGAGAAGATACCTATGGTACTGGGTAGCACAAAGGCTGCATCCTTTACAGCCAATTGGTAATGATAGAGTTCTTTGTTCTCTCCAAAATAACTTCTGTTTTCACTCATTCCTATATGGAAAGGGCTATTTAAAATTTATATTTAGTTTATTTATAACCATTGGGAGCTGCGGTACCTACAAGAACAGAAATGTAAAATAGCATTAACTTATTTTATTGTTTAAATATCCAGGAAGGATTGATTTCCTTATGGTGGTGACATTCATTTTTCCTATCCATCCCTCTAGCCCAGACATCATGTTGCCATCAAAGGCACAACAATTATAATAATTTAGTACTTTCTGCAAGAGAGAGAGAGAGAGAGAGAGAGAGAGAGAGAGAGAGAGAGAGAGA
>WNWU01000004.1:45819995-45834270 GCA_012654045.1 Ptyas mucosa | reverse complement strand
AGAGAGAGAGAGAGAGAGAGAGAGAGAGAGAGAGAGAGAGAGAGAGAGAGAGAGAGAGAGAGAGAGAGAGAGAGAAAGAGAGAGAGAGAGAGAGAAATCCACACCAAATAGCTATGTCATATTTGTTTCTAAAATAGGAGTTTTTAAAATGGGTTTGGGGATAAAATTGCTGCAATGCTTCACTGCTAATTTTAAACAAATGTTATTAGCTTACATAAACAATAAGAAATTTACAAATATGTTTGTTAATCTGAATCAAAACATTAGATTAGCTTTGTATCTCCATTTTATTGCATGTTATAGGGGTATTTTTACATTATCTTTTTTGTCATATTGGCTTTATTGTGTTTGTACTATAGTATTGTCTTTGTAAAACACCTAAAGAATATATATTTTTAGATGCTGTAAATGTAAACAATAATTACATGAATGAGTGAGTGAATGTTGAATTTTGAGGAATACAGAAATCTATAGAATGACTGGCAAATTCTCTAAACCCTCCTGTCTCAGTATGGACAAAACAGCTATCTATTAGAATCACCTTAACAAATCTTCCACAGTATTTCCCCACTATCTCTGGGATCAGGAAGAGTTCAATCACCAAGCTTTGCTATCAGAAAATATCACAATTCATTCAAAACCTTATAATAGCTCGCAAATGAACTAACATTAGTTTAAATCTCATTTTTCTATAGAATTTTGTTCCACTACTTGGAAAGCGAGATAAGGCTTGCAAAACAGACCGTAACAGCAAAATAAACGAATAGATGTCTGTTTTATATTCAGGTGCAAGACACTCCATAGGGAAATCACCAATTCTTGCTGGAATCAAACAGATTTCTTTCAGCAATTGATTTGGCCATGGAGCAAATTGCCACAGGAAATCATATTAATCCTCCAATCTGATCATATTCAAGGCATACTACAAGACTGCCATGTCTGATTTCCTATCATAAACTGAGTTGGTATTTCAAAATTGCATGGATAAAAATAGCAGAGGTGTGCCTATATTCTAAATCAACCAATTTGGAGGCACCCTGACGCTGCATTAAATACATCCATGAAAAAACTAAGCATACGTGATTTATGAAGTGGGGACAGGAAGTCCATAATTTGGATGCTATTTCCCAAAATTGAAAACATCTTCGTCTAATTTCAAAAGAAACTGCCTAATTTTGCAAAACTCAGGAAAAGCAATGCAAATTCCCTATTTATATAGCTACTGTTGTAATGCCCCAATTTTATAACCCTGGTTGAAGATACTAAAATGAAGAACAACCTAAATAATGTTGTTAGCACTATAAATTAATCTCATACAGCATACAAATAAAATGTCTGCCAAGGAAAACATTCCCAAAGGAAACCATCTCCTTCTCAGAAATTTAGTTTTCATTAATGAAGATCTAAAGCTTCACCTTTCTTGTTGTTGAATTTAATAAAAAAGAACTGAATCGCTTTTCAGCGCCATCCCCCTAAGGATTTATTCCCTAATGCCAAAAAGAGGAAAGGTTAAGATAATCAGTATCCCATTAAGAAATGAATCTAAAGCCACAGATTAGGTTGGTAAAATTCACTACAGTAATATAGATCATCCTCACCCTTTCCTTTCCTTTCCTTTCCTTTCCTTTCCTTTCCTTTCCTTTCCTTTCCTTTCCTTTCCTTTCCTTTCCTTTCCTTTCCTTTCCTTTCCTTTCCTTTCTTCACTTTACCAATGTGTCAACTCCAATAAAATTTGGTCACAGCACAGCCATTAGTGTTCTGATTAAATTTCAATTTTGCGCCTCTTGTTCTGTGGAAAAGATAGCAAAGAAATTCTACTCCGTAAAAGCTTTAGGAAAGAAGACAGCAGAACAAATTCAAACTTCAGTTTCTGGGCAGATTCCAAACTCACTGTTTATCTTTGCCTGGCCTTTTCTCCTATATAGGATCTCCCTGAAATATCAAGATAATGTGCAATTGTAAAACATACCTCAAATTTATTGAAGCGCTAGATTTTTCACCTTTTCACACTGTTTGCTTCAATGGTTGCCTCAATTTTGTCACTACAATCGCACACTTGTGTCCATACATCCAATATCTCAAGCATGTTGGAAAGTTTCTACTTGTAACAAGATATAGCAGAAACCTATCTGACCCCCTGAAAATATTTGGTTATTGTCTTTTGTATTTTGGGTCAAAAGTATCAAGCTATACATTTTAAACAACAATTTATAAATATCAATAAGAATCACGTTAGCATTTTTAGAGTTCTTTATAGACATTTAAAGTTGAATAATTTCAGACAATACATCTATAAAGAAAAAGTATTTGCATGTATCTTTTAGAAAGGCCATGAATATGATCATGTTCAATGTCAATAAGAAACGTTTCCACTTGTTTAGTTGAGTTAATCTACTATTTTTATTTTTTTAATACATTCCTATTCCTATTTTTCCATTATTTATTTGATTTTTTTTAAAAGAGAAGAATACATACACTTATAACAATTTGTAAAATTACTCAGAATTTTTGAGAATAGAATGATGGATGGACACCATTGCAGCTCTGGTCAAAGCTCTGTATCAATGATGTTACATCATTTTTTTCCTGCAAAAGATAAAGCCATATTTGGTAAAGCAATGATTCCATCCAAAGGTACAATCAAATATTATAATTCTTGATTTGCTAGAAATATTTGGTTGTTTAAGTTTGTTAGCACAAACAAAGATTTCTGTAAGTTTACTAAACAGAGTCTGCAAAACGAGAACGGGCAGTCTGTATGTGGCTTGCAAACTGCTAACTGTCCAATCCTTTTCCACATAAGAAACAATTTCCATATTCCCATTCAAACATGTAAAATGTATTTTGTACATTTGCACTAGAACAGGAAATCAACTGCTGCCTCGCTCAGAAACATTAATAAACAACAATGCATGATTACAGTACTCAGCTCCATTAGAAGTGTAGTATCGTAGTGTCGGCTATGAGAAATTCACATGAGTTGAGAGAAGATAGAAATGAATGTCACCAGCCCAAAGGTTGCCATCAATCTCCGCAATTATGATTATGCCAACAATCTTGAATAATTTGATCTGAAGTACAAATAGGCTGACCAAATTTTTTTAAGGAAACTTAATCATATAAAACAGCCTCAGTTAGCTTTTTAAGAAAAGGCAAGTGTTTTTAGAATTTGATGCAACAGTATAAATCAATTGGAGCAGATACCAAAGCACAGAATATTCTGAAATTAGAGTTATTTTTTGTCCTTCTTCTGGAAAGGGAAAATTGGAGGAGAGTATCTCTTTTCGGGATCTTGGGGGAAAATGACTTTGTTACAATATGTTGGAAATCAGGAAAGGAGATATAATTTCCTTTCTTGCTTTGACATTTAAACAGACTTAAAGGAGGATTATTGTAGAGTTGTTGCTGTTGTTGAAAAGAAAATTATTCAAAAAGTGAAATTTGAAAAGGCTTTCCAATACAATTGTATAAATAATAGAAAGTAAACTGCAGGGGTCAGCATAGAGCATATCAGGAAAACTAAGTGAACTCCTCTGGAAAAAAAAACCCCAGCTTTTTATTATCCAAAGATTTAATTTTAACACATAAATTCAACATGGCAAAACAACAACTAGTTTTCCCAAAGAATGCCTGTGATTTGAGGCATAAAGTCTCAAAGCATTGTGCTGTTGCCACCTGTGACCAATTAGAATCCAAATATTTAGTATGAGAAGCAATTCGCAGAGATTTTTTTTGACACACTACAAAATCTGATGAACTATGAAGGGCCCTATATAGAGCCCTGAGGAATTCACATATTTAATGCACTCATTATTGTTTAGGGAAGTGGGGAGAGAAAAAACAAGTTATTTGCCATGAGTGGCGGTAGATTTTCCTGATCCCTGCATCGGGATTAAGGATGTTTATCTACACAAAGAGGGACACAGCTTTGACATCAAAGACTGGGCAATCAATTAAGCCTCACAGAGAGATGTCCAGGTTCTTATTTCACAACTTGGCACATAATTGTTCAAATGCGTCCAGCTTGCAATACCTAGAAATCCCAATGGCATTCAAGGGGTCTTGGTATCAATCTAAGTTGGAGGATACCACCACAGCCTCTTATATTCCACCGATTCCAGTATTTGTTTTTAAACAGACCTGAGAATGTAGGAGTCGTTCATCATTCAGCTCCTCTTCCTGATTCATCCTAGTAAAGCAATAGGCCTTCAAATCTAGGATGTTGTCTGGAAGCATGGAAGTCGATACATTAAAGCTAAGTAATCCTGATTATGATAAGTACTTGGAGGAAGACTAAATATATTTGTGTTACTTTTCACCCGCATTTGCAGCTATCAAATTACACACAGAAACACACTGCGACACAGCATATAGCTACACCAGTCACTGCATAATATGCAAAACCACAACAGGACTATCAGAAACATTACTATTGGGGGGGGGGGGGGGGGGAAGCAGCAGGCAATCCACACCAAACAAAGACAAGGCAGGTGAAAGTGTTCTCAACTTGCTTCTGCCCAAAGGTGCTAAGAGAATCTTCCACAGCCTGTTGCCTTTCATTATATGTAAATAATGCATGCTGGCTGGAATTCTAGAGCTGTAGTCCTCACACATCTGGCCATGCCCTAAAGGCAAACTTCTGTGAGGGATACACACACCATCTTGAGCACCAGGAAAAGAGGACAAAAGAGATAAACAAAGTAAAGTAAAATAAAACACATGTGCAACTCAATTAATAAAGTTTCTGTGGAGCTGGGGGAAGAGAGGGGTGATAGCTGATGTAGTGCTTCCTTTGTGGCTTGAAATAAGATCCTGGAAAATTTCTAGCACCAGATGAGCTTCCCAATAGTCCTGAAATGTGTACTGTTTTCTGATGTGCTTTAATCATCGTCCAGTGGTTTAAACACACAGTACAATTTCTGTGCCGTTTTAAAGCTGATATACATGGTATGTATTGATAGTGACTTCTGCATAACTTTTTTTTAAAAAAAAATCCGTATGAAATTATATTTTATCAGCTAGAAGTTTAATAAACTTTTCTGTCGTCTAGTTCAAGAACCACATATAAATTATGAGTGTGAGAGAGACAGAGAGAGAATTAAAAAAAGAAAAGAAAATAAACTCAATTTGACAGGTAATCATGCTTTTACAACATCAATTTTTATGCTTTCAAAGTTGTGCACTCTGGTGAATGAACATTGTCTAGAAAACAACATAAATTCTATCAAGCTTAACATCTATTTTGTTCTGAAACAAACAAAAAATACTCTGTACATCAATTCACACACATACTGGTGCTGCAGGCTTCATCCCTTTTGAAATGAAGTGTTTGGGGAAGTAGAACTATTAATATGGAAGCGAGGCGCACATTATGACTCTCAGGTACAAAATTAGTACACAGTTAGCCAGTTACATTTCATAATGTAAGTGAATTTCAAAGTAAGAAGAATTTCAAAACTCTGAAGGTTGTATTTTGGTGCTCTATCCTAGTTCATGTTGATGTCTGGGCATAAGCACATTTTGCCCACATGCTGACAGCCATCACCATCTATCTTTTCTTGTCTCAAATGATACTATATAGAATGAAAAACATATTTACCCAAATGCTGATAAAAAAAATCTGTTAGACATCATTTCAAACTCAGGAGGTTGCTCACGGATGGAAGGAACAGTGCTGTGACATGTGTCCTCAGAGATTCAAAAATGACTCTTTGGGGTATCATAAAGTTCCTTAGGAGTGATGATTTGAAATATTCTTCTTGGGAAGATTGGCCTGCCCTATTGTGATATCTTTTTTTGCCACCAGATAAAGAATGTTATATTTAAAAAAAATGATTTGATTAAATTGTATTTTCTACCTCTTGTTTTTTTTTTAATGTACTATTTCCAGATTTTTCTTTGGGGTTTTTATCATTTACTATAAATCACTCTGGAAATATTTATACTGAAAGACATCATAAATAGGGTGTACAAATAAATTAATAAAATAGTGTGCTTTTTATTACACTTATGTTCAGTTGCCTAGTAAAAACTCTATAAAACACGTATAAAACATCTTTTGACAGTCAAGCAAATCAATATTTTCAAACAGAATATATTTTTGTTTATTGGGTTAAAAAAGCCACTTTATCTCTTTTATTTTAAAGGCAAACATGCTTTACTTGAAAAATTGATTATAGAGGTTGATATTATTGAACAAAATAGATGATTCTGTTTTAATGACAAATACTTTTTTCTTATTAATTGCTTTGCAGTTATAAATATAATACACATAATTTATAGGGTTTCTTGAACTTGCAGAGTTGCTAAGTAGAAGCCTATTATTTTAGTAAGTACAACAGTCTACTTTTAAGTGACAGCTCTTTTAGTTGGATTATTGTAGTTGGATTATTTGAGCATTTTGCTTTTAATGATTTTACTTCTCGTTGTGATAGGCATTCCCATTATATTTACACATACCCTTTATTGCAGTCACTATGTTATTTGTTATGTCTATGATTATCTATACCTTTTATAACAGAATCATTAAGCATCTTTTTATCCAAATAGGTGATAAAATTATTACAGGATTCATTTGCAAACATCAGTAAAGCAAAAAGCTTTAATCTTCTACAACTGTACCATATAGCAGGGGTGTCAAACTCGATTTCATTGAGGGCCGCATCAGGGTTGTGTTTGACCTTGAGAGGCCAGGGTGGCGTGGCCAGGGTGGGCATGGCCACCTCGACATCACTCGTGGTGGCCCAAGCTCTCTGCCAGCGAAAACAGGCTCCCGAGTTCGGTTTTCGGCTGCGACAGCCTCCTGCAACCTTCTGCCTATGAAAACGGAGCTCAGGAGTGCTGCCCGCGGCCCTCGCAAGCTCCTTTTTGGTTGCAATGGCCTCCTGCAACCCTCTGCCAGTTAAGATGGAGCTCAGGAGGGCTGCATGCAGAGGCACTGCAGGCTACTGTTTCCAGGGCAGCCTGCAGGCCAGATCTAAGTATCCGGTGGGCTGGATCCGGCCCCAGGGCCTTGAGTTTGATACCTCTGCCATATAGCATCTCACAGAGATGCTGCTAAAAGTGCTAATGAACTACATGTAAACAGCCTAATAATCATATAATACATTTTCTAAAATGTAATGGCAGCTAGTTACAAATAAATGAAGAACATAAGCATATTTTAAAATTATCTCTGTCTTTTAAAGCATGCCAAAAAGCCTTGTTTCCCAAAAAGGAGCCTGAGTGGCATAGGAGGCTAATGCCTCCTACTAAGGCAGCATTTAACATCCAGCTGCCTGCAATTACTGCGAGTTCAATTCTCACTAGGCTCAAGGTTGACTCAGCCTTCCATCCTTTCTAAGGTAGATGAAATGAGGACCCAGATTGTGGGGGCAATAAGCTGACTTCGTATAAATATACAAAAGTATGAAGGCTATTGCTTAACACATTGTAAGCCGCCTTGAGTCGCCGGAGAAGGGCGGCATATAAATAATTTTTTTAAAAAAATTCTTAATTTCTCAGTTTTATGGTGTTGTGTTAAAATAGACCAGCACTGCACTTTACTGAAAACAGTCTATACATTCCATGTAATTTCAATGAAAAGGGAACACTTATCAACATCATTTTAAAATCAGAGTTTAAAGGCATGTACAACTAAAAAAATTGGTGTGATGATTTCTTTCAAATTTGGATATTTCTTCCCCTGAAAACAATTTAACCTTCTACACATCTCATCCCACATACTTTTTGTTTTGGTTTATTTTCATTTGGTTTGGTATCATGGTGCCAAGAACGATGAATTAGTTAAGGATAGGTCATTGCTACTGTTGGCTGGTGGATGTTTGCTGGGTGTATAAAAATGTTGTTGGTCTGTGGGTAGAGAGAAAAAATTCTAAAGATTGTTAGCCTCTTGAATATTGCAACAAGCCCTGATACTTTGCGATGGTAAGCAATTTTCCTGCGGCAATATGATGTTCAGCAAGTGAGGTTGTGTGGTGCCTTGTGGGACAATAATTGTGGATTTGCCCTGTTCGTTAAAACTCTTCCTCCTATTCAGACATCCAAGTGAATTGGCCAGACTGTAAAGAGCACTGCGGTAAGAGGAGAAATAGATGTGAGCAATGTTGTTATTGGCGTCAACTATTATCTCATTATCTATTATCTGAGGACATGGTGGCTCAGTGGCTAAGATGCTGAGCTTGTTGATCGAAAGGTTGGCAGTTCAGCAGTTTGAATCCCTAGTGCCGTGTAACGGGGTGAGCTCCCGTTACTTGTCTCAGCTTCTGCAACCTAACAGTTCGAAAGCACATAAAAAATGCAAGTAGAAAAATAGGGACCATTTTTGGTGGGAAGGTAACAGCGTTCTGTGTGCCTTTGGCCACATGACCACAGAGACGTCTTCGGACAGCACTCTTCGGCTTTGAAACGGAGATGAGTACCGCCCCCTAGAGTTGGGAATTACTAGCACATATGTGCGAGGGGAACTTTTACCTTTACCTATTATCTATCCAACCAAGGAGAAGATGTAGACAGTCACCAGAAGCAAACTGAAGATCTTTCAAGCAGGCATAAAGAAATAGTGATGGGGGGATTCTAATTACCTTAACATCTGTTCAGAAACAAATTCTTCCAAGCATGGTCCTTCCAATAAATTCCTGACTTGTCTTGCTGACAACTTTTCCCTTCAGAGAGATGAAGACGATATAAGAGGATCAGCTATCCTCAACCTGATCTAACCAAGAGAAGACCTTGGTAAATACAGGGAACTTAGTAGAAACTCCAGGAAAGTGGCCATATAATAGTGAGATTATTGAAGTTAAAAGGAAACTGAAGCCAAGTGTCATCAAGCCAATATACCTGATTCAAAAAGGCAGTTTTAACAAATTCAGAACAGAAAAAAAAGTATGTGTGTGTGTGCAAGGCATTCAAAGAGATATTTCAGGAACATTAGTGTAAATGAAGCATCTCATTTTGAACAATTGAACAATTAAAGGCCAGCATGGATGAT
The DNA here is from genome assembly GCA_012654045.1 of Ptyas mucosa. Classification (NCBI taxonomy): domain Eukaryota; kingdom Metazoa; phylum Chordata; class Lepidosauria; order Squamata; family Colubridae; genus Ptyas; species Ptyas mucosa. Next base: position 45,825,281 of record WNWU01000004.1, on the reverse strand, counting down.
TTAGAAACTGTCCATCATTGTTCTGAGATAATATTCCTGCTGGGTCTAGCCGCAAAGCAAAGTGGCTAGGCAAAAACATTTAAGTGGACACATCTAAACTATGCAAATAACTTGCATTTTTCAAGTCATATTTTTTGCCATGAAGCACTTCTTTCAAATCTCTCAGAATTTGGTAATAGTAGCCGACTGTCATTTACCATGTTTCGGATATGAAGGCAAGGAATTGGGTGCAAATTTTCTTCCTGCCATTTGTAGCACAATTCTCTGAAGAAGGATTCAGAGTAGTAGGGCTTATTATCATGGCATAATGCACTAGATTGCAGCTTTATAGCACAACTAGTCATGTCTACTCTTAAGTAAATCCTCTTCAGTTGAAAGCACCTTATTCCCACTTAAAGACAAAATAAAAATGCAACCTTTAATTTCAAGTTGAGTTATCTTAAAATTGCAGTCTCATTGGGCAGAGACATCTGCCTTATATGCTGCACTAGACAGAATTAAGTTGTGTAGGCCTGACTTGGTAGATGCACACCCAGCTGACTGGCAGACTAAAGAGATAATAATAATGGCAAGCCTCAGATCTTTCTTTGCTGAATATATTTCAATACTCAGGCTTCATCCATGCAGATAAATTACACCTTTGTAGTAATCACAGAACAAGCATTTGCTTATTCTTATCTTCAGAATGGATATTGCAGCCATCAAAGCCAATTGAGAATAAGCATCTTCTAGCCATCATGCCTATTAAGAAATCTGTTCAGTTTTAAATTACTGAAAAAAATTAGGCAGAAAATTATCCATTTCTTACAAAGGAAGAAAAAAAGCAGAACCTTCATGTCCAAAAACTGTAAGCTTTCCATAGCATTCTGTTTTCATTCCATTTACTTTTCAAAACATAATAATAATCACAATAATAATGCCACATCGCATTCCAGACTTAACAGCTATCGATAAGAAAGACAAAAAAGTCTGAATAGTGAATGCTGGATAGTGAATGCCCCAGAGACAGTGAAATAGAAGAGAAAGAACTGGAAAAAAAATCACAAAATACAAAGAACTGCAAATAGAAGTAGAACAACGGCAGCAAAAGAAACAAAAGACAGTACTAATAGTAATAAATGCCTTGGGTACAATCCCAAAACATCTGGAGCATCACTTGAACACTATCAGCATTGACCTAATCACCATCAGTCAATTGAAAAAGTAGCTTTACTTGAAACAACAATGCCTTTAATACAATCAAACAACATATGTCTATCCTAGGTCCTCTGGAACAACTTGGTAAGTACATAAAAATGCCAAATTTTGTCTAAACATCTGGCTGACTGTATAATCAACTATATTAATAAGAATCCACCAGTGAGTCATTACTTTGATATGGCTGTGGGGTTTGTGTGCTCTGAAAAAAATGAGAGTTATGCCAGAAGTTCAATCATACTGGATAGGTTTCATCAGAGGACCCAGACAGCGTGTCTCTGCCATCAACAACGCGGTGAAACATAACTTAAAGAAACCTTTATCAGAATGGTTGTCACTCAAGTCAAAAATAATTATGCTAAGCATTGGAGTTCCTGAAACATCTCGTGAGAAGTGGGCTACAGGACTCGGGATTGTTGGCTGAGGAACCAGGGTTAGCATTTGAAAAATTACTGAAAGAACAGTTGCTTATCCATCACAAATGTACAAAGACTGAAAACAAGGAAATAATGATTTGCTATTACAAAACAAGTCTAATGAGAAGAGGATATCTGAAAAGAATGAACCAGTTCTGAAAAAGAATAACATCCAGAATCTGAAATGACAGAACAAATAGATCAATGTTGAAATGAAGGATTCACAGAAGTAGAATTGGAAGAACTGTGAAGATCTACTCGGCAAAGAAATCGAAGTCTTGCCAGAAGTAGCTCAGACTATTATTTATTTGTTTGTTTGTTTGTTTGTTTGTTCGTTCGTTCGTTCGTTCGATTTATATATGCCGCCCTTCTCCGGAGACTCAGGGTGGCTTACAATGCATTAAGCAATAGCCTTCATACTTTTGTATATACCTGCTTAGTAGGGCTTTTTGGCCACCCCTGAGCGGTGTTCTATTTTATACAAAGTCAGCTTATTACCCCCACAAACCGGGTCCTCATTTTACCTACCTCGAAAGGATGGAAGGCTGAGTCAACACTGAGCCTGGTGAGAATTGAACTCACAGTAATTGCAGGCAGCTGGCAGCTAAGTACTACTTTAACAACAGCAGTTTAGTCCACTGCACCACCACTATAGGCACAAACCCAGGGCAGTCGGCAATAGAGGAAGCCAACATTTTCATTCCCAAACCAGGCACCTTCTCCTCTGCCTTTTCCTCAGAAAGAACAAAGCCATCTAACTGAAAAGCAAGATGAACTGAAATAAAGAATAACCAAGCATCTACAACAGCACCAAAACAACAGAATGAGATTGCCTGTGTTGTGGCTCCGACCCCCGAGCCCATCGTATCGGAGGAGGAAGGCTCCGAACATGAAGGAGAGGAGCCGGCCAGGCCTCCCTCCCCGGCCCCTCCTCTCTGACAATTCCTCAGGTGTCAGCCGAAGGAGAGGAGATTGGCCAGGAGCCAGGTGTCTCCGATCGGTCGGAGAGTGATGAGGGAGACAAGTTGTGGCTAGACCCACGTCAGCCTCGGCTTGCGAAACGATCACAGCAGAAGAGGAGGCGTGCCAGGGATTAAGCTGAGTCACTGGACCACACCCCACAGGCTATATAAAGGAGGGGTGTGGCCGTTTAGATTCTGTGACGGACAAAATTATTCCAAAAAGCGCTGCTTTTGATGCTTCAACAAGACTGACACTGGGCGGGTGAGATTTTGGATTCAGTAAATTATTTAACCCTTGAATGACTGTGTGGGTTTGTGCATGTGGGGGACGGGGACAGAACAGCCTGCACTGAATCTTGTGAGACAAAAAAAAAGAGAAAAAGCTAGCATTATAAGCTGTCAATACTATCTATCTATGATTTTATTTATTTTTATTTATTTATTAAATTTATATACCGCCCTACTCCCGAAGGACTCATTGATATATGATATGATACATGATGTGATATGATATATGATATGATGTGATGTGTTATGATATATGACATGCTATATAAATGATATGTCTCCATGTGTTTCTACAGAGTTTGATGACATTCAAAGACTTGGTAAACTGACATTTCTTTTTATTATTATTATTTTATTAATTACATTCCTTAGTGCTTAATAAATATCGTGTTGTCTGGGTATTCAATTTGCTTAACAATACATATTACGTTCTTAATGTCCACCCCTTTTTTCCAAGCACTGATAAAATAGAGTCCATGTTTGATAATATTCCATATCTTCTTTCTGTTTCATTTTTAATGTCAGTCTGTCCATTTCCGCACACTCTAGTATTTTCTTAATTATTTCTTCATCTCGAGGTGTTTCTTCATTTTTCCAGCATTGCGCATTTCTGATTCACGTCATGGAGCTTATCCAATAGTTTTGTACAAGGCTATTCCCATAGCCTCCTTTATAAGCATTAGTGATGTTGCTTTTATATTGGTAATGTTGAAACAGTCATAAAAATACCAGATTAACGATGAAAATGAGTATAAAATCAAGGCTAATTTAGAACAATAAGCATGTAAACAAGTAGAGAGCTAGCAGCAAAAGCAATCCAACATATATATCACTCCTATTTTTCCATTGTTAACTGCCAGTGCCACTGTTAAATGCAGCCATTGTTACCATATAATACAGTTAAATGCAGAATACAGTAAGATTACCAAGGAAGCAACAACAAAAAAAAAAGATTTTCACTATTATTTAATATTTTCACTATTTCCCTCTTCACCCAGCTCAAATGGATCATCCTTACTTTTAGAATGCATCCTTGCTTATCTTACTGCTGTCATGCCCACATACATCTTTGCTTTTGAATTCTGCTTTATGAAATCGAGGACACTGGATTAAGTCTAGCATTTAAAATCTTCCAGCTCATCTTCTAGCACTGATACTTGAATATAGATATTTTCCAGCTCAATCAACAAAATCCTCTCACTGCCGTCTGTACTTGTTCTGGTGCCGTCTCTTTCTGTCACCAAATCAAAATCCATCACTTCCATGAAGATGAAATAAACCCTTACAGGCATTTGAAATGCCCCAAACAAAAAAATTCTTCTACGTTTTTTCATCCCTTCGCACTCTGTTTGATTAAAAGAGAGAACTGGTTTTTGGTCTTCCATTTTCCCTACAGGAGAAGAAAACTTTGGCGAAATATTTTTGAGTAAGAGGTCGGCTTCTTGTCATTATCTTAGTTACAAGCAGGCATGGTGATGTCATAAGCCTCCTGTCTTCTGCTGGGCAAACATCTGAGCAATCTGGTTGGATTCCTATGGAAGGAGTTCTTCTAATAGGACTTTTTCAGCTATGGAAGTCTGTGCAAAGATATGAGTGTCAAGGGATGGGGACCATGCAACAGAAAAGGGTAACATTTCCATACTTCCTGTTGAAATATACCTCACAAAATGAAATTGTAAAGGCTAGACAATAGGATAATACTTGAATGCAGATGTAATGGTATGCCTAGTCAGCATTACTTCTGCAGTATAATAATATAGATAATATACATTTGACTTTCCAGGTATTTGCATTTTATTAAGGCTTGAAAGCTATGCAGGGCCAGGTCTGGTTTTTATCTGGATGAAACAACATGAAGGAATATTAGGTAGTTGGCTGAACTGGGAAGATCGAGCACAACCCAGAAGAAAGCAATAGAAAAGAACAAGATCAGGAGTGAAATTCAGCTGGTTCTATCCGGCTCAGGTGAACCGGTAGTGGTGGCTGTGGGAGGCTCCGCCCATCCGTGCGGACATCATGACGTCACTTTTTTGCGACCATTTTAAGCCTCTGTGCATGTGCAGAAGCCTTTCCGCATGCACAGAAGGTTTTGCACATGTGCGACGTGCGCACATTTGCAAACCGGTAAGGAAGGTAAGTGAATTTCACCCCTGAACAAGATCATTCCTATGAATCCCCATGAGTCAATTGCAAGTGTGAATATAATTTATCTCACATCTTCTTTCCTTTTCCCACCAAGGCTGCAAAATATAAAACACAACTTGAAATATTGTAAATATAGTTCAATATTTTGTATTGCCTCCTTAAATAAAATATGAGATTGTGGAACTTACAGGGCTGAATCTTCTCAAAAAAATGGGAAAATGTAAAGAGAAAGAGAAGGAGAAGGAGAAGGAGAAGGAGAAGGAGAAGGAGAAGGAGAA
>WNWU01000004.1:45708099-45819985 GCA_012654045.1 Ptyas mucosa | reverse complement strand
GAGAAGGAGAAGGAGAAGGAGAAGGAGAAGGAGAAGGAGAAGGAGAAGGAGAAGGAGAAGGAGAAGGAGAAGGAGAAGGAGAAGGAGAGAGGGGGGGGGCTTTAGCAACCTAGGAAAATGCAAAGGAATTGTTATATTCACATTTCTTTTTAAAGCTGGAAAGTTCTGTACCCAAAAACAAAGCATCTGACATGCAATATAGCAAGTCATTTGGGTTAATTACTGTTTTGTTGCAAGACTGCCCAAATTTTAATCAACAGAACTCTACATTTACACAGATTGCAAAGAGAGGACATCTGCAGAAGTTAATGCCATTTTTAATTCCTCGGGCATTGCAACACCTGGAAAAGCCACAGGGAAGAAATCATGGATCCTTTCTGAAATTACTATGGCATCTGTCAGCTCAGAAGGAGGTATGCGATACTTACACGGCAGCAAGCATTATACCGTAATAAGCATCCTACATTGAGCTTCTCCCCTGTCTTCAAGCATGTTCTACCAAAACACATAAGGAAATCCATGCGAAGAAACAAACAGCTTGCACTGGAATGCACAGGAGATACCCTTGTAGTTCAAATAAAATTTGAGTCCTGTCCAGAACTCTTAAGAACGGCTGTCTGAAAGTTCACAAATCTACGCTTGAATGAGCAACGTAATTTCTGCCTGGCATGAAGGCATGGCTTAATGTAGGCTAACAAGTTTTAAAGATCTCTAAACTTCCAGTCACCACTAAAGAACTGAATATTTCCATGAGTAATGTATTCTCACACAAAAATGTGTTTCACCCCAGTCTCTGATTCAGCTCCAGGAAACCTAAGGAAGTACAGTAACAAATAACTTTCACCAAAAAAAAAAAAGTCCAAGTCCCAAATATTCAAGGACTCATTGCTCTCCTCCAAAGTTCTGTCAAACAAAGTTTAATGAAAAATGCAGCTGGCAGTTGATGCTATGGAAGTTTCTGCTTTTGCTAAAAAAGAGCGCAGGCTGCTCATTTTCCACATACACAGATATGCCGTGCATATCAATGAAAGCAATTTAAGAAGTATCTGTCACATCCCATTTTGTTATCTTAACAGACTTAGGGCAAGAAGAGTTTTTTTTTTTTTAAAAAAAAGCCTTCACCAAATGCCTAATGAGGTATGAATGTATATATGTATGCATGAGTATTCGTATTCACAAACTTTCCTGGATTTAGAAGCATGATGCACAATCACTCAGGTCTTCATCAGTTCACAACTAGACACCGGCAAATCGGTCTACATAAGCTGCCCTTAAATACCATTTGGAAGCTTAAATGGGTTCTGAATACAGCAGCTGAATAGTGTTAGACTTGAGATTGGACCACATGACATCTCTACTCCAGAAGATGTCCCGGCTTTCCAATCAGTTTTCAGGTACAATTCAAGGTGCCGTTGATCCCCTTTAAGTCCGACATGGCTCAGGCATGGCATGGTTATCTCCTGTTCAAAACTGAATCTGCCTGTTCTATAAGATCTGTTAAAAAGAATTCCGAGCATCCCATTCCGTGGACTTTTTAGTGACAGGTTGCCACCACAGATAAGAACCATTTCCTCCCAACTAAGTTGCTGAAAAGAGCTAGCATTTCAGTTCTTTAGCTTTTAGCTAAGGAAGAGAGTATTTGGGAAATGCTTTCCTTCATGAACTATGTCCACTGGTTGGTGCTATTGTAAGACATATTCATTGTCACTGTTTTGATATTTTCAAACTTTATTTCTGTTGTACGCCACTCAGAACTTTTTTAGAGTAAAATAGCCTAGAAATACTAATAAACAAAAACAATGACTGTCAAATAATCCTTCGGATTTATTTTCCCATGGATACAATCAGAATTCTCTGTCCAACCATGACCTCATCAAACCTAATTAAAATAAATTAAAATAGCAACTGGTATGGTAATCTTATAATTCTAAGAAGACCCCCATCGGTTCTATAAGGTCTTACGCATCCAGCAATGAGGTAGAAAACTGGAGCTCAAAGGCATATTCAAAATTTTAACCTGTGGCAATGCACATTCAAAATACAATGAATGGCATCGCCACATCTTTGAGAAGGCAAATTGTGTAAGTGTTTCCTACTACTCTAATCTTACAAAATATGCCCTAAAACCTTAATTTATTTTTGTCATCTTCTTTTTTAATTTCACTCATCTTCCTTTTATGTTTTCTAAGAATACCTCCCTTGACCTAAAGGGAGCCCACAGGCATTCATGCAAACAAAGGAAATGCTGGAGGCAAGATACCTTCTTTTTAACTGAAATATCCCCCCCTCCCCACAACGGTATTGGATGGGGTGTTTACGTGAACTCATTAATGACCATAGGGACCATGTCATTGCCCTGATCAAATGATATAACGTATTGTCAGCCCACCCAGGTAAACCAGACAGGAAACTCAACAAGATGAACTAATGTTACTTCATCGTTAATAGAATGCTGCAAGTCTGAAAGTACAAATTTCCCGCTGCCACTTTTAATGGCTTGATCCATTAGGATGGGTCCTTCCTAAGTTTCTTCCTCTGACCGTCAAGCCACTGGGGGTTCCTGCCTCTCTCCTTTCTGATTTGTTTCCTAGGCAGCATGTCTTCCCCTCGTTCCCCAAGGTCATTCACACATGCCATTACACATATCCATACAATTTTCATTTAACACACCATCGCTCACTGTTTTATCTTTTCCGTGTTCTTCTTTGCTATATTTATTTCCAGTTAGATTTTTGTTCTCTAGGATTTTTTTAATAATGTGCCCTCTGCTATAGAACCTCCCAAAGGCTGCATTAGTACAAGATCAGTTTTCATCATACTTTTATCCCAACCTTTAGCCTCATGTTAATTTTAATTTTTAAGAGAAATGCAGGGGTTAGAGCTGAGATGCTTGAAATGTTGACAGCACCCATTTTGAAAATAAATACAACTAAAATTGTATGTTTATTTTATTGTTCACTATCATATTAGCTTTAAACTAATATTGCACTAGTAGAAATAAATAATTCTTACAAAATAGAATTTCCTAATTAATTTGTAAAATAAATTCCATGTAGGGTTAAAATGTAGAGTTGCCCAGTTAATTGTGACTTTTGGTTACTTCAAAGATGCATACCATGTAACTTTCTTGGCAACAGTATGGAAAATATTGCCCACTGATTTAATCACTATAGTTTTTCAATCTCCTAGTCTACATTTCAGTCTCAGTATGTCTCCATGCTCTATTATCCAATTGCTACTCTTGTTCAATCCAGTTTAGATTTAAAAAACAAAAACAAAACACAGCTGGGCACTGTATGGTTTATGCTGCCTTGAAGTTTAAGGTTAAGGTTGCATTTTTTACTATTCACCTCACAAAATAGGACTGACATATTGACTAGTTCAATCAATGGTCATTCAGCAGCAACCATTTACATTAGATCAAACTTTCTGCCTTGGTGCTCATTTGAAAAAGATATATGGGAAGTCAGTAGAAATTTTATTTTATTCTATTTACATTACAGACTGAGCTTGTATTGCTTATTTTGTTAAAAGCTACTGTGATTTTTTCCCCCTCTGAAATAATGATTATCACTAAAGTCCTTTCTACAATGCTTCAGATTCACATAATCCATTAGTGCCAGAATTATGCCTAAAAAACTTGGAAGGAACCGAAAACAGAGGTGAATTATGTATTTCAGCTAACATCAAAATTGCACTGAAATAGCCCAAACAGTACAGTTCTGATGCAAGCATTACAATTTATTTAAAATACACCTCAACTGCAATTCTGATTATGGTTTCTCAGAGCAGTTGATGGGGGAGATCTCTTTGGAATAGCAATAGCAATAGCACTTAGATTTATATACTGCTTCACAGGGCCTTACAGCCCTGTATATACAAATATATATATAATATACAAATGGCTAATGCTGTTCTGGCTTTTACAATGTTAATGTTATTGGTCATAGTTGTGAAAAGTTATTCCAAAAACAGGAACCTAAAGAAAGATTTTTTTAAAAAAAAATTAAGTTAGCCATTTTTATGATACGTCATGTTGGATGATTATCAAGAAGATTAATAATCTTTAGATGAATCACCCACCAAACTTACCTTTTCAGGAAATGAATAGTCCCTACTTATTGTTATTGACTCACTCATGTAAATTAATGTACAAGTCAAATTATTTCTTAATCAATTCTGGAACTGAATTATGAAGAGCAGCAAATTCTGTTTAAGAAAATTGCCCTGTTCTTTCTAAATAAACTGTGTAACATTAAAATTATGGCAAAAATAAAACTGTATTTTTATCTGAGTGGTACAAGGCCAAAAATAACTGTAGATCTACTATATAAATAAGTTAAAAAAGCTATCATTTCTATATTTTTATTTATTTATTACACAGAGAAATACATAGTTACAACCAAACAGATAGATATACAGAGACAGAGATGAGATAGAGGTAAAGATAAGGATAGAAATAGAGATAGGGATAGTGATATACCATAGTCAAAATTGCAGTGGAGATGTATTTTGAATAAATTGTAATACTAGCTGGACTGTATTTATTTGGCTTATTTTAAAGTCAATTTTAATGTAAAGTGAAATTTCTGTTTCTTCTAAATTTATTAGAGGGGGGGAGAGAGAGAATGAAAATATCAAAATCTATTTTTGTAATGTAAATATTAGAGCAACAAGATGTGCCTGCTTTTCAAATATACACCCAGGTATATTGGTCAAAATGATTTAAAAGGAATCAAATTTTGTGAGAATGCTGCAGTCAATAAGGCATAAATTTAAATATATATTAAGTAGCATGACTCCTACTAGCTCTGCATTACAATAAGGACTAAAAACATTTATTTATATAGGTATATAAAATCAAAGCAAATAATGATTTGGTGGAATTAAGGAAAGATACATGGAGACTAATTACAATGGGGGGGAATGGGGAGTATTTATTTCAAAATCAGGTACATTAAAAACATTGATCTAAAATTGAATTTAAAAATTTTAATATATTTCCTGTACATAAAGAAAAATCTAGGTATAAATTTAGCAAATATACTGGGAAGGAGATTTTCAGTGTAACTTAAAAGCTACAAATTGAATTATATATGAAATTTGATATTAAAAACAGCACTGGGTGTATGCTAAATGAAAGCTTTCATAAGTGAGCTCACACTAAGAAAATTATTATATTTTCTTAGGGGTTAATGATAACTGCTGGAACTACAGATCTATTCAGACAAATACTACTTATGTCCCAAATCGCAGAATATTAGATTCTGATTATGAGCTATATTAAAGAGAAAATTCACTGTAGTCTTTTGAACCTTTAACTATTCTGTTTTGTCATAGAAATTTCTTAATTTTATTACATCTTCAATAATTATTTGAGCTGTGAATGAAACAGAAAATTACCCTTCCAATATTGGTCCATATACTAATATATAGAAAAATAATTTTGCTGCATTTTGCGAATGTCAAGAACCATGTTATAAAATAATAATTAACATGTATATAATATAATACAAACGGAGGATACACAGTATGTGTGATCGCTGCAAATGTGTATGTGTGTGTGTAAGGGGGGGAGGGAAGGACGGAGAGAGAGAGAGAAGTAGAGTTTGTAAATTCATTATTGGAAATTTAAATACTGTCTCTTCCAAATGATGAATGTGTTTATTATAATTTTATTATTTTGCTTCTATTTCACACTGAGAGGAAATTTTTATTATTTCCTTTTTTCATTTCTACTTGATTTAGAAAGTTGCAAGGGGGAGTGTTGAAAAGGAATACAGTAAAGCAATGACAAATTTTACCTAGCTGTGTTGCTTATGAAGTCAGAAAGCTGCCTATGAGCGCTGCATAGATTTATTTCAAAATGGTGTCGTGAAGCACACAGAACTCAAAAGTAGCAAAGTGTCAAGGTGACCACACCTTTTCTTGGAATCATGAAGCAACTGTGGAGGACAACCACACATCCTGGGGAAAGATGCAACAGCTTTAAAAAGACTACATTTGGAGTCTTGCATGTTCCAAAATTCTGAAGTACCACAATTGTAGCAGACAATTGGGCCACTTAATATTGTTAATACTGCCCTCATGAAAGCTTACAGAGTGAATGGTCTACCTAATACATTTCTGGGAGGGAGGGAGGGAGGGAGGGAGGGAGGGAGGGAGGGAGGGAGGAAGGAAGGAAGGAAGGAAGGAAGGAAGGAAGGAGCGTGCAAACTAACAAATTCCTCTTTATACAGGATGTTTCTGAAGACTATACTAAAATATAGCCTGGAGCACAGAACACCTATGCAATGAACTCTGTCGTTTTATATTTAAAGCTTCAATAGCCTCAGCTTCATTAGTCTTATGTGCTTCTTCATATACTTAAGTCACTAGCGTGTACCCTCCATGTACACACCTATTGCAACCGATAATGCACAGGGGCATATTATATTCTACAATGAGCCTTTGATATTGATTGGACCCTTCAGGCTCACTACATTATAAATACATTATAAATGAATGAAACACAAAGGAAAGAACAAGATACATACATAGAAAAAATGGATATTAGGAAAAATCTGTATTAATTTTTATAGACACTAAAAAGAACTGCAAACTAATTTGGAAATATTATTAAATAAATGTTGGGAAAGTAATAAATTGATGAAAAACAATGGGAGAATCAACCAATCTTGTTAAATATATCTATATACAAACACACAAACCAGTGGTGGGTTGCCCCCGGTTTGGACAGGTTCGCAAGAACTGGTAGTAAAACCAGTGGGAGGCTCCCCCCACCACTCGGGATGTCGTCATAGGCGATCTGCACATGTGCAGAAGCTTCTGCGCATGCACAGAAGCTCGGCGCACGTGTGAGCAAAGCAATCACGTGCACACAATCCTGTTGCGAACCAATAGTAAAGGTAAGTAGAACCCACCCCTGACACGCATATACACACAGAGGGACATAAATATATAAGAAGCAGAATATATGTAAGCTAACATACATATACACATGAATGTATGTATCTATGTATGTTGTTTCTTATACATTTTTTGTTCTTTGATGTATTAGTCATCTATGTATGTATTATACAAATATATCAATATGTATATGCACAAATATATACAAGAGTTTCTATTACTTATGTTTATTTTATTTGAAATCAACATTTACATTTATTTCTAAAACTATTGTTAAAATTCTTTTTCTTTTGAAGTGACTAGCATGTTTACGGAACAATAATTTCCATTGTGTTCAAAGAGGCTTACTCCTAGGCAAAGAAATAATTTTAAGGAAGTTATAATATGCAACTATATATGTAGTTAAATATATGTAACCACCTTTGTCTGAAAAGACAGATAGCATTAAAAAGCACTTTTAATAGAGGAAAAGGTCAAAATGGACATATCCAAGGATACAGCTTAGATACTATATGCAGCAGACATATCTGTTTCTATTTAGTATGATATGAAGCACTTTTAGACATTGTTTGCTGTGTTGTGTGGTACATTATTCATTTTGAAGGGATGCTTAGAGTGGTATTTTACAAATGGAAGAAAATAACTACTTTCACATACATTTGTGATTCAAAGCCTTCATTTAAGCAATGACACCCATCCATCAATACTATCCCAATGCTGCATATGGTAGGGTTTTTTTTTTGAACTTCTTTATTACTGCTCTTTATACAAAATGAGAAATCCTACATATGCAATGCCATTATAGCACATCAGAAATTCACTAGCATTTTTAATACATTTCTACAGGAGCAATCAGAATGAGATAGATGACCTTTGCAGGGAGGCCAATGCAAACTAACTGCAATGATTGGGGCCAACTTTGCCCTTTAAATCTTAGGGCAACTTGTCTCAACAGAATAAGAAGGAAAAAAAACTATTGGTCTGCCATAAAAATTATGTGCTGAAAAAAGATTATTCAAATTTTCATGCATTTATCATAGTTTTTTTCTGTACTGATTCTTGAAATTAAAATATTTTCCTTCTGTGTTGTCCTATTTGTGTTGGTGAAACATAGCACTGGCACAAAGGGTCTTTTGTTAAGCACTGGAATCCAACATAGTATCTAATTGAATTAGGAAACCTTAAGATTGCTTGTAAATCTGGTTTATAATGGAAAAGATAGACAATACTTTAGAATATATGTTAGATCATAGAGGCTGCATAATATATTCAAAAATCTGGATCTACATATGAGCATATTAATACATAATTGTATTTTTATGGTCATTGGCCACCTCATGCACATATGAAGTTATCAGTTATTACCGTATATACTCGCGTATAAGCCGAGTTTTTCAGCCCGTTTTTCAGGCTGAAAAACGCCCCCTAGGCTTATACGCGGGTCACGAAAAAAATGACTTTTTCCCTGCAAGCTAGGAAACAGCGGGACAACAGGGTTTGCTTACCCCGCCCACTCCCAATCTATTGGGACTGCCTCCTGAGTTCCAGCTGATGGCTAGAGGAAAAAAAAAACTTTAAATTCTTGCCACAGGGCTTCAAAGGCCCCCCCTACAGCTGATCAGGGTTAAAAGAAAACAAATGAGAAGATTGGTGCCAGCTGCAAAAAGGTGCCTGCTGGAAAGAGCACATTTTTTTTTCTCCTTGTGCTGAAACCAAAAGTGAAACTAAAACAGCTTGTTGGCTTTGCTGTTTGCTAAGGCAGATTTCTTTTTCCTCATCAAAAAAGTTTGGTGCAAACAATGGGAAATTTATGGCAAATGGCAAAAGAGGGGAGTTCAAGATTTTAAAACACAAAAGAAAAAAAAGCTCTATTTAAATAGGGAATTGTAATAATTGAGATATTATTAATTGTATATTGTGTTGAAAGCAGAAATGGTTAAGTTGTGGTTTGGAAGAATATTGGGGGAAAATATTTGGTTTATTATTATTGGTAAATATAATTAATTGATTTGTAAGAAATTGGATTGCATGGAAATAATTGGAATATTCATGTTCATATTGATTAATATACAAAAAAGATAGTTATATAACTAATTGATTTATATTAAAATGTTGAATTTGTATTAAACAACTGTAATATTACATAATTAAGCAATGTGAGGGTTGATATAAAAATAGATGACAATGGGAAGGGGTATAATATAGAATAGAAGTGAAAAATTGAATTTGATTAAGATTAGAGATGAGGATGAAGGGTAATATTGGTTTTTTAAAAAATAGATGAGGAATACATATGGCAAAAAGGAAATATAGAAATTGTAAATTTAAGTGAAATGACTAAACACTGTTTAAATTTGTGAACCGGCCAAATATTCTGTTCAAAGAAAATACATTGTAGGTTTGTATGTGTGTTTCTAATTATTGCTATTTATTCATATTTGTTCTCTTTTATTCCTTAAAGGTTAACAATTCATTCTTTATCTTAATAGCTTTATTATGTGTTTGGGGTTGGTTTTCTTCCCTTTCATCTTTTTTATTGTACAGCAATCTTTCTCCTCAAACGTACCACCTCTTTTCTTTCCTTCTTACTTTCTCTTCCCCCCCTTCTTCTCCTCCCTACTTCCTCTTCCTTTCTTCTTCTCCTCCTCTCTTCCTCCCTCTCCTTTTATGCACATGGACTCCTTTTATGCACATGGACTACTCAGAGGGCTCAAAAAGTTATTTTTGACTGGTCCTCGCACTTGTGACCAGTCCTTGAACTTACGACTGTCCTCACATTTTACGTTTTGGCCCTATCTTGTCACCATGGTGAAGAGAAGCAGTTGTGAAATGAGTGACACCGTTTTTAAGAATGCTACAATGGGCATAAATGATGACCAGTCATAAGTGCGAAGACCGGTCAAAAGTGCGAGGACCTGTCAGAAATCACTTTTTTCAGCCCTTTGAGTAGTCCTTTTGTGCACATGGACTACTCAGAGGGCTGAAAAAGTTATTTTTGACTGGTCCTCACACTTGTGACCAGTCCTCGCACTTCTGACTGGTCCTCACACTTATGACCATCCTCACATTTATGCCCATGCAGCATTCTTAAAACCATGTCACTCATTTCACAACTGCTTCTCTTCACCATAGTGACAAGATAGGGCAAAAACGTAAAATGTGAGGACAGTCGTAAGTTTGAGGACTGGTCACAAGTGCGAGGACCAGTCAAAAATTACTTTTTCAGCCCTCTGAGTAGTCCATGTTCACAGAAGGACTACCCAGAGGGCTGAAAAAAGTGATTTCTGACAGGTCCTTGCACTTTTGACCAGTCTTTTTTTATTTTGAAATTTACCAGTAGCCACTGCATTTTCCACCCCCGGCTTATACGCGAGTCAACAAGTTTTCCCAGTTTTTGGGGGCAAAATTGGGGGGGTCGGCTTATATGCGGGTCGGCTTATACACGAGTATATACGGTATGTTACGTGGTTTTAGTGATTACCTACCCAAGAATAAATGGAAAAATATACAGAATATAAATCTGAAAAAACTTGGGTTTACAGGAACAATTTACAAGTTGTAAATAAAACTGGGCCACTTATCTTCCATTTTACCAAACAAATCCTTTTCCTGCAAGAGCATACAGAGCTTTCTACAGTTTTCCTAAAGAAAATGCTGGGGGAGGGCCATTATTTACATTATTTAGTCTTACGAAGATGGAGGAATCTTTTTATCTTTCTTTGCAAAATTTGTGTCAGGAGTTCAGCAATTAGTTTTGTACATCCA
Source organism: Ptyas mucosa (assembly GCA_012654045.1). NCBI lineage: Eukaryota > Metazoa > Chordata > Lepidosauria > Squamata > Colubridae > Ptyas > Ptyas mucosa. Next base: position 45,809,311 of record WNWU01000004.1, on the reverse strand, counting down.
TAGTCTTCTGAAGTTGGGTGGCCAAATAAACTTAGATAAATAAATAATAATTATGTGGATCATCTCTCTGGATGAACATGCACATGCATTTCCTGTTGCATGATAACTTGTCATAACTGTAAATTAATTGTGGAATTGTAAATTTCAAAAACTTACAATAGATGCAGCAAGGCTGGCTTCTAAAGGGAAGCTATTTTACAAAGACATGTCCCAGCCCCTCCCCCTCCCACATACACACACGCACACACACACACAAAATCTGAGGAACAATTAGAAGTTTCTTTCTTTCATATCAAGCATGTCAATTCCAGTGGGAGAAATCCTAAAAATACTTTGGCACCAAACCATGAAGAACTTTGCAATGTAGTTGAAAATTCAGTGGCAGCCAGTGCAGGGCTTGCAACACAGGTGCAGCGCCTGGAATGCACTGTAGGACAACAATCTGCAGATTCCAGCAACTTTTGAAAAGCACCTTCAGGTTAAGAATAGTCCATTAATCCACGAAAGCTATCAACCATAAGTAAACAGAACAACACAAGAGCCGATCAAAGAAGTTACTTCATTGCTATTTGCCTACTTACAAGAATCTCACACCAGACTAACTGCACTCTCTTGGGAACAACAAGATGAGCCCTTCAGGGATTGGGGGTGGGGATTTTCAGGTCTCTGTTGCTTCCTCCCCTGCAGGAAGTCCAAGCTAGTCTCTTAACTCCACTCCCCATCTTATCTTGCAGATACCACCACAAGACTAATGGGTTGAGTATGATGGCATGATTTGCTATGACAAGATACTATGGCTGGTACAGTACACTTTTGATTCTATCTTTCCCAAAGAAAAAGTCTCTGGGGCTTTGTATTCAAGACCTAATCACTTTTGGCCTATTTCTTAAGCTAAGAAACAGAGTTTACAATTTGGAAAAGTGCAATATCCAAATACCTATTAGTATAAAAATTCATATCAACGTAATATATTCAACAGTCACATTAACATAAAAGGTTAAATTAGGTCAGTTCATATCAAAAAACCAAACTAGGTCTTTTAACTTTCTTAAAACCTGTGATATTCAAGGACTGAGAGATTATGAGAGTCTTTATTTCTTTCTCCTCTTAAATATGCTTGTAAGCCAATTAGGAATATCAGAAGGCAGAAATCAAATGAATGTTCCTAGCACTATGTGTTTTTCATTTTTTTCCCCTTTTTTGTTTCTAATTCATATTCATCTTGAATTCTTCATCCTCAAGCTTCTACTGGTAACCTACAAAGCTTCCCATACTGTAGAACAATTCAAGCAATTCAAACAGGCAATGCAAAAATAATCTGGAGACTAGTCTACATCACAAATTACAATGCAGTTTCATATCAGGCAGGGCAATTAAGGAATGAATTTACTCTTGGCTTTCTCAGAAACAAGATACACATCCTCAAATTTTTGAGATGAAAATCCATTGTCACTGGCTGGTATAGTCAATGACTGAAAATTAAGGGAGGCATTTTGTCTTTAAAAAGGAATTTGTCTTAAAATAAAGGCTTATAAATAAAATAAATAAGAGATCTCGGCCTTCTGAGAGTTCTACAGATGTCTCTTCTGTTTTTCCACTACTGAATAGTAGTAAAGTTCCTTCTCTAAAAAGTAATACATTATTCCATAAGTCCACAGAATGGCCAAGAGCACAGATGAATGAACCTCAGCCCATAACCTTTAGTCACACTTTACTATTGAATTTATTACTGAGTAAGCAATTCAGCATACTGTGTATCTCAACTCCATTAAAAATTAGCAAATTTCTGAAGTGTCAATGTTACAAAGATGTAGCTTCTCAAATTTCTAAATAGTCTGCAGGCAGGGGATGATTCAAAATAAAACAAGCTAGATAAACAGAAAGACTTGGGTTTGAGCACTATTTGGATAGCCTCGTGATTACAGTTTGATTAAGTTTGCAAAAACAAAAGAAACCCCATTGTATTTCAATTATTCAAACATGGCAGCATCTTTTAAACTAACCCACCCTGCCCAGGGGTGAAATGATCCCGGTTCGGACCAGCTCGGGCGAGTAGGTAGCGATGGTGGCGGGTAGTTCAGAGAACCGGTAGCAAAAATCCCTGCCCCCCGCCCCCCCATGCCCAGCTGAGCCGCGCGATCATCAGAGCCTTTTTTTTTCTTTTAAATGGCTCTGACGATCCGAGCTCTGACGATCCCAGCTGAGTTGCCTGCCGATTAGGCAACTCAGCTGGGATCGTCAGAGCCTTTTGAAAGCATTTTTTTACATGGTTTTACATGTAAAAAATGGTTTTAAAAGTAAAAAAAAAAATTGACCACACCCACCCAGTCACATTACCCCTCCCACAGAACCGGTAGTAACAAATTTTAGATTTCACCCCTGACCCCGCCACAACATGTTGCAAGGATAAAAATATATTGATATTGTTTCCTGATTGCTTATTTGTACCCTATGACTATCATTAAGTGTTGTACCTTATGATTCTTGATGAGCAAATCTTTACTTTTATGTACACTGAGAGTGTATGCACACAAATTCCTTGTGTGTCCAATCACACTTGGCCATTAAAATATATATATATTCTAAATGGAAAAAGGTGAAACTACAGGCATGCCCTTGAGTCTCTAGAGAAAAAGCAAAATAATTTTTTTTAAAAAAATACAGAAATCTATTATTGCTTCTAAAGTAATATCCAAACAGAATTTACATCTCTTCTAAGTGCTTTTTTTCAACTCTCTAGGCATATGTGTGTGTGTGAGAAAGAGAGAGAGGAAGAAAGATACAGGGAGGGGGAGACAGTGATAAAACATACTTAGTCTGATCTGAATTGCTGTAGTGTTCTTGTTAAAAACCACCATCTGTCAGAGATTATCCTATTTTACACCGAGGAACATGCATTAATTATCAATTCTATTCCTCATAGAAATGTACTCATACAAGATCAGGACCGTCCTTAGCGTGAAAGAAGCATTAGTGGTCTTAGCAGGTATTCTCTGGATGGATCTTAGAATGCCTCCCTGGAGAGCTCCCTCAGCACATGAGCTCTTTCAGGGTCAGCCCACTAGCCACGCAGCAGGAGCTCGACATGGAAAGTGGCATACAAGAAACACAATGTTGAATGAATTTGTACCACTGTGTAGAAGTTCCTTTCCGACCAAGACAACTTCAAGAATTCAATAGACACCAGTCCATAATTTAAGTGGTGGACAGGAGGGGTGAACAGAAGAGAGTTTATGTGAGAGACTCAATCTAGAAAACTACCTGAATACGCAAATAATCCTGTTGATCTCAAAAAAATAATCATCAACAACTAAATGAATAATGCTGCGATTTCAAATTTGCCTGATATTTTTTTTCATTCCACAATCAATGGACTACTAATAGTAAAATGGCATTTACATGTAATTTGAGAAGAAACTATCTCTCCCTCTTTTATTTGCTCTTTCATTCTCTATTTCCATCTTTATATGCTCATTTATTTCCAAAAAGAAAAAAGGACACAAACTTCTGAATTCAATTTTACAGTGGCATGGTTTTTTTTGATGTGCATGCTGTGGGAAACTAAGTTTGCCTTAAACCACAGTCCGGAAAGTAAGCCAGAATACCAGTTTTCCAGGTACTTTTTGGAAATCATTATATACATGTTTAGTACATCAGTGCAGTCCTTTTGGCCATTTTTTACTTTTTAAAGTGAGTTTGATAAGAAGTATAAGGAAGTGTTTGGCTTTTTTTCCCCCTCTGAAAACACAAACCAAATAATGAATTCAGGTTCCACATACAAATCCAATTATGGATGACCATATATTAATCTCTACATGTTTGCCATTAGAAATTGCAGAAGACACTTTCTAATGATAGTAAAAAAAAATGCTTTCATGAGGCCTTGTTTTCCAAACCAGGGAAGCTGTGGCCAATTTATAATTTCATTCTAAATAAATTATTACAAAATAGCTTTTTTCCTCTCATTTCCTTTCAGGTAGCTTCTTATGGACCTACTCATTTTATGCCCATTTTATCAATGAAGAATTTTCTTCCCACATAAAAAGCAAGCTATTTTTGTAGACAATTAAAGCAGTGGTGAAATGTAAAATTTGTTACTATCGGTTCTGTGGGCGTGGCTTGGTGGTGGTGGGGTAATGTGACTGGGTGGGCAGGTCGGCCAAAAAGGTTGCAGAAAAAAATGCTTTTAAACGCCTCAGGCAACTCAGCTGGGATCGTCAGAAGCTTTTAAAAGTATTTTTTTTCCTACAACCTCTTCGGCCAAAGAGGTTGTAGAAAAAATGCTTTTAAAAGCCTCTGACGATCCCAGCTGAGCCGCAATCATCAGAGGCTTTTTTAAAAAAACTTTTAAAAGCATTTTTTTGGGCCGAAGAGGTTATAGAAAAAATGCTTTTAAAAGTTAAAAAAAAAATAAGCCTCTGATAATCGCATGGCTCATCTGGGAATGGGGGGGGGGGGCAAGGATTTTTGCTACTGGTTCTCCTGCTGCCATCGCTACCGGATTGGGTGATCCGGTCCAAACTGGAAGCATTTCACCCTTGAATTAAAGGCAAAAGCAATCTAATACTTGTATATGAATCATTTCAGCTGATTGCTTCTCATCTGCAGCTACTTCATCCATTTGAATCCAAGACCTCTGGATTGTATTTTTCTTGAGCAATGGCTGGGAGCAGAACAAAGAGATTTGTAAGTGGGTCTAGCTATATTGTGGTAAAATTCTGATGCAAACAACACAACACAGAGATTGTAAACGTGTTGTTCCCCTTGATACTTTACTGATAAACTTTTAAGCCAACAGTATTATATATTAGCAATAGTGGTGAATATCTGAAGCTCGGGTGTAGGATGATGGTGAAGTTTCGTTCTCCAAGCTTGTGGGTTGGTTTCCGAATGTTTCGTTACCGGGCTAAGTAACATCTTCAGCAGAGTTTAGGGGATGTCAGTGTTCTTCTGTTTATAAGGGCTTCGTGTGGCCAGTATGTCTTGTGATGGTGAAGTCGCATCAGCATTATATACCATGTTTCCCCAAAAATAAGACCCTGTCTTATATTTTTTGAACCCTAAAATAAGTGCTTGGCCTTATTTTCAGGGAGGTCTTATTATTTTGGGGTGCGTGGAGCAAGATGGGGCTCCTCGTGCTGTCTTACCTGATTTCCAGCTCTGTCTCCCTAACCCTAACCAGAGAAAATAGCGGGAACCAGCTGTGCATGTGTTTAAATATTTTCAGGGAGGGCTTATTTGGGGGGGGGGGTATTTTAGTGCATGCACTCAAAAGCCCAATTGGGCTTATTATCAGGGGATGTCTTATTTTCGGGGAAACAGGATATTATAAAAACTTCTATTCTGTGCAAACAGGCTACGATCACACACAGTGCAGGAGTAAACTCCTTTGAATTTAGGCTTAGACTAGGTTTGGAGAAAGGCAGGGATTTTAAAGTGACACATCTGTGGGGAGATTTTATAAAATGTCTTCAGAACAGCCTTGCACAGGCTTCCAGTTAGGTTTCAGGTGCAATTTAAAGTGTTGACCATTCCCTCTAAAGCTCTATATGGCTGGGCACTGAGTTATTTTGGGTTTTAAATTTGGGCCAAAATTATTTAATACTTTTAATTACTTTTAAATTACTGTTTGTACTTTGTGTTTTTAACTGGCTGTACACCGCCCCGAGTCCTTCGGGAGAAGGGCGGTATATAAATTTAATAATAATAATAATAATAATAATAATAATAATAATAATAATAATAATACATAAGATGGGCAATGGGCAGTACATACAAGGGATGCTACTGCTTCCTTCTGATTAAGCAAAACAAGAAAAAGGATATAGTATACCACTGATGCCTTAGCTTATTCTGAAAATGCACTTTTCCCATTTAAAATATATAAATATATTTCCACTTTATACTTGGGCTTCCAATCAAAATTGGAAAGTGGCACAGAAAAAAACCTCTCCTAACTCTGCTGTAACTTTGATGTACAGCCAGTCCTCAACTTACAACTATTCATTTAGTGTCTATTCAAAGTTACAATGGCAGTGAAAAAAATGGCAGCGATTTATGAAAAGTCCTCTTACTTATGACTGCTGCAGCATCCCTACGGACCACATGATCAAAATTTTGGCGCTTGGCAACTGGCATGTATTTATGATGATTGCAGTGTCCTGGAGATCATGTGAGCACATTATAGAACTTCCAGACAGCTTTGGACAAGCAAGATCAATGGGAGAGGCAGGGAAACTTAAAAAACTGCCGTGATTCGTTTAACCATTGCAAAAAAAAAAGTTGCATAATTGGGTGTGGCTCACTTAACAATTACCTTACTTAGAAATGAAAAAGGTGGTCTCAATTGTGGTCATAAGTCAAGGGCTACCTGAAAATATAGTAATCTTACTATACAGATGTTTGGTGTAGATGGATCCCTATGAAGATGTGATACTTGAGGACATGAGACATAGAAAAAGTTACAGGAAAGAGAAGCAAAAATTCGAGTGATAATGCGCAGTTAACATATCCTTATGTTTGATCCAGATAAATTGGCAGAAAAATTAAAGTTTTTATCCTGATAAAAATGGTACATTTCACCAGAACATCTAGGTCTAATCTAACGCAACTTGATCCCAGCTGCAATCATGCTTCCATGATATGAAAATTGGAAGCTATTTTCTGTGTTGTATTATTACATTCGTACGTCATAGGTAATGGCTTAAAGTTAGGCTGAGGAGATCTGGGTTCAAATCTACTTTCAGTGACTTTGGGCCAGTCACGTTCTTTCAATACAACCTACCTCACAGGGTTGTTATAAACTGTATAGGGGTTGGAAAAACTATAAAAAATGCTACCAAGGTCAAGAGAGCTCCTCTCCAAAAGTTCTCAGAATGGGGCAAGTAGTTTGCTTTGGTTTGATAAGATTTCTATATATAGGTGAAGAACAATAAAGGAAACTGCTCTGAAATAACTCAGCATGCCTTTCTTGGTTTTTAGAGCCTGACTGGCATATCGAAAAATATCCCACTAATTCAATCCTCACAACAACAACCTTCTGAGGTAAATTAGGCTAAAAGAATGTAATCCATTCTTTTAGCCTAATTTCATCACATACCACAAGGGGCTTGAATCCAGGTACCCCAATTCATATCCCACTTAGCACTTTAACTAAAATATTAAGACATTCATTCATTCATTCATTCATTTATTTAAAATTTTTATACCGCCCTTCTCCCTGGGGACTCAGGGCGGTGTACAGCCAAGTAAAAAACACACAATACAAACTTTAAGAACAATTAAAAGGAATATCTCAATTGGCCCAAGATTTTAAAAAGAACAACCCAATTTAAAAGTGTTTAAAAGGATTTGCTTAGGCCAGCCCGGCTTGTTGGAAAAGAAAAGTTTTAAGGGCACAGCGGAAGGCACGGAGGTCTTGGATTCCCCTTATCTCTGGGGGCAGCTGATTCCAGAGGGTAGGAGCCCCCACAGAGAAGGCCCTTCCCCTGGGGGTCACCAGCCTGCATTGCTTGGCTGATGGCACCCCGAGGAGGCCCTCTCTGTGGGAGTGCACGGGTCAATGGGAAGTCGTCGGTGGCAGAAGGTGGTCTCGAAGATAACTAGGTCCTATGCCATAGTAGCAATATAGGTAGCAAACATATAAAGCTAATCAGTAATTCTGATAAATCAATAGCAGCAACATCCCAATGGTTAAAAACTAATTGGCAATAGCCAATGTCTTTTTTTTTATAACTCATAAGACATTTTTTTAAATTAAATTAAGGGCTGTTATTTGAATAAGTCATTGGCTTGTGTTCCCTTAAGTAATGCATTCTCTGAAAATAAACCCAATCCAGAAAACATGTACATAAGAAAGATGGAAGGACAGCTGGTATGAATAAAATGCCCCCAAATACATGTGTACAGATATCCAGTTTGCTCTTTCACGCACATACATGGGCTATGTTACATGTGATTACAAGCACAAATGAATTCAGAAAATAGGAAACTTAAAAGAAGTTAAAAGACACCAACCACTTAATTTTTAATCAAAGTTTTTCCATAACAACAGGTTCTTCATTCCCATTTTAAGGTTTTAATGCCACTCTGAGACTTATAAAAAGAGCTATAAATCTGTCTTTATTATAAGTAAATGAAAAATATAGAGATAATAAGAACAATTTTGATACAATAACTGCATATCTAAAACAATATAATAAACTTTTTCACATCCCAATCTAAAAAATATTATATATAATTATAAAACTATTATTAAACCTTTACTGAAGAAACTTAGAATTAACTTTTATCAGGGAGAAGAAAAATAGGAAAAGAGAGGGAAAGAAAAGTGGATGTGACATAATAGATAATAAACATAAAACTAAAAATGCACTCCTAATAACAATAATAATAATAGAAAATGCATGAATATTATGTTTTAATTTTTTTATAATATAGATAACCCGATTTTGTATTCTTTGGGAAAGAAATTTCTAAGTAGACAGCAGCTTCTCTCATAACATGGCAAATCAGTACAAAAATCCCTTTTAATAATCACTGTTCACACCCGTCTTTTCTTTTGAAATTTGAATATTTCTGGGGAGGGAGACACTGTAAGAATGTCTTTTGTTCTTGCCAGCATGCTACTGCTGGAAATAACCCAAAAACAGCAGTCGCTTGGTTTTCTGCTAATTTCAAGTTTCTAATTTGATGCTTTCAGATTCAAATATCATGAAGAACAGATTTTTATTCTACATTTATTTCACTGCTAACCCATTTCATTTTAAAGCTTCATTTATATTCGTCAAGAAATGTGAAGTACTGCAAAAGAGAAAACAACAGAAAGAAACAAAACAAAACAACACAATAAAATAAATAAAATAAATAGATCCCAATCCCTACAAGGAATGGCATGCTTTTATTTGCAAAATTGCTTCAAAAGTCATAATTACACTGTAACTCCATGGGAACAATGGTAATTTCACAGCAGTTCATGTTGCTGTTATCACCCTACGTCCTGATAACTATGAAATTAATTTGTGGCACTGCTGTATCTGTCAGCCATAAGCTGTTCCCTAGGTAACATTATGCTACCATAGAAAAGGAATTTGGTGCAGTAGGAATCAGCTGCAGCAGACCATGCATCAATGAAACTTTGTTAGGCACACACACACACACACAACAATAATTTGGGGAAAGGGAGGATTAAGGCCTGGATTTTATACTGCCCACTGTTTCACAGCCAAAAGGAAGGAGGCCCTTAAGACACCGTCTTTCCATGCCACACATCACTGGGGGAGCTTGCAGACATACTATTATACTCTCCTAAAGGCGCCATTCTACTTTTACCATGGTATTCATTTTCTCTGCAATTGTCAGGCTGCCACTGATTTAAAAACCAATGGGCTGTTTGCTATATTAATGCAAGCCATAGCACACCATGCAGTTTCCACTATTGACTATTTATTTGTTTGCTTCCTTCTTTGTTTAATGTCGCAGCTCTGTATCAGAAATAGCAACTGCAAAGCCATAACTAAGCAGCTTTAAGCAGACTCTGCATTACTTTAGTGTTTATGCTTACATACAGTTATAAGAAATAATACAAATTGAGGCCTTTGAACTATGGTGCTGGAGAAGACTCCTGTGAGTCCCTTGGACTGCAAGACGATCAAACCAGTTCAGTCCTAGAGGAGATCAACTCCGACTGCTCTTTAGAAAGCCAGATCCTGAAGATGAAACTCAACTTGGCCATCTACTCAGCTACCTAATGAGATGGAAGGAGTGACTGGAGAAAAGCCTAATACTGGGAATGATTGAGGGCAAAAGAAGAAAGGGACGACAGAGAATGTGGTGGCTGGATGGACTCACTGAAGCAGTCAGTGTGAGCTTAAATGGACTCCGGGGGATGGTAGAGGACAGGAAGACCTGGAGACTACGTTGTCCATGGGGTAGCAATAGGTCGGACACGACTTTGCAACTAACAGCAGCAGCAGTCTTGTTGTAACATTAAACCAATTGCATTTGGTATTATTCTGCTGGAAAAAATAATGTTTAAAATAGCCTTATTCTATTTACTGTTTGTAAAAGCACTAGCAAAACAATCTACACAAATAACCTCTACCCAAATGAACACAATAAACTGTTCATTTAATGCAACAGGTTCAGGCAGAAACAAAATCTTGGATTCAGACAGATTAATCTTTGGTTTGCAGGGCCTGGTTATATCTATTTGATAATACACTAAAATGAAGTAATCTGTTTTTATCACATTCTATTTAGATACTTTTTGTTGATTTATGCTGTCTGTGATACCGCCACCTATATAGCACAGATTCATGTGATGAAGGCCAACTGCATGAATGAAAACCTACTTATAGTTATAACTTGGCAACAAAAGAAAGTGTTGAGGGTATGATTTAGTAAACTCTCCTCCCCCCACCCCAAAATCTGGCTTTATCTTCCCTGCAATACAAAACATTGGCTTATCGTATAGACCTATTGTAAGAATAATTCAGAAGCAATCCACCTCAGCTACAACAGCATAAGCTACAGCTTTTTAATAGGAGAAGTTTGATTGAAAGCACTCCTATATTCTTTTAACAAATCTCCCTAAGCATTCAGACATAACTTGTCAGGAGAAAAAAAAGACTGAAACATTCAGGAAACAAGTTAGGTTTTGTACATATATGTCTGCATGAGCAAGGTAGTCTCCTAAATAGCAGATGCAATCTTTCACCTGCCATGTAAAATAAACAATCACGTTGAGCAATATTTTGTTGATTGGCACTGCTCTTTTTTTAATCAAAACATGCTATGCTGTATTCTACCACATGGGTGGAATTTTTTTTAATCCCCTTTGGGGGAGAACTAAACTCCATCAAGACTATTTTGGAACTTCTGTTATACTTTTATGTAGTTATGTTATACGGTATTACGTTAAAGACTTAGTTTTCACCAATTGTGTCACTGGAATTCAGTAGTATAGTGAGAGAAACTACAATCCAGCCACTACTGACAAGGTCATTTTCTAGACTATTCAGTTCTAATAGCTTCAGAGTTCATACTATGGAGAATATATACCTTCTCCCAGCCAATCCACCCAAGGCTTACCACACTATTTTGGTTTGTTTTATACTCTATTACAAAATTCAAGCTTGGGGATATAAAAGCACTACTAGTCGTATCATGTTAGTGAAGGCATTTTATTCCTTTTTAATACCGAGCCTGCTTTTCTTTGATCTTTTACTATTCAGACTGCTAAAGCTACATCTGGGCAGCATCAGAAACTCGGATTACACTATATGCTTTCCCCGTGCCAATGTGTTAGGAAGCAAGCGAAGCAATTGCTGCATTTGTTATCATAAAGATTCAGCGGCTTTGCTGGGGATTTTGCTGGTGAGTAAAAGCAACATCTCAATGTCAGTTGCAGCACCAGTCATCAAAGCAATCCAAAGTGTTGAACATAACACTCTGATCCACTATATCCAGGAATGAACAGGTTTTGTCATTTGGTGGTTCTGATCTTTATCTCTGACTGATCTGTCTTTTGTGATTGTTACCAGAAGGTATTGCCCTAAGACCTCAACAATGTTCAAATAGTGTGGGGTTTTTTTTCCATCAAAACCAAACATAAACCTTTTTGAGAGAGCTTTATCATAATTTCATTTGTGTATGCTGGCCCCATCCAAAAGGATATTTTTTTTCATTAGAGAAGAAAAATGCAGCATGCTAATAGAGACTTCAGTTCTCAAAGAAAAGTGGAGAGATTCCATTCAACTGTTTGATGGCTTCTATGGACACTTCTACATTTTTTTTTCATTTTCTCATCACTTACAAGCACTCTTTTGACTATTTACAATTATGGTTTATTTCTCCCAGATGAGCCCAGATACTTCAACTAATACAAGCTGGTGGTTCTGAAACATAAGGGTAATGGATGAATTGTCAGGATTATTATTATCTCTGAAGTATTTCTTCTCTAGCATGTTCCTCTTTAAAAACCAGGGGAGAATTATGAGGAAGACATGCATTGCACTTAGATTTTTATGACACAGCTCACTGTTTTCAAAATATCCTATACTTAGGCAGTAACCCTATTGCCAATTCATTTAAAAGAACCTCTATTTAAGGTCCCTGTTGAATCTATCTTTCATTCCCCCACAAATAAGAATGAGCTAGTCTCTAATCTTTTTTCTGTCTTTAAATGAATGTCTTAAAACAAATGGAATGCCAACTGACATTGGAATCTCAATACTTCTTTCCAATTTCTTATGAATGAGCCCTCAATGACTTACACTGAATATAAACAAGGACAAAGGGACTAAACATCTGGATGGAGTAAAGGCTAAGGTACTAGACTAAGACTAGGGAGACCAATGTTTAAATTCATCCACAGCACTGGAAATTCACTAATCACTATGTCTCAGCTCAACTGAGCCCAGACACGAAGTAAATGGAGAAGGGAATGCCATATCCTAGAGAAAATTATTCATCTAAAAAATAAATAAGCCAACAAGTACCTTGTCAGCCTTTAATCACTGAAATTGACCCCATAAGACTGGATAAGATATCTCATCTGTTTCAGGAGGAACAGCAGCATTCAAGTGACCATAAATTCATATGATTCTCTTACCTAACTAACCTGTCATAGCTGGGCCTCTAATGGCTTCGTTCAGTAGGGCAGGCCATCCTGAAAAATAGCTCTGCTGGAGAACTAATTGGAGATGCAATGGAAGCACTAAATATGCCTTTCTTGATGCATGCACTGCCACATAAAAGGTGCTTTCCCCTGTTTAAGATATTCTAGTTAGGTTTATAGACATGGAAGTAATGGGAAGCATCCTCTAAACCAGGCATGCCCAATCTGTGGGCCGCGGGGCACATGTGGCCCTGGAGAGCTATTAATGTGGCCCCATAAGAGTGTATAAAAATAAAAAAGCTTGTTATTTATGTACATTAACTATATTGCATATTATACATGCAGCCCAAGACAATTCCTCTTTGCTCAGCAAGGCCCAGGCAAGCCAAAGGCTTTGGACATATATGCTCCAAATCAATGCAAGGCTAAACAATTGTCCTCTCCTGTTTCTCCTATTATAAACCATTACAACTTCCATAAGATCTCTAGAAGATATGAGATCAGAAAACTAAACAGGAGATGGGCCAATTCACTTCTCATTCAGTCAGTCCATGTATCCTGATAATTAATAGTAAAACTCTAACTCTTTAGACGGATCTAAATTAGTATCATCAAATTTCACTCCTTCCACCCCTGGATCCCTTACAATTAAGCTTTCCTGACACAGTACAACCCAACTAAAAGACCAATATAATGTGGTGGTTAGAATTTAACGATTCCAAGGGCAATCCAAATTCAAATGTTTACCTAGTAATGAACTTTGAGCTATTTTCTGTACTGACTTGTTTCACACGGTTATTTGTGAGGACAAAATGAGAAAGGAATATATATATATATATATATATATATATATATATATATATATATCTTACTTGGAGCTCACTGAATGAAGAACTATATATAAATGAAATTAATCAATAAAGTCAGATTATGGCCTTCAGCTAGAACTCCATTTTTGAGCTTTGCAATTGATGCCATCAGACTGTTGCTCAGAGTTATAGTCCTCCTCAGAAGCCTGCTGAGTTTCCCAAGTTATGATCTCATCGTATTCTTTATCCTTACAGTCAGAGCATATTAGGAAGTCTAGATACCAATGTAACAGAGGCAAGCAATTTAGATTTGTTGTTTGCTTGAAAATACCATTTTCAATCAATAGTGCCTTGATATATTTTGAATTTTCCTACCAAATACATTCAAGCTTTACTGCCAAGAAGAGTCTTTTAATTGCCTATTTTCCCTTTCCCCCATCCTCTTTTTATCCTTGATATAAGACAATTCCAACCAGCCTTATGCTAAGAGCATGAAATCACAAGATCATCACAGTAACTCAATGTTACAAAGAAGTGTCATTCCTGTTGTGCTGTCCAATTACAAAATAGTAAAGCAGGGATAGTGCACAGCAATGCTGTTTTTTTCTATTTGTTTCAGTAAGTTTAGCACAGCAGGAAATGTGGCATTCTCCCTAGATAATGTGTCAAAACCGCAGTTAGAATTTAAGTGCAAATGGAAGTTATCTTAAAGGCTTCATATGTAGGCTAATAACCTCAGTTGCTTAAATGAGATAATTATACCTTACATAATATATTTTACTTCAAGGATTTGGTATCTTCATTTTAATAAAATAATAATCTGCTCTGGAGAAGAAAAAGTGAAAATGGGACCTCATATGTTAATACTGCACTGTAACACTTAACAGGCCTTTACGTGCTCAGCATTATTTGCATATCATAAAAATATGGTCTACTTTATGTTCTCTTTTCAATACATTTCAGTTAAGAACAAGCCAGTTCCCAAGGTTGGTAGAAAGGATTGAATGACCAGGAGATGAAAATCCATCTGTATATGTCAGCTGCTGTCAGGATTCAGAAACACTATTATGACTTTTACCCTGTCAAGGAATATACAAACGTCTAAAGACCCACATTAAAAATATGAAATAAAATCAAAGCAAATGGTATGCCAAGAACTTTCATAAGACACATTCAAATAAATGACTGAAGTTAGACTCACAGATCAGTTTTAAGCAGAACTAGGCTTTTAAAAAAAATCAAACTCAGAATTTTGAATGATGAAATAAGCAGAGATGGGGCAAGTTTTAGGAAGCATTTTGCCTTCTCTTTAAAAAACGTGTTAAAGCAGCTAAGAACTTTAAAATTCATCATTATTGAAAAGTCCTGGAATAGTTTGGTCTCGCCTTATTTGTATCTGCTTGTTAAACTTATGGCCCACTGTTTCTTCATGAAGAGAGCTGATACTGACAGAGGTGCATATTCTGCATTAATTTTCACCCCGCTACCAAGCAAGATTCATTTGCTAGATTTAGAAAAAGTACTACGCAACTTGGAATCAGGTCAGCTACAAAACTGTCTTAAATTTAAAACAGGCCAAGATACCATGATCTTAGATTAGAAATAGTGGGGACTGTCACCATTCAGCAGTATCACACGTCTGCAGTGGTGAAATCCAATTTTTTTTTACTGCCGGTTCTGTCAGCGTGGCTTGGTGGGCGTGGTGTGGCTTGGTGGGCATGGCTTGGTGGGCGTGGCAGAAGGATTCTGCAAAATCTCCATTCCCACCCCACTCCAGGGGAAGGATATTGCAAAATCTCCGTTCCCACCCCACTCTGGGGCCAGAGTACTCAAAATTTCTGCTACTGGTTCTCCAGAACCTGTCAGAACCTGCTTGATTTCACCCCTGCACGACTGCCTTTAGTACGTCTGATCCCAGCATAGGTGTGTTTTAGTTGTTATGTAAAAATGTAGTCGACACTCCTGTGATAAGTCTTCCTTGAGTTGCTTCGACTTTGTGTGATTTCATCCATGTTGTTCTTTGGGGAACAGTACAGAAAGAGGTTGTCATTTCCTACTCTGGAGAGAAAGTTTATTCACTATCCCATTTGAAAGCTAACAGTTCTAGGATATTTGTGGTCCAACCTTGCCTAGCATTTTTAGGATCAACCAGGAATCAATTATATTTTATAAAGCTATGCACCGAGCTCCCAATTTAATAGGAATTTTTTTAAATTACTTTTTTCATCCTATGTTTCTTTGTGATTCTTAATTTGAAAAATGTATTGACCAAGATTGCAACATCTTTTATGTGTTTAGAATTACCACTTCATCCACTCAAATTTATTGTAACAGGGATTTACCCTTTGAAACAATATGAAATTTTAGATTTTTTTTTTAATTTAAGATTAAGATGCATCACACAGCTTCTCCTTAACCCTTGGAGATATAGTGACAAGTTGTCAGCAGCTGCTTAAAGTATCATCATGCACAAAGATATTTTAGGAGAAAATAATACAATGTGTTTGAATAATGAAGTCTAATTTGAATAAAATATAATTGTGTTCTTTTTAAAAAAAATAAAATAAAGATTACATAAAAATTTTGTATAGATAAATGAATGTTCTACGTTTCACATTTTGCAATAATAGATTTTTAAAATGATTTAAATTTTCCCTCTAAGAAATATCACTCAGCATGAGCATTATTCATTTATATCAGAATAATTGTACCAAAACAAACAGTATCAGTAATTTATTACAATTCAAGAAACAGAAATTTTAGAATACCGTAGAATGCAATTTGAATGTTATGTTAATAACTTTGATAATATAGTAGTATCTAAATAATGTAAGTTTAGGTATAATTTAGGTATAAAATACTACACACTCTTATCTTGTTTATTACTGAACAACATATATTACTCATTTTCAATTATAATAAATATTTTAAAAAAAATTAATATATAACAGCAAATTCCTATTTTTTTTCAGGAAAACTAGCAGTGTACAAATCAGCACCACAACTTCCAATTTAAGTTCCTATCAACCTTGTTTAGTAAGTTATATGGTTATTTTCCAGGAAAAAATATTTTTTTAAAATCAGATGGGTAAAAATTAAAACAATAATTTAATTATTGTTTATTCTTGAATTATATTTTATTCTTGAATTTAATGGGAAACATTTCCAGAACCTCATTTTTCAACCAATTACTATTAGCTAATCCCGACACGAGAGTCAGTTTGGTATGGTAGTTAAGGCACCAGACAAGAAACCAGGAGACTGTGACCTTTTGAAGGTACCCTGTTTCCCCTAAAATAAGACATCCCCTGATAATAAGCCCAATCGGGCTTTTGAGCGCATGCAATAAAATAACACACACACCCCTGAAAATAAGCCCTCCCAAAAAATATTTAAACACATGCACAGCCGGTCCCCACCATTTCCTCTGGTTTCCTCCACATGCCCCAAAATAATAAGACCTCCCCAAAAATAAGGCCAAGCACTTATTTCCGGGTTCAAAAAAATATAAGTCTTATTTTCAGGGAAACACAGTACTTTTCAAAAGATAACTGGACTTTCTTGGTTTTTTCTTAGAAAATGTTTCATTTCTCATCCAAGAAGTTTCTTCAGTTCTGTTCTTCGGCTTCTTGGAGAAGCAAAACGTTTTCAAGGAAAAAAAATAAGAAAGTCGACTAGCATTTTGAAAAGCACCTTTGGGGCAACCATTAGCTGGGTGATTGAGAATCTCCATAAATAGAAGACTATGAGTTCCAGCTCTGCCTAAGACACAGACCAGCTGGCTGACCTTGGACCAGTTACTCTTTCCCAGACTTAAGAAGGCAATGGAAATTCACAAATTTCTTGCATTTACAAAAGTGCGTTTTTGTAAAACATACACAAATCTTGCCAGGAAAACTATATAGCATAGGTGTCCAATATTTTGGCTTGCCTGGATCACACTGAGCGAAGAGGAATTAACTTGTGCCACATGTAAAATACATAACATAGTTAACATATACAAATCACTTAAACATTTTTAAAAGTTACGATTTTGTTACTAACTCTCTACGGCCAAATGCAGTGGTGGGTTGCTCCCGGTTCTGTCCGGTTTTTGAGAACCGATAGTAAAAGCGTCAGGAGGCTCTGCCCACCCGGACGGACGTCATAAGGTACAATCTGCACATGTGCAGAAGCATGCGTGCTTCGCTCGTGGGCGCACACACTCCCATTGTGAACCAGTAGTAAAGGTAAGTAGAACCCACCCCTGGCCAAATGTGACCCTTACACTGAGGGTTAGACATACCTACTATAGAGACTAGTCCAAGTAGTTGTTGCCAGAAGTCAGAAGAGACACAAATACAAAGAAGGAGTGAGTGAGTGTGTGTGTGAGAGAGGGAGGGGGGACAGAGGGAGGAGGGGAGGGAGGGAGAGTGAGTGGGAGAGAGAGAGAGACTAACAACATTAAATTGTTAATTTCAGTAGGAATTAGTACAACAAATTTCTTACAATCTTTTTGAAATTTTTTCCAATTGTCAGATGACAAGCAAGCAGAATGTCAGTGAGCAACATCACGTATCACACAACACCGCAGGAACATAGTTAATGGTTCTTAAATCACAGAAAATCATAACTGATTTCTATAGTTTAATCCAGAAAGCTAAAAATATTTTAATCATTTGTAGGATAATATTCTTATACTGTAAAATAAAATAATAATAATAAATAATAATAACACCAGACATACATTCTATCAATATATGGTGGTTTTCGCATGGTAGCAGCCGTGCTAGAGCTGAGCACTGATCTCAGATTACTTATTTTGGGGAAACACTAGAGATCTTCATAATGAAACCACTGCTTGTATCTTAATGTAAAATAGTCCCCGCAGTTTTCTTGGCAAGGTTTTTCAGTAATGCTTTGTCATTGCCTAGGGGTGAGAGAAACTGACTGGCCCAAGGTCACCGAGCTGACTTTGTTCTTATGGCAGAACTAGAACTATGACTCCTGATTTTTAAACTGATGCCTTAACCACTACAAGAAACTGGCTCTCACTGTAAAGTAAGTATGTTTTAATAACAAAGGGCAGAAGCTGGAACTGCTATTCAAAGAAGGTAAAACAGAACTGCAACATTATAGTTGGCTGATAAAATTGCAGAAGCATCATTTCCAGTGAACAAATTGATCCAAATTGGAGGTAGTCTTATGCCTAGTGAATGTCTACATTATCCTACTCCAACTTCACTCAGATTCGTATTCAGCTGAAGAATCTAGATCCTTAAAGAGCAACCTTCTGTTCTGAAGAACACTCTATTGGCTTCTGAGCTGACAGGCAACTAAACAGGGTCAGCAGCACAGAAAGTACTCAAGCAGAGCTCAGCAGAAGGCATCCAAGCATGTGAGATTTAAATAAAAGAGATTTATGGTCAAATTCCAGAACATCCATGAAATTCACTGAATATAACCCTTAGGAAGTCAGCCCTCATTTCACTTGCTTTACAATGTTGTTCTGAAAATGAGAAGAACGATGTGTGATAAATAAATTGTGCTCAGTTCCCCCTCCCTTAAGAAACACATAAATTCAGTCAGACCAGATGTTTTTAAAGATTGCTATAAGCCTATACAATAAAACTGTTTTGGCATTCATCTTAATATATGTGGAAATACATTTTAAAATGGAATCACTATTGGCTGGATCATAAAATGGATCATAAAAACAACAGCAAATGTATAGTTTGCAAGTTTGAAGACACCTCCATGGATCAAGTTGTGTATAGGATACTACCCTATGCCTACCTTGTGATCAATGTTCAATGAAGTTGAGAAGGGATTTATAAAAACTATTATCTACAAATCACTCTCTGTGTTAAGTGCAGGCCTTTCTCAAAGGGGTCTCTTTCTAGGGAATGCCTGAAGATGTAATAAATGATTCATAAAGGATATGGTAGGACACTAAAGTCCAATACTCAGTGTTGGACTTTAGTTAAAGTCCAGGTCCAATTGAAGTGCCAAGGCAGGGTCCTATAGGATTATCTGGAATAATTTTGATTCTGTGATACCCAAGCAAGTATATAGGGTTCTCCAGTCTGTTAGCCTGACAATCTGTCCATTAGATCCAAATCCATCTTGGATGATTAAGGTCACCAATGATTGCACTGATGTTTGCATCCATGTAGTGATATCAGCCTCTTTGAGTCAGGAAATGGTCCCCTTGGCCCTGAAGGAGGCTGTGGTAGGCCATTTCCTCAAGAGATCATTGATGCATGGTTTTAGACAACTAATACATAGTCTAGGAAAGGTGGTAGAGAAACTGGTTGAGCTTCACCTCCAGAGGTCTCTGTATTATCTAGACAGAAAGTTCGGACAGGTTTCAGTCTCTGCATTGATCTTGCTCATCAGTGAGTCTGTGGCAAAACCAGGATGGGATTGGAGTGTCCATTCTTGATTTCTCTGCAGATTTCCATATTATTGATCATATGGAACATATTTTGGCCTAGATCAATAAGTTAGGAGGTACCATTTTGTGTCTGTGGAGATTCTCAGTCATCTAGGATATAGTTGTGTCAAAGGTGCAGGGGTTTTTTTTTCTTCAAAGGCAACTGGACTGTTTTTTCAAGGGAGGAGGGGGAGGGAAGGGGGAGGAGAAGAAGAGGAAGAGGAAGAGGAAGAGGAAGAGGAAGAAGAAGAAGAAGAAGAAGAAGAAGAAGAAGAAGAAGAAGAAGAAGAAGAAGAAGAAGAAGAAAAAGAAGTAGTAGTTTCATTTGTCATACAAGAAGGTTCATCAGTTCTGATGATGGGGGGATGGAAGGACAGGTACTTACAACTGAGAGTGGATATTGGGGGGATGGAAAGATGCATTCTGATGGGGGTGGTGGAAGGACTGTATTTGTTTGCAGGCATCTTGTTGTTAGCACTCTCTGAGAGCTGTTGAGGCCACTTGAGGCTTTATCTGTGCCCTGAGGGACACCTGAATCAGTAGGAACAAATGCAGGCTTCTTCCTGAAAAAAACTGAGTGACTATGTCTGGAGATACTCCACTATCAATTCTCAACAAATTTGCACTGCATACCATTTATTTTTTGCAAGATCCAAGATTCATTTATTGTTTATTTATTTAGTAGACTTATATGGAGCACATCTCACCTAGAGGTGACTCTCTATAGCTTTGAATCATAAAAGTTGAAACTTGTGTGTAATCTAGAGATCTTCACCGACTCCCAGCTCCTATTCCATGAGCAAATGACAGCTATGGCCAACAGGGTCCTTGCACCGGTAATCTGGTATGCCAGCTGCACCCTTTCTTGTACTTGGAGACTTTTCAGACAATCACCTGGTCACCTCATGTTTGGAATACTGTAATGTACTCTACAGGGGCTCTGCTACGAAACCATTGAGAAGTTACCGTTGGTCTAGAAAGCAGTGGTACCCACAGTGTATGTTATAGTCACATGACCCTGTTGCACTTCAGAGTACAAAGGTTTTTTAAAGATTTCTAGGTATAATTCAAGGTTCTGCTTATCACTTTAAAGCCCTTTATGGCATAGGCCTGGCTATCTCAAATATCACTTTTACAGAAAATTCAATATTAATCAATGCAAAATGGTCCTTTCTGAGTTATTTGATTTTCCCCCCTCTTGGTTTAACACAATGTTTCAAAAATAACAAAATAAAATTCATTTGGAAATATAGTTGATCCAGTATGGCAAAAATAAAGTTTTAAATTGTTCTAATTTTGGCATCTTTCGGATGTTGTGGACTATTACTAACTGGCTGTGAATAACAGAAACAGTACTCTGGAACTTTTGGAAGCCACCTTGTTGGACCACTCTGTTTTAAGGATTATTGTTTAACTAACAACTTCTTCCATATAGCTTCTTTTCCTTTAATTGTTTCTAGTTCAGCAGAACGGAAGCTTCAAGAATGAATTCTTCTATAATAGAAATAATCCACTTTATTTGTGGGGGAGCAGGGGATTTATGTAATACGTTTAGTTAATTGTGTTTTTCTTTTCTTTCTTTTATGTGAAACAGTAGTATTTTTCTATTTTTTTTTTAAAAAAGGAAATAATCAATTAAT
This sequence comes from Ptyas mucosa, assembly GCA_012654045.1. NCBI lineage: Eukaryota > Metazoa > Chordata > Lepidosauria > Squamata > Colubridae > Ptyas > Ptyas mucosa. The sequence continues at coordinate 45,787,828 of WNWU01000004.1, read as the reverse complement.
TTCCTCTACAAGTTACACAAAAATATTAAAGTCAATTCATCATATTTATGACCCAGGAAGCAAAGAGAATGGCAGAACCTGAAAGAAGTATTAATTAATATTGCTGGAGATTTTTCATTAATAGAATTTACTAATGAAAAGTTTCTGTCAAAGATTTAGACAATAGGAAGAGACACTCAGGAATTATAAAGTGCTTATGAAGCACTGATAAAAGCATATATTTATAAGTATAAACACATTACGTTATTTTCACTTCCACCGATGAACATTCAAATCCTAGTATGGAAACAATATTTAATATGGTTTAGAGAAAGGACTTTAAGGCCTTGAAAATAACTTACTTTCAAGTGTAATATAAAAAAGTATAAAGCTCAAAAACAAAAATGAACAGCACAATCCTCTATAGATTTGCTTGGAAAATTACCCATAGGACTGGAATTTAAAAAGAAAAAGAAGAAATAGAAAATAAACTGTAGAATTTCATACTTCATCTTTTATGCAGAAAAAGATGCCAACCACAGGTTCTTGGTGCTCTCTGAGCTTGGTTGTTGCATCTTGTTACCTAGTTTGGGTAATGAAAACATCTGCAAGAAAACAACTAAGCTCAGAGAGCACCCTCATTTCAATCCTGAGCTACAAATATTTTCCCTTTAAAGATTTTGATTTAAGATTTTCTAAGCAATCTGCAGGAAAATACATTTTATAGGTTTTTCCAGCATATTGTCCACATCGGAATAAATCTTCAATTTCATTGCTTAATTCAGCAATATCAATGGCAATAATTATTAGAAAAGAAACCAGCTGGTTTTACTAGCAACACAAAATGGCAATTCTGCAAAATGTATGAAGCACAGTAGCAAAATACACAAATGTAGATAAAACGTGCAATTATGTCAGACAATGCAGAAAAACCCCAAGGTAAAATAAATTTTAAAATCCATTGTTAATATTATTGAGTTCCCATGTTCGCCCGAGTCCCAGGGACTGGCCAGTTAGACTTTCTTTTATTCAGACCAGTGCAATTGTTATACACGGTGTCTGCAAGTTGAGGCACACTTCAATGGGCATTTTGACAGAATGCGGTAGTTTATAACAGGCAGTTCTGGCCATGTATAATATGTAACCTTAGGTCAGTTAAAATTAAACAATTTTGGTTTATTTGAGACAAGTGATTGAAGAAATGTTCAGGGGAAATCATATCTCTCTGCACTCCCATAATCCCCCTTCGCTATAGTATTCTCTAAGGAGAAAAGCTTGCTCTCCAATTTATCTCTGTAGCTCACAAAGTAAATTAAAATTCCCAACTGAAAAAAACCTCAAGAAATTACAGATGAACTCTCAGACAATATAAAGTACAGTACCACCTAAGCCCATAGAATCTTATAAGCCTTATAAAAGTTGGAAAAACAACTGGACATAAACATTCTTTGTCACCAGTGGATAAAGGAGATGATTTCATCAAATATCAATCTTGCAATCAAGCTCAAAACAAGACTTTCATGGGCTTCTTGATTTATACTTTAAATATACTTAAGACAGTGCTACTACTTTTTAAAGACCTAGAGACAGCTACCATTGTGAAATATGTTGACTATGAATTATTAGTCAACTGAAAACTGCCTTGTTCTCTACCTGAAAACTATATTAAGTGTCTTGTCTATATTTTTAAACAGCAGTTGAGAAAACAAAGCACACAAATATTCTAGCATATGCATGCTGCTATATTAGGCTGTATAAAGGCTGTATAAGTGCAATTAATATGAAATAAATATTGCAAGTCTACTAATAATGCATTAGCGTTTTAATGCTTTAGAACTTCTGTTGTCGGTATTGCATTCTGTTATAGTTTATAAATTCAGTTTGTCAATATATGAAGGGGACTCACTGGGATATAACCACCAGTACTTCCAGTTAAGAGTTGAACAAATATCTTAGACTATAGTACAATCGAAGAATTTTTTGTAAATCATTAAGCTTTATTTAGGTAAAATTGCCACAGATACTTATCAGTTCAGTCTGACTGAAAAATATTAAGAACAAGATAATGGGGAAAAAACTTAGAAAGCGTACCATGTTGTGAATTTAAAACCTGCCGCTTTTATTATATTTTATTTATTTATTTATTTATTTCCAATTTATATACCGCCCTTCTCCCTGAGGACTCAGGGCGGTGTACAGCCAGACATAAAAAACATAAAATATAAATATTAAGACATTTAAAATATATATATAATTTGGCTACAAAATGACGTTTTTTATAGTTTTTAAGCAAATAGTTGACTTTCGGACCGAAGATGTTATGAAGAAAATGTTATACTTAAACTCTTCCCTTAAACTGCTTAAAGCACAGGATCCTTTTGTTTTCAAATGCATTGTTGTAGAGAACCAGAGCAATGAAACACTCAGACCAAAATATTAATATTGCTTTTTATGGTCCACAGCAATTAAAACATTTGCTTTCCTGACAGAAAAAATATGATAGTTTTATGAATAATTTCTCTGCATGGACTTTTCCCCTTTGTTATTCCCCCAGTCTTCAAAAAATGAATTGCCAGATTACAACTACAGCACAAGTTTATTTGCTGTGGATGATCATACATTCTGAAATGCACATTCCCCTCTTTGTGAGAATAACCAATGCAGCTGTCAGAAATCTTGCAGCCTGTTTTTCCCCATTGCTCATTACTTTGTACAAAACATTGATCATTGAGCAATTTAATGTTTCTCTTTCCACGAGACAATAAAATATAAAGGAAGTTCTAAAATAATTACCATATTAATGTCAGAAATTAAACTTGGTTGCACTTTTAGGACTGAATAAAAAGTTTTCTACTTTTGATTTTTCAGGAAAGAAAACAAAATTGCATTTATAAGCAGCTATGAAGTAGTGTTTCAACCATTCTTATCTGAACTTACTTAATTTTTCTGTTAATACTATTAAGTAAAAATAGGTGCCAAACAATCATACTGTAAATGTTTTATTTTCTAAAAGCTGCTTTCTGATTGGTAGGTTCTCTTGTGATTTTTATACTCATTTGATGCTCAACCAGAATTAATCATTACATCTCAAATTTGCAAATCAGCTTCAAAGTAAACAAATACTTCTCAAATATAATTCAGGAATTTCCAAACACAGCAAATTAAATGCTAAGAAACGCTAGGAAGCATGTTTGGAGAGCTCCGAATTATGTTTCAAGTTCTTTCCACAGCCAAACGTCTTGATTCAGAATATGCAGATCTGATCTTATTCATTTATTTTATTATCAGTCCCTGCTTTTCTCCCAAGCTTAAGTGTAGTTCTCATATAGTTTGCTGAATTTAATATGACACCAAACATTTTTAATATTTGGGGAGAAAAAGACTTGAATGGCTTCTAAAAGATGTCATATTTTCAAAACTTCTCACAAAGGCCTGCTGTAAAACTATTCTCAAAGTCAGGTTTAAAAGAAGCCCTATTGCTTCTAAACCTGATGCTATCCACCCCAATCATTCAAATTAAATAAAAGCACTATATTAAGAAGAAGGAAAAGCAGATATTTTAGCAGTGGGATGTTAGGAAAAAATTTTATAATGATTAAGTACAGTACAGTATTACTATCGAATCAGTTACAGAGGCAGCTGGAATTATTTTTAAATGAGCGCAGCTAATTCTACCAGAATAACATCAATGCAAAATATACCCAGCATAGGTTTAAATTTTCTCTTAAACTTGAAACATTTTCCCCCCTGTTTCTTAAAATAGGAAGTCTACATCATCCCTTGGATTACAAAAACAGAAAGAATCCTGCAACTGTAAACATTTGCACCAATAAATATGCTGAACATCTGTGCAGGACTGTAGCAAGACTGCAATCTTACCACCTACTCCTGGGCATGAGGGATTTGAGTGAATAAATAGAACTGTGAGAAGCCATGGGTTCCTAAAGTTGAAAATGAACACCCACCCCCCACCCCCCGCTTTCAAGAAGGAGGTCATTCATTTTAACATACAGTGGTATAATCCCATTAAAGACTAATAGAAAAAGAAATTATACAGGCTGCTATTTGGTGAGAATTAAATACAAATTAAGAGCAAATGCTGCTTACGTTTTTTTTTTAAAAGAACTGCTGTACAATTTTCTTAATACTTGCACAATTTAGATGAACAATTTTCTTTCATTCACACAGTTTATTCTAAATATAAAACAAGGCACCCCTTAAGCATTTTTCGTAACAAATTAAACATTTACGTTTTTTAGTGTGTAGGGAGGCTTAGCATTCACGCAGCTTCAAAACCGAAGTACAGCCTCAAGGGAAGCCTCTCCGCTGACAAATTAATACCTTAGAGAATAGGCCTGAATGGTGGCAATGAACTCATTTGTTCCCACAGTAATGAAGAATGACTCTTTCTTTACCACATCTGTGACTGTTGCTATGGTGACCCAGACTTACCTCATTGCTTCTCGAAGGGCTCCACGCTCACCCAGAGTCGTGTGCTTGATGTCATCAAAATTATTTTCCAGTTTCTCACAGTTCTGCAATAATAATAGTAATAATAATAACATAAAGCAATGTAAGACAAACAGAAGACTCTGCATAAAAAGTAGCATTTCCAAATCCAAAAAGTAGCGTTGGGCAAATCCCCCATTCTAGTGGGCTAAATTGCCTGCATTCATTCTCAGTGCAAACATAGCTGATTATATTGATTACATATTCACACAAATTACTCATTTTTGCTTTTAATTGCATAGCAGTAATTAAAAATGACACTGTGAACTCAGCAACAAAGTACAGGTGAAATTTGTATGGTTGCCATGACAACCCTCTTATCAACATTTTATAAAGGGGGGGGCAAATAAAAATTTCTTCCTAATGTGTGTACATGTTTTTCTATATGTAAAACAGGGAAGGGAACACCATTTAGTTCTAAATTACATATATGTACTATATGCAGAAGAAATATGAGGCTTTAACATCATAGGAAAATTTTACACATAGATTAAAGAATCCAACATTTCTTATAGTACATATGAAAGCCCAAGCTTCATCAAACACTGTCATCAACAAACTGTAGAAAACTGTAGAAAAAAAGTGAGAATTTGTGTCAATAATGGCTGCAGTCCTAAGAGGATCAAATCAGTCTTCTTTGCCTGGAACAGATGTGCTCAGAATATTCGCAATCTAGATCTTTGTGGCAAACCCACCAAAAAGTTGCTACATCTCCCTTGATTGTTATGTCTTAATATAGCTTAAGGTATAAGTTATAGTTAACATTTCAAATGCATTAAAGCCCTACAAAGGCTCCACAAGTTATTATCTCTAAGTGGGCTGCTGAAACTAATAAAGTATTTACTAGCTGAGCCTTATTTGCAATATTAGTCTGAGTGATAGCAGCAATATCTGGGTTATCTAATGGGTTTGGAGTTATTGTCATATCACAGCTGAAGACCTGTAGGGAGGTTCAACATATCTGCCACACAACCGACATTATGATCCACTTAGTTGTTCTCAGGGGCACAAGTTGTGAGAAATCTCTGTGATGTCTGATACAGCATTTTCCCCAAACAAATGCAGTTAACTCCAAACCATAATAGTTACAGAACCACACTATGAAATCACCTACTCTAGACTCTTTCCCTCATCCCCAAACCAAAATGCAAATACAGCCTGATCTGTTCTGTTAATTAACAAAACCGCAGAAATTTAAGGAGCCAAATTTAAGGTGATTTCTCTCTTCCCAATGATCTCCCTGATGCTTTTTTTAAAAACAAATTCTAATAAATTTCCTCTTTTCACTATGATTCCTGCTCTGATTTCTAATTTGGTATTCTGTAGCTTCATCCTCTCTATATTCTTGAACTTTTCCTTTCTCTCCAAGTGCTTCTTAAGAAAGATAAAAGGTGCATTTCAGGATTCCTTTTGATTGAGTTAGTTATAGACTCCAATCATCCACAAGATATGATAAATTGTTAGTGGAGAAATGACCTGAGACTGTTCACAATGAAGCAATGCTGTAGTCCTGTTGTTTGAATTTAACACTTTAATACACCTCTTCAAAGAAGCCTTATTCACCCAGAGCAGATAGGAGATTTCTGCAGTCCCTCCGGAACCAGACCAATCTTATCATTTTCTTTCTGGACAGGAACTGTTTTGAGTGATATCACATTCAGAAAATATCCCTTTTTATTTCCCCTGGAAAGAGCCACAAATACAAAAGAACACCCAAGTCAGGGGTATTCCATCCCATGAAGAGACACCAGTGAAGCAGAGAGCCCCATTTAACCACATCTACCTAGAGTTTAAGTTTAAGACAGTTTAAGCCTGTCGTCCCCTATTAATACCCTCCTAGCCTCCAGCAGGACATCAAAAACATCACCAATCAGGCCTTGTTAGACCTCTTTCAGTGGCTTCGTGACAATGTTAAATAGTGGAGAGGATCAAACTTGTAACATCATCAAAGAGCAGCCACTAGTCCAATCTGTCCTCTCCCAGCCCCACTAATAGGAACCCCCCTGCAGTGGAAGAAGTAGCATCACTTAACACCTATTGGTGGTATAGAAGGATATCATGAGTGACTGTTGTCAAAAGTTTTAAAGAGTTGTAAAGAACAAGGGTGGGTGAACTACCCTCATCTAGATCTCTCTAAAGGGAATCTACCATAGCAACCAATAGGGGAAGGTTGGAGCTCAAGTAATAATTTCTAACCTCTCTCAACCCAGGAAGGTCCTCTTAAGGAGAAGGCACACCGTAGCCTCTTTCAAGGCCAAAAGCCGTGTTCCTTCTCATAATTGAGGCATTATTAATCTCCCAGGTCAAGCAAACTACTACAACTGCACAGATAGCCAGGAGAGGCAAGGTAAGAACTGTTATGTTACTTTGGGCAAAAAACAGAATGCTATGCAAAGCCAAGAAAAGGAGGAGGATATGCTTAACCCAAAGGAATTAAAGGCATGAGATAAGAAAAAGAAAACTAGTTAAAACTAATGTATACCAATACACCACTGAACATCTTGATACTTTCCAGTCCTTGGAAACTATCCTTTAATCACATCCATGGATTGCTTCAATTTTTTTTCTTTGAAGGTCTATTCTCTTTTTCAGTTTCACCTAATAATTTCTTTCTTCTTATATCCCATTCACTCTTCTTTCATATATTCAATTCTAAAATTCTGATCTTTATTCAATCTCACTAAATGACTAGCACAGCTCTGTGAACTTTTTTTTCATATTGCTTAGTCACTTTTTTATTTAGGCCACAGTCGTTTGGTAACGGGAGTTACAGAGAAATGTTGTTTTTATTACAAAAAAAAAGAATACTTACTGCTTTCTAATTTATAATCAATATTTCTAACTTGCCTCTATTTTTAGAGGCTTAATCTTCCAAACTGTTCTATGTTTCTAATTTATTTCCAGTCTCGAATCTAATTCTATTTTACAATTCTTAACTACTTCCCATTCTTACCTCCCTACTTATTTTCTGTAACAGTCTAATATTCTCACATTTCTAGCCTGTAATCTCTATAAAAATTTGTATTAAGTTTTAGTTGTAACCTGGTCCCAATTATTGATGCTATCAACAACTACTCCTGCCTGCCTTAACTGTTGTCAGCTTTTTAACCGGAGTTCAACCATCCTGTAGTGGCTTTTGCCACATTTGCTTCTGGTTCCACCTCTATTAGCTTTTCCAGGTTTAGCTCTCTAGCATGAGGTCTCCTCTTTGGCCTGCTCCAGCTTGACCCTTTCTGATCTACTCTTGCTTGGCACTTTAGAAGCCACACTCATGCTTGGTCCTTTTCTGTCACATCTGCTTTGCAGACTAGAGGGTGAGCTGCCTTCTGTCTCCTTAATGGGGTGATGACTGGGGTGATGAAGGCATGTCTAGATGTTGATGGGTTGTAATTCAGACTCTTTGTCTGGCTCCTCTACGGTAATTACTTGGCATTCCCAAAGTGGGAGAGATTAATCACTTTCTCTCCTCTCCTTATACTTTTGGCTTAGTCTTCTCTCTGGGACACAGACCCTGACAGTTTCTGGTACCCTGAAATTTCCAAAGTACTCAGACAAAGTATTCAAACTTAGGCCATCATTAAGACCTCCCCCCGCCCCCGCCCCCGAGCTTCTTTCTTATATTTGCCAAAACTTTCCTCTCCTTGCTTGGCTGCTGTGCACAGCATACATTCATACAAACATTTTGCATACAAACACTCCCACATTGGCCTCCAGCCTGATAGATGCAGGTTCTTTCTTCCTACATGTTTCCAGCTTGGTCCTGCCTGCCTTCCAGGTCATTTTTCTAGTTTGTTTTTTTCTCCTCCTCCTGTTACTCCTGCTGAACCAAACCCTCCTTCCTGGTATCTGACGCCTTCCTGTTTTTTCAAGGAGGCATTTTATTCTTCATCACTTATAATTGGGACAAATGAGAATATAGGTAGTCCTTCATGATTGACCCATCCATCCAATTTATATGGCTGCCCAACTCTGGTTGGCTCACAGCAACCATAAAACAAATTTTAAAACGTTGGATTAAAAATCGTTCATCCTCACAAGTTCCTTGAACGATTATGACCAGTGGTGAATTGCCTCCGGTTCGGACCGGTTCGCAAGAAAACCAGCGGGAGGCCCCACCCACTGCCCTGGATGTCATCATTACCGATCTTGCTTTGCTCGCATACGCATGTGATCCCGTTGCGAACCAGTAGTAAAGGTAACTAGAACCCACCCCTGACTATGACTATTATTCCTTCTTAACCAAATTTTATTCACAGGGTTATTGCTTTGGGGAAAAAATAGAAAGATGAAATACTGAGTATGTCTATCTTGAAATCTTGAACCTAGAAATCTAATAAATAAAGGAATAATTTTGCAATTATTCAATCAATTTTTCCTGTCACAGCTACTTTTATACACCGCTGATTCATATATAAATTTTCATATTTGTATTTCCCATTGCATAATTCAATCTACCTAACATTCACTGAAAATTATAACACACGTGCATTTACATGTCCACATACATTCTCTATACATGTATACATTAAACTACCAAGGCAACATCAGTGCTAAAGCTAGCATTGTGTTTATTCTCATGCATTATTTACTTAGTTTTGACAATATATTGCTCTTACCATATTTAGTAACCAAATATCACTTCCATAGTCACAAAATACTAAATAATTTGTGTACTTTAAATCAACAAACTTGAAACAAACTTTATTTTTCACAGTTGTACAGTTTTTAATGACTTTGTAAAACATATATCACATCTACACGCTCTTTATTGTAAACAAAAGTATGTTGACCTTAACAAATGTAATTAATTTTTCTGAACCTCTTCCTAGGTACCTACAAATTAACCCCCATATCATTTTTCTATTCACTCTTACTACCTTTTCCTTTATATAAGAAATAATAACATCCTCCCAACTACCTGACACAAAGTATTTGCACACATTAGCAAAGGAACACAACAAGTCTAGAAGGAAATAGATCTATATTTTAAAATTTCTTCAGTTACATCTTCTACAACAGGAATCTTAAATTTTTTTTATCATTCCCGCAGTATTTATCTCTACCTTTTCAGCCTTATTTTTCAAAAACATTTAGTCAGAATAGCTGTTCCATTTCTGTTCTTTGACATATGACTCTGATTCCCATACAGATCTTTAAAACACTTTGTTTAGGATTCTCTAACTTTAGTTTCTTCCAAAATAATTTTATCACTTTAATTTTTAATGCCATATAAAATGGATACTTGCTAAGTCATCTTCAAGCACTTCCAAAACATTTTTATCGTTTCATCAAAATTGTCCTCCATTTCCTTTGACTTATTAAATCTTAAATGACTCTTTGTTCTTTGATTACATTACATAAATACATTATATTACATTACATACAGTAAGGGAAGTCAGACTTAGATCTAAGAGTTGCTTACTGCAGTTATGAACCTCATCATTGTGCACGAATGTGGGAGCTCAGGAAAAAGAAACAAACTTCCTTCAGAGGCAGAAGTTCCACACAGATAAATCCAAGATCTAGTTATCAGGGGTAATGTTTTTCATTCCCCGCATCCCATTTCAGCCAGCAAAGTGCTACAGGAGGCCATCCATGCTGAAAATGGGGCACAGGGGGGGACTGCGCACACCCCCTGTGCCCCATTTTGGCTGGCAGGGTGTTGCGGGAAGCCGTCTAGGCTGAAAAAAGGCACAGGGGAGCCGGGCACAGCACCCTGTGTCCCATTTTGGCCGGCAGGGTGCTGCAGGAGGTGTCCATCCCGTCTCCTCCCTGCCAGCCGGCTCGTGGAGACCTACAATGCTGATCAGCTCTTGAAGAAATCCAGTTTGACACCCCTGTTCTAGCTGTTCCAGAACTGCAAGCTCATCCTCCAGAAAGCCACTTTCTTTCTTAACCTCATCTGCAGGTATCTGGCAGTCTCCTATCTCCTGAATTTCAACATTAGAACCTGGGAAGTCCTGTTTCTCCAATTCGCTCTTATTCCTCAAACCGGCTTATAACATTAACCAAGATAGAGACTATCCCTGCATGTCGATATAGTGTGGCCTCCATTCCACCAGTTAAATTTAATTTTAAAAACTAAGTTGCTTAAGTACTTTGCAGAGATGTTTTGGTTTTTGTTTGTTTTCTCTTTGTTTGTTTGCTTATTAACCAAATAGAGTCCCTTCAGGCAATTGTAATTTTTAAGTACAACTAGAAAAAAAAAAAACCCTGTATTTTTACTGTCAAGAAAGGAAAGGTTAACGAGGATTTTGACTTTAGCTGCCCAAACATATTAACCAGTTTTTGTTGTTCTGCCATTAGCTGGACGGAGAAGAGGCAAAGTGAGTTGCTACTTGGTCTTGAGCAGCCTATTCTAATATTCTAAACTCACTTAATCATGCAAGTTTACTTAGATGATATCAATCTATTTATCAGGGTGGTGATGTTTTTTTAACAAAAAAGGACATTCAAAATCTCCCAAACCCTATCGATTGACAGCAGTGGTGAGTTTAAAAATTTTTTATTACCGGTTCTGTGGGTGTGGCTTGGTGGGCGTGGCATGGCTTAGTGGGCGTGGCTTGGGCATGGCAAGGGAAGGATACTATAAAATCTCCATTCCCTCCCCACTCCAGGGAAAGGATACTGCAAAATCCCCATTTCCTCCCGATCAGCTAGGACTTGGGAGGCAGAGAATAGATGGGGGCGGGGCCAATCAGAATTTTTCCTACCGGCTCTCCGAACTACTCAAAATTTCCGCTACCGGTTCTCCAGAACTGGTCAGAACCTGCTGAAACCCACCTCTGGTTGACAGTAGTAAAATATCTCCACAACCATTAAATAAGCAATTAAGAAATATCCAAAGGATACGTCTTATTTCTATTCTCTTATTTACCTTTTATTATTCTTTATAATATTAGATTTATGGTCCACTATGAGTGCTAAGTATATTCTGTTGAGAAAAACCTAATGCTTATGTATTTACATAATGTCACCCTCTCTGCCAATCCTGCATCCATTTCCTAATGAAAGCCTCAGTCTGGCTATTGTGAAATTATGACAGATAGCTCAATTCTTTAAAAGACAAACATGAATGAAAAATAATTACCCAAGCTTCCTTATATCACTTTATTAAAAAGGCCTTATCAACTTGTCCAGCTAACGTCAAAATTAGCTTGTTATAATTTTTGAGATAATGCTACAGACATTTTAATACACACTATTAAACATCAGGCTACACTACTGACACTGCTAAGACATAATTACCAAATCAGCAAAGAATATTTCAATCCAGCCTATGTAAGCAGTTCTTTCCTTTCATCTTTTTTTCAAGGAATTTAGAGGCAATTTTTAAAAACTAAACTACACATTAATTCTGTCCCGTGTTTAATCTGATATGTTTTATACTATTCATTGATAATATAAAATTCATTCTTTGTAATGGGACAAGAAAAGAATAGTCATCCTTCTGTATCCTTTGCAGATAGAATACAAGTCTGTTTCCATGGAACAATATTAAATTGCTTAAAGGGAAACACAGGTATAGAGACATTGTGCAATTAATGAAGTTATGGAGAGATACATGGATTATTTCAAAATTATTGAAGGGAAAACTTCTCTAGAAAATACCATTCGAAAGTGTTTTCAACTAATAAAAACAAACAATTCTAATGTAATGAGCAATAGTGCCAAAGACAAATATAAAACTTTGGCTACGACTACATGATCAATGCAGAGAATTTAAAAGCATATTGGTGGCATTCCAAGAGACCATAAGCAATCAGCTACAATGCTGTAAATAAAGAATCACAAGAAGTTTAAACACTTTTAGTAACTTAACACCATCTCATAAAATACCACAAATACTCTTTTCATCCTATACCTCATCTCTTAACTTTAAACAAAATCCAACCGCCTCATTATTCATTCCTTATTAGAAAAAATTTTAAGGGTTATCAGAAGTAACTATATATCTATTTCAACCTTGATCAAACCAACCAACCCTATAATCTTTCCCTGTAATTTCAACAGTCATAGTTTTTAATTACTTCAAATAATATCATAGAATTTGATTTGTTTTCATTTTTTTTCTGTCCCATTTCATAGAACTGTCAGAGAACTTTAACAGACCTCTTTTATACATAGTACAGGTTATACAAATCACTCTTCTGGTTTAATACAAATCATTTTGTCTTATCCAGTATACTTTGTTTTTCTTCTGTGATATTATTAACATTACATTTGTCTACGATATGAGATTAATTTGTGAGTCCATTGTTCAAAAATATTCTTTAAAACATCCAGTGTTAAAGTATTTTGTTCCATTCTCTGTTAGCAAGTCATATTTAAATACTCTCCTTTAACTGTAATCTTTATTTTCTTCTAATTTCCTTTCGTTCAAACCTTCAAAGTTCCATCCTATCATGATGTTTTTCCACAGAACTCAAACACTCAAATTTTCCCAGAGGAAGAATTTTTTTAACTAATTTTAAATTTGTATTCCAAATCTATCTGGATCCTTAGTCCAGTTTAACTTTTCAAAATCAACACTCTAAAATCCTCTTGCTGTTCATTCAAAACAAAAAAAAATCTAAGTCTTTGAAGTCATATTTAAAATTTCTTCCTTTAAGGAGAAAGAAACTGACCCAGTGAATGCAATACAAAGTTGCTGTTCTAAAGGATGTTAATATTTCCAAAGCATTAAAAAATAATTCCAAAGGTGATTAAGTAATGAGGCTTGGTCTACCTTTCTACTCATAAAAGGCTGCATTACAACTGTGAGCTTAGAAGACATCCCAACTGTTTGAGTCATAAGCAGAGCACAAAACCTTGGTTCATGAGGTCTAGTAATGAAGAACAGCTGTTCAGAGTGTGCATGGGCAATCTCACAATCTCATCTTCTCTGAGATATTTCACCGACTAGGCTCCAAGATGCAGCCACCGATCTCCACCGTAAACACCAACCCAATTCTGTTATATAGCTCTACCTGGTGCTTACCGCAAGTATCCCCGATCTTTAGAATCTGGATTATATATTCACTCTTGCTAAAAAGGCATTTACAAATCTGATAGGCATAATTGTGAGGAGAATGAGTAACCTTTTGCTTGAAAAATCATTATAAAAGTTTAAAAGAATACACACAGGAAAAGTCCATTTCACTTCACTGTCTTCTTCTTTGAAATAACATCTAAAGCATTTTTTTATTAAATTAAAATAGAACTAATAGGCAAAGATGCACGACAAATCTGAATAGCAGATTTGAAGAGCTGTCTAATCAACATACAGATAAAAGAAATGAATCCAAAAGAATGTTTAATCATTGGCAGATTGAACAGGGACACAAGACTCTGTTCATTTGTAATCCCCACTGGGTGAGTGCATAAATTATATATAAAAATTTTGGGTAGGTAATCTGCAGTTAAATTCAAAGTGCACTGGTGAAAACTTAATAATTCAAGTCCTAACTGAGGACCTAGGAATTATTAAGGTAGTGTCTGAGAATAAAGGCAATTCCAAGCAGGGTAACTTTTTTGGTAAAATTAGGATTACCAAATCTGATAAATTCAAAATTTTTAAATATCAGCAATGGTCAATTGTTTCATTCTTTTCACTACAAATGCAGCATTTGTTGTTGTTATATATTAAATGTTCACCTTCATGCAATTAATTGGCAAATAATGTGAAGTCACATCTGCCAATTAGCCGGTGTTGGTTTTCATGCACATCCAGTTCTTAATATCTTAGTTTAAAACCAGCTTCTTATCCTGGGTTGTGTGGAAATAATTAATCACAATTCTTGGATCAGATACCAAGAGAAACCGGAATCTTCAGATATTCATAGGAACCAGGGGTGGGTTCTAAATTTTTTTACTACCGGTTCTGTGGGCGTGGCTTGATGGTCATGTGACAATTATTTAGGATTTAGCAGAGGTACTGGTCTACCAGGCTTTTAACTGCTTGCAGAGCTGTACTAATCTACCCATTTACTTTTGCAGGCACTAGTCTACCCATTTATTTTTGCAGGCACTGGTCTACCCATTTATTTTTGCAGGCACTGATCTACTCATGTATTTTTGCAGGCACCGGTCTACTCATTTGTTTTCTTTTAACATTGATCAGCTGTAGGGCGGCCCTTTGAAGCCCTGGGGCAAGAGTTTAAACAGTTTTTTTTCCCTCTAGCTATCAGTGTTGTGGCTCTAGCTCCCGAGCCTGTTTTATTCGAGGGAGAAGACTCCGAAAGGGAAGAAAGAGGAGACCCTCCTCTCTGGCAATGCCTCCGGTGTCCTCTGAAGGCCAAGAGATAGGCCAGGAGCCAGGCACTTCCGAGCAGCCGCCGCTGGACAGTGATGGGGTTGAGTCTTGGCTGGACCCCCGACAGCGGTGCAGAAATAAGCACACACAACAAAGGAGGAAGCGTGCCAGGGATTAAGCTGAGTCACTGGACCACACCCCACAGAGTATAAAAGAGGGTGTGGTGGCCAGTCAAGCCTTGTGACGAACAAAGCTGAAAGCTACCATGCCATTCTGCATTGCCGGACTCTTACTATATGCTCTGCTGGAATTGATTCTTGGACTGGACTTGATTACTCTGTAACTGTTGTGGATTTATTTTGATGTTACGAAAGAGGAGTAAAAACCTCCCTTCGTAAGTAAAGACTTTTGGCAGGCAGCCACTAGGTTGCTGCCAATTCCGTTATCAAAGGAATTGTTGATAACGTTGTCTGTTGGTGTGTTTTAACTCTTGGACGACTGCTGGTGTGCGTGTGTGGGACGGGGACAGGACAGTCAGCTAGGACTCAGGAGGCAGCAATAGATTGGGGGTGGGGCCAAATAAAAGGTAAGAATAACGCGGGGGGTGGGGGTGGGGGCGGGGGGGCAGAACCGGTTCGGTGACATCATATCGTCACTGTTACTGGCTCGGCAGAACCGAGCCGAACCGGGAGGAACCCATGACTGATAGGAACCCATAGGAACCCTTACACTCTCTTGGACTTTCAGGTATTTATGCATGATCAATATTTTAAATACATAAATAAATGGAAGCTGACATTCTACAGCTAAAGCCAAGAAAAACCAGAAAGTCCAGTTGCCTCTTGAAAAAGCACCTTTGGGGCAACCATGACCTGGATGACTGAGAACTTCCATAGACTTATAAGCCTGAGTGTATTGTTTATACACATAATTTAATACACCAGGATTCATGGTTTCCCATGATACATTAATGGAGTGATATATAAAAACTGTACAGAACAATATTTTAGATGTAAAATTTAGTATCTCTGGCTGATTTTGATTCATCCGGTCTTTCACACACACAAAAAGTTGAGCTAGTTGTAGCTGTGATAAGTTAATACACTTAAAATTTTAGGAGAGATTATTTTGACCTAATATAATGTACCTATGTCTTCATACAATGCATTTTACTGCTTCCTAATAGACGCAATAAATAAATATTTATGGTATTAAAGCATAGCTTAAGTTATGGAGGAAGAGCAATATTCAACCAAAGTCACACATTTATCACATTGAGTTTGGCTCTGTCATACTTTTATCCAAGAAGATAAAAAGAAATTAATTCCAAATTTTGAGCAGCAATTAAAAAGAAAATGAAAGCCCGAGCACTGAGGGTGGGCAGGCATTTCTGGTGGCTTTCTGCCAAATTATTTCCTATGGGTCTTGATAAGGTCTAAAAGTTTTTACTGTGATGAACTAATTATACTGTATTTGCATCTTATCTCTATTAACAGTTGTGTAATGCTGTATGATACCAAGCCAAACAACTCAACAGGGTTATGATAGCAAATCAAATGTAAAAAGACCCAATTACAAAGTCAGAAATAAAAAGGAAACCATGGTCTGCTAATATAGGACACGATACTAGAATTTGATAATGAGAATTAAACACATAAAAACATTTTAGAGAGCGGTGAATATATACAGATAATTATTGTGATATGCAAAAATGCAGTGTTAATAATAGTATGTATTTCATTATTGTATAAAATTTTTGTAACTAAAATAGTATTAATTATATACTTCAACTATGGAATGAGGAATTAGAATATCCAATTTTGAAGAATGAATGGATTTAACAGGATTAAGAAACCTGAAAAATAATTTAAATGTGAAATTAAACCATCAAAAAATGATTTCTCATGTTTTTGGACCTTCAAAAGAAAAACGAATGGACATTAGATTTTTTTTTATGTTGCTACTGTAACATTAAAACGTTACTTACTGTAAGAAATGTGCAGTTTTTAAAACTCATATGACCTGTCTTGTCCAGTAATAACCTTATTTTGATTTTAAATCAATATATGTCAGTACCTCCTGGAGAAATAATATTATAATTAAGAATTTGAATGAGATGCTGAATAAGAAGAGGACAGGAATTTGCCAATGTGAAGTTTCAACGGCTGCTTCTCACAAGGAAGGGGTTTTCCATGGGTTTAGTGCTGGGTGATGACAGGGTCAGCCATCTTGTGTGTAACCACAGTGGTGACTTTTAAGACACTAAGTTCACAAACCTCAATTCATAATCACTTTTGGAAATTGCCTATTAACTACTCTAAAGCTATTAGAGACCTTTGGAATTACACTTTGAAAAGCCTTCATCAGGTGAATTTATTTCAATTCTGAACAAAAGACAAATGAACTACAAGGTTCAGAAGTTAAGGAATTTGGAAAAACCAGCAAAAAGCTAAATAGATTTTGATCTAAGAAGGTTATAAATATATTAAAGATCAGATAAATTGAAGATATTGAATTTCACTGTAAGATTTTGGGATTATCTATTACAAAATAAACAAAATTTTAACTGGAAATAGATTTATTTTGTTTATTACAGTACTTCTTTTAAGCAGAAGAAAAAAGGTACAAGTGTAATGTCAATTAATAGTGGGACTTGCAGAATAATACAAAATGATATAACATTGGAAATATGAAAGGTTAATAAACATGAGTTAAACATGAACACAGATCTGTTTGTTGATTAAATTTATTGGCTACCAAACTTCATCACAATCTTAGGTGGTGTACAGCATGAAACAATTAAAAAACAACAACACAAAAGATAAATCCACCCTTAAGTTAAGCATGACTCTTGGGGACTTCATACAGTTTTACTTGGCAACAATAAAGAAGTGATTTTGTCACTGTCATTCTGTTCTTTATTTTTTTTTAATTCAGATCTAGT
This sequence comes from Ptyas mucosa, assembly GCA_012654045.1. Classification (NCBI taxonomy): domain Eukaryota; kingdom Metazoa; phylum Chordata; class Lepidosauria; order Squamata; family Colubridae; genus Ptyas; species Ptyas mucosa. The sequence goes on along the minus strand of WNWU01000004.1, from coordinate 45,770,162 downwards.
CTATAATTCTGATATAACCTGGTGTTGGCCTTCAAATATATAGTAAGAGCTTTCTGTTTGGCTTGGATGGAAAGAAGTAGAAGCCAGAAAAAGACATGGAATGAGAAGTAGTTTGTATGTTAAATGTTAGAGAAGAACGTGGTTACCGAATAGCAGAGTATCTGTTGTTGGTAAAATATTCTGTTTAGAGAAAAGGGTTTAAATTACACCCAACCCTTTTATTAATTTGGACTACACTGCATCTATAACTGAAGTATTTAAATTCATGTACCTTCAAATCTGCCGAGGAAAACTAACATTTTATCTCCTTCCCCAATGTAACAAAAACTTACAAATTTCAGCCAATGCAAGAGAGTGACTCATCTAATTTATAGCGTTATGTTTTCAAAAGGGTCACTATCATTTCTTATTTGTCTCAGCATGCTTCTGTATAATCCAAGATGTTAAAACATAAGGCACTGTTCTAATCTCATTAATCCTGCAGGAGTTTCCTCCATTATCACTTGAACTGAGGAGAAAGGCTTAATGTGATGGCATTCCCCACCCCCGCCCCCCATCTACCCCTTTCAAGCCTACATTTCAACTTTATGTTGCAGAAGAAATTGACCACGATCTTATTAATGCCCCCAGTGTCTCAAATGCCATACAGTGGCAAACAAACCACAGTAATGTCTCCTTGCATTCAGCTCACAGCAGCTAACACTACATTTAACCCACTGAAAAGTATGAAGCCTAGGGAAGAAAGTCTGCATGTGCAGGATTTCAAGCACCTAATGCAGAAGCACTTTTAGCAAGTCAAATACTTGACTAATAAAAACGTTGAACTTTAAAAAAAAGTGTATTTGAATTCATCAATTTCGTGTCATGTTTGAAAACAGAAAAGTATCATTCCTTCCTTTTCACCCTTACTCCTTGTTTTTAAGAGTTTGATAGGATTTTTCTCTTACTACATTTGGCACTGCATTGTATGTCTTTTTCAACCAAAGACATAAACAAAAAGAATTGCTTAAAAAACAAAGTCTTCATTTATACCCTTGTCCCTTAATAATTAAAATACAATAAATAACTCACAACATTCCTAGGATGTCAAATGGCATTTAAACCAGAGGATTTCAAACTTTTTTTAGGCTACAAAAGCCATTACTTTAAAAAAAAAATCCTAGCATTTCTGATCAAGAAGCCAAACCGTATTGATAGAGAATCACTTTTCACTTTTACATCAAGGGGGCAGGAGACACACACTATAAAGTGAAATGTTTGCTACTTCATCATATATGAATCATATAAATAATTGTTATATTAAAATGTATAGGTTGGGACTACAATAAATATTGCACATAAATGCACACCACGTAGACATGAGAACCAGTATGGTGTGGGAATTAAGATCCTGAACTAGGAGTGGGAAGGCCCCAGTTCTAGTCCTTTCTTCAGGACAGGTTAGCTGGCTAAATTTGGATCCATCATTCACTCTCATAATTCCAGTTGGGCCAATGGAAAAGTAGCTATTCATCAACATGCACTAGATTAGCATGGTGGATTTTGACCTATAACTGGTAGATAAATCAGACAGGAAACATGACTACATGTACTAAATCTACTTCCTACCTCTTTTAAATGCCATTAGGGTGGGTCCTTCCTAAGATTCTTCCTCTGACCATTAATCCATTGGTGGTGCCTGCCTTTCTTGTCTGATCATCATTCTCCAAGGCCATTCACACATTACAATAACTTTCAATGAAAAGGATGTCATTCTGCAATGGATTGATTTGGGTTGATAATAGTTATACATTTACACACATACTGCATTTTCAACCTCTAAGTGTAACAGCAGACTTGAGTAGTGATGAGTTGTCATTCTCAGAGTAATTTTTTTACCTTTCCCAGTTTCCTCCCCTCCAATTTTGGAGTGGAGAACATTTTTCAGGAGGAAAATATGCAAGTTAGACCCTGCAGAAGCTTATCTCAAGTATTTTTTCTTTTCTTTTTAAAATCATTCTGTCAAATCTTTGTGCTTGTTTTGAAATACATGTCAATACATTTAAGAAATCTACAAAATGAGGCTAGGAAGCCAAATACAGGTCATGGATTGCAAGTTCCCATGCTTGAATAATAATATACAACAAAATTCTTTTCTAGTAATTTAAAATCAATTAATTCATTCATAAATGCATTCATTCATTCATAAAAGATAGATAGACAGACAGACAAACAGACACTGTTTGAATTTATTAGCTGTCCAAACGTGATGGAGTCTATGTGGTATCAATGTACTCTGGTTATATAAAGCTTCCTATTTCAACTTCAATGTTTTACTAGGGTCAGAAACATGTTTTTTTTTTAAAAAAAAAAGCAATTTTGTGTGATGTTAAAATAAAAATGCTGCAAATTTTTTTAAATCTCAAGCATGAACAAAGGGCTTTCAAGATTTAGATACTTTTCAAGGGTTCAACAATTTTTAAATTAATTTTATTGGGATCAAATAACTTATAGTGTCTCTTGTGGGCGCTATCAAGTTTAGTGACTGTAGCTGTACAGGTGATATAGAGTAATTACAATATAGTGATTGGTCTGTATAGTGATTAGAGGAATAGGTATCATAATTCAATAATTACATCTATTTTCACAGATCAGGAAAGCATGAAAGCTGAGTGGGTAACTTTAGATCAGTAACTCTCTCACACTCAACCCTTTCACCCCACAGGGTGGTTATTGTTGAGGGAAAAGTATGCATGTTCTCCACCTTGAAAAAGCTGTTATTTAATTTAGAAGTCTTTGTTTTAAATTTTAAATGCAAAATTTTAGCTGAGATTGCCTAATTTGAATTTGAAGAAGGAACCCTTCATCTAAGCAACTCATCACCAAGATACTTAAACTATTGAAATTTAAAAAACGCTTATGAAAAAGTTGCTCTCTAAAAAAACAAGTTACAAGTTGCTCTCTAAAAAAAGTCTCATCCTACAAAGTACCATTATTGCCTTTTAAATATTTCCAGTTCAACAAAAACATTTTCACCTCTTCATTTATTGATCTGTTTATTGATATTAGACACGATAACTTGCTATTCTGAAAAAAATCCTGGATTATTTAATCAGTAGAAAAACTTTAGAAACAACTGTCTTGTGTTTTGTAAACCCACAGCAAAATCATAACAGAAATTTAAACTGCAATATATTGCTGCAAGTATAATTATTAAGGGAAAACACAGCTGACATTTTCTGATTTATGCACACAATCAGAGATGGAGTCCAAGGACTGTGACATAATTATCTTCATGCTAACCATTTTTGTAAATCTCTCGACAGAATTTTAGCTAATTTTAAAATGCCTTCTGAAGATTAGCTCTTAAAATTGTTGGGGAAAATAACACAACTTATTAGCAAGGGTATAATTGTAAACCTTCCAAATACTCGTTGCGAATATCATTTAGACAGTAACTCCTGCTTCAGCAGCTGGTAGAAAAAACACCAGTTTATGGAATCTTGAAACAACAGAGTAGAATCTAATTAAATAGGATTACATGCCAAAGAAAAAAATTATTAAAAAAAAACAGCCAACAACCAGACTAATAGGCTATTGTTATGAATTTGAAAGCTCCTTCCAGCTTCTCTCCCCTCCCCCACTTCATCCGTATCTATGTAACCAAAACAAGGAAAGAGTCAATTCCAAGTAAAATATTAACTTTTACTGATTTCTTCTATTTGGCATCCAAAAGGATTTCTTATAATGAAATTAAGATACAAATAGAGAGTAATAAAAATACTCGGAACCAAAAACCATTGCTTCTGTTTCAGTTTTGAGCCCATTGCTATATAACGTATCTGATGTCCACTTCCAGGAATGTTTTTCCCATATTGCTAGACAGAGCAGCAGTTTTAAGACAAAAAAAGAAGGGAAATAGCTTTCAATCATACATATATTCAGCTGTAGAATCCAAGCAGCTCTGATCTATCAGCCATATGTAGAATATGAGTCTTTGAAGCATTTACACTACATGTAGTGCATCTACATGAGGTGCATCTACACTAAAAGAGATGTCTACATTAAACAATGTGACAAATGATTATGAGTGTGTAGCTATGACATCATGTAAATCAGTGGTGGGTTTCACTTTTGCTACTGTTTCGCTCGCGCGCGTGCCATTTCTACACATGCGCAGAGTATATTTGATGATGTCCAGGCAGGTGGGCGGAGCCTTCCACTGCCGCTGCTACCAGTTCACCCGAACTGGGGCAAACCGGTAGCAACCCACCACTGATGTAAATGCCACCTATATTATTTGCATCCTAATGCATTTCACTATGCATATTTTATCATGTTTCCCTATCCTTTTACCCTACTGTTCATGGCCACACTTATAAGCTCCCTTTCGCAGAGCATAATTAGTCACATGCTAAATTTTGTTGGCACAAAAGCTAAAAACTGGCAATGGAAGTTTTTGCCGCTTTGATACAGGATACGTGAAAACTGTAATGCAGGTTTTAAAGTAAATTTGTCACAATGAAAAAAAGAAAAAGAAGGAAATACAATTTTACCTGGGGGGGGGGAGGGCAGGAAAACCCCGTCTCCATAAAATTGCATGAAATAACTCCTCAGTTTATGCTCAAATAGTCCAGGTCGCAGACATCCTTCAACTAAACTAGAAGTCTGTTGTATTTTTGATTCGGGTGCAATGGGTGACAACTCACCAATCATAGCATGACGCTAGCGTAAATAACCAAGATTAAGAAAACATAATTTTGCCCATCACGGTTCAAATAAACAAACTTTTAATATGATGGAACGGTGCTGGAGATTTTTGCAGAATAACACTTACCAAATTCCAAATCACTAGATTTAATAACTAGTTATGCTGCAGTAGACATGTTCTTTATTTTTATGTTCTCTTCCTACTTCATCTCACTGTTCCTTTCAAATGTGTCTGTTCTTCACAATCTAAGCTATTTTAGTCCATACAAAGGAAAATAAATTATTTGAAGTGACAGGACAGCAATTGTAAAGAAAAGACAGAACGATATGGGTCCTCCCACCACTCTCTCCTAAAAGTAGATGAATTCTTCCTAGCTTGAGATAGCATATATTAAGCTCTAGGCATTCTACACTATCCTTAATATATGCCTATGTTTTTATAATAACCTTTGCATAGCATTACATGTTCAATTTTAAGAACAGACTGCTGCTAGAGGTTTGGAAAAGTTAAATGAATTTATTAGTATGATTATTTTTAAAGGCTAATCCATGCAAAATTTATTTTAAGTAGGATATGTAACATATTTTAACTACTGTATTGGTAGTACAGGTAGTCATCGTTTAGCAACTACCTCAGACCGTGACCGTTCATAGTTATATACTTTTTCTTAAAATATTTTTTTTTGCAAAGTTCAAAGATAAACATGAAAAAATCCAGAAGAAAAGTAGGAAAGAAGGAAAGATAAAAAGTGTTGAAAACAATACAGAGCAAAGAAAAAGAAAAAAGCTTAAAGATGAGACTTGTGATCTTTGCAGCAGTTATAGACATGTTTGATACCATTTCTTTCTTTCAAAATTGCATACTTCCATTCTTCCCAGATACAGCTCTTTTTAATAAGTAAATCAAGTAATAACCTGTTCGTTTTTATCCATTGTTAGCAAAAAGTCCATAAACAGTTTCCAGTCTTCTATAAAATTAGTTGTTCATCCAAGAATGATTTGGATAACCTTTCTATACTGAATTTACAAAAATAATTTGTTAATGTTGTCAAAAATTTTATGAGAGGAGACATAGAAAAAATAAGAAAAAAAATCAATGTTTGGATATTACCTGAAGAAATTAAAGACCAAGATTGTTAGGAGTAAGAGGAAGGAATATAAAGATGGTTTATTTGATTAAGATTAAAATAGATTTTTAAATAGGTTTTTATTTTTATTTTACTTATTTTTTTTATTGGTTATCCTTAATGGCTTTTTTCTGATTAAGAGGGGATGATGATGTTTTAAGGTTTTGTTGATAGATAACAGTTATATGGGTGTTTATTTGTATTGTAAGTTTATTAATAAATTAATTTATTATGCTATTATCTCTGGTAACTTTTCTTGGAATCTTTATTGATTAGATTTGAATGATTTTGTTTTGGGAATGCGTTTAAAGATTGAAAATGAGATATATAAATGTCAAAGGAAGAAATTCAAGTGGGCTTATTAGATCAAGTCTATAATAGATATGTTGTTATTTCTGATAAACCTTAATGGATATTTGTTGATTAGGATGAATGATAAGAGTTTAAAATTTGTTAATAATAGGTAGTTGATGGACCAATATTAGATCCCACCCATCCCCGCACACATCCTGCTCCCTCCCTCCCCATCTTTTAATTAATATTTATTGTTATGACATACATATATATTTCATGGTTTTATTGCTTTTAACATTGTAAGCCCCCCCCCCCCCGAGTCGCCTTGCAGGAAGATGGACTGTAAATAAATTTAATAAATAAAAATTAAAAAATCAATAAATAAAGGACATATGGAATTCAGAGACTGTTGTGTTTTAAAAGATGGTGTCAAGTTGTTAATACTCCTGGGATGAAGGGGGAAGTTACTTCTCTTTTTTCTTTTTAATTTCTTTTCTTTTTTACTATTTTTACTTTGCATTCGTTTTACTTGTTCAATATAATATTTACTAAAATTATTATTAAAGTAAATCACTCTGCAACTGTTCCTTTGATTTCATCTTTTAAGTTCTCCATTTTCTTGGACTAGCAAAATGGATATATTAACCATTTTAATTTGCCTACTGTTTCCCTTCTATAGAAATGCTTCTTGTGCTAAGGCCAATAAAGACATTTTCAGGCACAGCTTCGGTTTATATTGGTTCCATACTTTTAAAAATTGTATTGTTAACATAAAGAATGTTGAAGCCTACATTATTTTTAACTTTACTATATATATATTTTAAAAATGCCATCCAAACCTCAGGCTGCATTCCTCTAATTCTAACATTCCCTTATTTCTTAGCAACAGCTATTTTTTTCCACCCAAACTAGTGACAATTTGCCATTAACAACAGTGATGAAAAAGTAACTTTGCGAGCAATGCCACATGTGCAACCTTCACAGCATCTGTACCTCAATCATATGTTCACTATAACACCCAGTTAGTATGCCTTGTCCTGTATCTAACCCATTTTTTTTCTTTTCCCCCACCTCTTGCAGAGCAGAGAGATTGTCTAAACAATCTATCTCTTCCTGAGCTGCTTTTATCCACAGCACAGTGCACCCCTAAAAAGTGCTAACCGCAATTAACAAGCTTAGGTCTGTGACCTTAATTAGTTGATAAGAACCCTCCAGTTCCCAAATGCTGCCTGACACTAACAAGACCTTATTCAATTTCACACTAAAGGGTTTTTTTTTCCTAGTCTCCAAAGCGATTGGTGGCTTGCAGGCAAGAGTGCTCTAGGCAAACAGCCAACACTAGCACATTCCTTTCAATGTGTATTCCTCATGTTGTGCCTTCTCAATTTCTTGTCATGCCCATCTCTCCAATGAATGTTAATTCACGCATCAATTCTCTTCTTGCAAATTATCTCAGTGCTGGGGGCAAGCATTCCCAAGACATGGAAATGGGGAAAGGGAGTAATAAGATTTGCTTTTTTCACCTAATTCCTCATGGACTGAGTTCCAGAAAACTTCCCCGTCATTCAGACACACCTAGTTATTTGGTTGTTTCACCACTGTAAACGAAAACTGAAGTAAAATGGTAAGCAGTTATGGTTACATGATTCTTGAGTCAGTGACCAAATTGCTGATTCCAAATGCGGTCATTAAATAAGGACTATCTGTATGTCCAATTGTCGTGCACACATTTTCAGTATTGATTTTTGGGGTGTTTAAAAGCATCCGATGGGGGAAACAATTATTCCAATCTTTCGTATTATTCACAGCAGCCCATTTCTTTGAGGGCTTCCTTCTATTTCTAGTGCTACACGGACAACGCAGCATTGTTTTTTCCAACAAAGGAGAGACTAACACTAGAGACATACCTCTCCAAGAATGTATTCTTGATTCTTTATCCCAACTGCCACTAAAAAAATATAGTTTCAGAATCCTTTCATTGATGAGACTGATTTTGCCTCAGTTTCTCCTCTCTCTTTTGACTCAAACCATATTGTTTTCCATCTAGATTTTTTTCTCACTTCATTCTAAACTCCACACTTTTCTTTTAGTTTCTATGCTTTTGGCTATTAAGGACCAGAGAAATTCTTCTATGCCTTTCAGCCCTCATTACATTATTATGAAAGTTTATCATTTTGGTTAACTTTCTCTTTTTTCTCAGAAGCTAGACTACAGTCAGTTTAGTTCCCTGAGCAATGCAACATTCCCCCCCAATCTTATCAACTCAGTTCAGCATGCCAGAAATGCGATGCTAAGTAGATTGCCAAAGGCCATCACTATATCAGAGTTATACGATTTATTTGGAGATTATATTTATGGCACTTCAATATTAGTGATACATATGTATTTTAATTACTGCTTTTGCCCAATGGCTAAGGGTCTGATTGTGGAAAACCTGTAATTCAATTCTTGCCTCAGCCAAAAATTATTAGCAGGACCTAGACAAGCCATGTTCTGTATACCTCAACCACCTTTTGTATGACATTAGCCTGCAAGCAGTACTAAGATAACATATGATGAAATAGCATGAATTCATGAAACTCTATTAGTTTTTAAGTAGGCTTTCTTGAGTTTAGTGTAGGAAACAAGGATGTTTCCAATAAAGATCCCTAAGCAGAATTCTGATTCCATACAGATTTCCCATTATTTCTGCCATGCTTATTCAGCTGCGGAAGGCATTTCCTAAAGCTGCATCATCAAGTAAAACATTTAGGTTTAGGTCAGTCCAGCAGTTAATTTTATCCTTTTGTCGATGGTCACATTTCAGATCAGATATTCTCCACTTGCACTAATGCTAAATACAAAGAATCTTGCTCCTGTTCAAATTTTGTTGACAGCAGAGAGAAAAGAGGGAACGGGATGCGATCCAACTGGGACCACTGCAACACATAATGTTGATATAGTAAAGATGAGACAGACAAGGCTGAAAGGAGCCCTGGGACCAAGCTCAAAACGAAACAAATAAGAGTGCGTGAAAGCCAGGGGTTGTGACTTGAGGAAGCAAAAGAGTAAAACAACACTGAAAAGCCAAGGTAAGCCTGGCACAGGGGGAGCAATAAGAGACAGAAAGGTAGAACGCTGGAAATTCTGTCAAATGGCTCACTTCCAGCATGTCTGGCCATATCAAGGGGACCTCTCAGCATACAGAATCCTATGTGCTATTCTTAATTCTGTAGCATCATTCAAAAGAATTATCATTTATTTTCCTCCACTTTAGAGCATTAGTGCGTAATTTATTTATTTACTTTTTACAACATTCTTAAGTGAAGGTATTCTTTGGTTACTCTGCTGGAGATATTCTGAGCTGGGTGTAAAGACTTTAGCAGCTCAAAAGTCAGCATCCAGCAACAGTATCATTGTTTTAGTCTGTATTTTATTGCCTATGCTCATCCACACAACTAATCCTACAGCAAACAATACATATATATATACTCTACTTCCCAAAATATAAATTATTGTCTTTGTGCAGCCCCAAATCCTTGTAGAGTATAGCTTACTTCCGTTTATCGTTCCATGCTCAGATGAATTAATGAGTGTTGGCCTTGTGGGGTAAACCAGATAGGAATCATTACCAGATGAGCTAATTCTACTTTATTGTAAAGCTAAATTGTCAGAACCTTGGAAGTTTGCAAGTGCATTTCCCCACCCCCACCCCATCCTCTTTATGTCAACTCACAAAGCATTTCTAGTTTGCTCTCGAATTGCCATTGGCAGCAAGGGGGGACTACATACCTTCTTCCAAGCTTGGATCTCAGATTACCAAAGCCAGATTGTGAGGCAGGTTTTCTACAGCCCACGGGAGTGCCTGGTTGGAGAATGTGATTTATGACACAGACTGAGAGGAGGGGGGGAAACAGGGTCAAAGTTGAACTGTAAATTACCTGCAGCAGAGTTGACCTCACTCGAGTAGATGCCGATACTTTACAGTCTGAGAAACTAGGGAAGGTCTCTTCTAAGCCTATTGCCCTGCCCACAATCCAGCCATATATTTATCCATGCTATCTCTTATTTGACTGTTCCTTTTGCAACATCTCTTTGCCCAGACTCCAAAGGATTCTTGTGTACAGTGCATCAAGGCCTCCAAGCCAAGTTCTCCCATTCCAACCTTTACCAAGCTACATTTCAGTTCTACTAGTTATGACTGGCACATCCAAGCCACTTTCAGTAAGCAATGCTCAGAAGACTCTTTTGGGGTGAAGAAGATAGCAGCTTCTACTAAACGTCTCTTGAAGATATGTAGTAAGAAATATAGAAAATAACCTTTAATTGAAATCACTAAATTATCATGAATTACCTATCCCAGGAAGAATCTTTTCACTTGAAATAACAGCTACAGACAGACATCCCTTCATCCCGAGGATGAAGATTTCAGTAAGGGCTCAGACAGGATTGTATAACAAACTGATGAAAGGTGCTGTCTACAGGCACCAGTTGTAAGAACAAAATACACTGTTTTGTTCAATTCTTACAACAATATTTAGCTTTTTCAAGTAGCATTTTTCAAGTGATCTGATAGTTCCAAATTCTGTGACTGATCTGCTCCTTTGTGGATATTCACTGAGCTTTTTCAAACTTAATCCAGCAGTCGTGTCCTGCTGCTACTGGTTTAGACTGCGTGCAATTATATGGAAGTGGAGTGCTGAGAGGAAAGCACGACTTAAGCATTTAAAACACATGGCCATACATAAGAAGACGGCATGAAAATGCCTGACTGGCATTCTCACTAATAAAGTACAGGTAGTCCTCAATTTACGACCATAACTGAGGCCAACATTTCTGTGGCTAAGGGAGTTAACAAACTCACTTGTTAAGTGAGTTTTGCCCCATTTTATGACCTTACTTGCCACTGTTGTTAAGGGAATCATTTTAGTTGTTAAGTTAGTAACACTGCTGTTAAGTGAATCTGGCTTCCTGATTGACTTTGCTTATCAGAAAGTCACAGAAGGTGATCACGACACCAGGACACTGCAACCATCATAAATACGAATCAGTTGCCAAGTTTGATCATGTGGACCATGGAAATGCTGCAGTGCATTTTTGTAAATGTGAAAAACAGTCGTAAGTCGCTTTTTTCTATACTGTTGTAACTTCAAACAGTCATTAAATGAACCGTCAAGGACTACCTGCTTTGCTTCTTTTTTTATGTACAAAGTTCTCGCTATGGGAAAGTTACATGCCAGCAGTCCTTTCTGAAAAGAAAACAAGTAAATGAAGTAAGCAGATAAACACAAAGATGTGCATGTTTTATCGATCTTTTAAATAAAAGTTAAGCGTATTTCAAAATGTAATTAAAAACAGATTCTTAGTATGCAGGTATGAGCAGGGGTGTGTGGATGCTGTATGCTTGCTCTTGTATCCTGCTGCTCATGAAATTTCAGGATACTTTTAAAAATGTGAAGACTTTTTGTTTTAGATTGAGCTGATTTGTTAAGCTTCACACCTTGTTGATATGGAGCTTCCTAAATGTCTTTAAAATAGCCAAGGCTGTTGATTTGATGGAACATTTGCTCTACCTTTTTTTGTGGATGATGATAAATGCTATGTCTAAAAGGTTATTTATTTATTTATTTATCTATCTATTTATTTTATTTTATTTTATTTGTCAAACATATATAAGATAACAGGTAAAAGTATAAACATAATTTGAATACATGAAAAGAGTAAGTAAAAAGGAATATTAGAACAGGGATGGTAGGCATGCTGGTGCACTTATGCGCACCCCTTACACACCTCTTAGGAATGTGGTGAGGTCAACAGTAGACAGTTTAAGGTTAAAGTTTTGGGGGTTTGGGGAAGAAACTACAGAGTCAGGTAGTGCATTTCAGCCATTGACCACTCTGTTACTGAAGTCATATTTTCTGCAATCGAGTTTGGAGTGGTTTACCTTGAGTTTGTATCTATTATTTGCTCGTGTATTGTTGTGGTTGAAGCTGAAGTAGTCATTGACAGGAAGGACATTGTGGCAGATAATTTTATGCACTATGCTTAGGTCAGACTGAAGTCGCCGTAGTTCTCAGTTGTCTAAGCCCAAAATTTGGAGTCTGGTGGCATAAGGTATTTTATTGCGGTTAGAGGAATGGAGGACTCTTCTCGTAAAATATCTCTGAACTCTCTCGATTGTATTTATGTCCGATGTGCAGTGTGGGTTCCAGACAGATGAGCTGTATTCAAGAATTGGTCTAGCAAATGTTTTGTATTTAGTTAGTAGTACAACATTACCAGAGTAGAAGCTACGCAAGATTAGGTTAACAACTCTTAATGCCTTTTTGGCAATGTTGTTACAGTGGGCTCTGGAACTTAGATCTTTAGAAATGAGTACTCCAAGGTCCTTGACAGGTAGTTGACTGCTCTGACTGCTCTGTTATGTTAAGCTTTCAGAATGACTTTGTTTTCTGGTGGTAGAACCTGGTCAGTAACATCTTTTTTGCTTTGATTTGCTCGCTGGTACTATTGATACAGTTGAATTTATTCCTGAAAAAGTTAAAATGGAGCTGCCTTTAACTGCAATTAAAAAAACATCAAATCTATTGCTTAAATCTAAAGGTGAAAGTACAAATATTTGCTATCAACCTACAGAGCAATTAGTCAAAGGATTTTTATTTTATTTTTATTTTCTGGGAAATAATTTTTAAAAGAAACATACTAGAAGAAAAAAGAACACAGTCCATTATAATTTCAATTTTTCAACTGATATTTGAAAAAAAAAACATTGATGACATAAATTCTTTTGTCTTGTTAATGAAATAGGTAAGTCCCTTGAGGCAGATTTGTTTGTTTCTGTTTTTAAGAATTGAAAACTAAATCTTTTGAGTAGGATGGGGAGTTAAATTCTGATTTTTCTGCTAGGGAATTTTATAATTTTTAAAATAAAAATAATTCCTTTGTCCACTTTTTCTGCAAGTTGGGTTGCCAACTAAAGTAGGTAGGGATGTTTTATCCCTTCTACTCCTACTGCTGTTGAGAAAAAATATTGTTCCATCAAAACATGGAAAACTTAAGCCATTGTAAATTTACTTCTACACGAATGCACACAACATTTATCATCCAAGCTTGAAACAAAATACATTTTCTATTTTGTATATTCCCCTATTGAGAAACTCAAATAAGCGCTCTTTATACACACACATTTTGTATCTTGTATTTTATTCACCAGTCCCTTTAGCTTTGCTAAAGAATTCAATTTGCTCTGAAAAAGTTGATAAAACTAGAGTTTTGATGGATAATGGGAATGAAGAGATATTGGATAGCTACAATGGATCACAATCTAATTAACTATGTTTTTCAATCTCTGTTTACATTAAAAGTAATTGTTGCTTTAGAACTATACATTTCTAAAATAAACTCCAGGGAATAATGGTATCTATGTAGTAACCAAAGAAAGATGAGAAAGTTGGCCCATTCTTAGATTCCTGCACTATTCCACTCAGCATATTTTCATAGTATGAATTTGTAATATTCAAGTCCGCTTTAGCAACCACACCTTTCTGGAGGATTCCTTTCATCAAGATTGTTCCCCATCACTTTCCTAACATTGCTTTCATCAGGATTTTCCATTCTGTTGAACTGTCAAACATTCCCTAATTTATCCAGCAGAATCCGTATTGCTTTCATGCAGACCCATAAGAGAGAAAGATACATTACTATTAATCTTCTCATCGTTCCTATCACCCATCTCCTCCCACTTATGACTGTATGACTGTAACCTTGTTGCTGGTATCCGTTGTGTCCCCGTCTCCCACACACACACACACACCCTCAAACAGTCAGCCGTGGGTTAAAGAATAGCTCAAACAAACAATGTCTGTTATCAGGTACTTGGCAGCAGCACGAGAACCGACTGCCAAGTGCTTTACTACAAGAAGGAGGGGTTGTGCCTCCACCAGATAACATACAGAAATACACACCGATTTGGAAACAGTCCAGCTCAAAAGCCTTCAACAGATTTAGGCGTTGCACAAAGTGACTTCCAGAAATTAGCTTTGTCCGTCACAGAGTTTGAATGGCCACCACACTCCCTTTTATAGCCTGTGGGGTGTGGTCCAGTGACTCAGCTTAATCCCTGGCACACCTCCTCATCTGCTGTGAACGTTTATCTCGCTGACGCTGGCGTGGATCCAGCCACGACTTATCACCCTCGTTCTCACTCTGATTGGAGACACCTGGCTTCTAGCCAATCTCCTCTCCTTCGGCAGACACCTGAGGAATTGCCAGAGAGGGGAGGCCTGGAGAGGGAGCCTGGCCGGCTCCTCTCCTTCATATTCGGAGTCTTCTTCCTCCGATACGATGGACTCGGGGGTCGGAGCCACAACAGTATCCTCAAGATTTATATTGACTGTTTCCCTATGACTATCATTAAGTGTTGTATCTTATGATTCTTGACGAATGTATCTTTTCTTTTATGTACACCGAGGGCGTATGCACCATGACAATTTCCTTGTGTGTCCAATCACACTTGGCCAATAAAGAATTCTATTCTATTCTATTCAAAATCTGTTTCTAGATGGTTTTCTCAGGCTATGGATCTTTCACTGCAATCTTTTTTTAAAAAAAATATATCTCAGTGAGATTTTATTCGTCTGTTATACTTTCTTCAAAAAAGTAATTGTAATCAAGCTGTAAATCAGCTGACATAAATTTGTGACAGTTTCTGGGTTTAGTTGCCTCAGAAACAAATATCCATGCTTAGTTATATCCCACTTTGATTAATACAGTGCATTCTATTCTTGAAAAGTATCTGAAAACTTCAATAAGTGAAAAATATGGTTGCTAGGATAGTTAATTGATATATAGGACAACATGAGACTTTTGATGGAATTCCTGCATTAATTGTCTGTTGTTTAGTAGGCACAATTTAAGGTATGTTTAAAAAGCAGTAAAACAAAAATCTTTAAAGGCCTTTTCAGCTTGTGTCCTATTTATCTAAAGAGTTTCTTATTTTGGTAAAGATTTGTCTAGGTATCAGTTTTTTTAAAATACTAAGATACTTTGCTAGTAAGTTATGAATCACTTTTCCTCAGAAGATTCATTCAGAATTTTCATTCAGTCAGACAGTCATTTAGAAAGCTTTTTGGAAAGGAAACAAGACTTTCCTCTTTAGTTAGGCATACTGTATTTAGTTTGAATTAGCACAGCAGTCCCTAACTTTTCCAACTTGGCGGCCTGGCCCGGCATGGGGGAGGCGTGTGAGTGGCAGGCGCATGCACACATGCACAGCTCTATTTGCATGGGAGCACAAGCACCCTCCACTCGTGCAAATGGAGCTTCCGCTCACGAGCACAAATGCCCTCTGCCCATCTCTCCTGCAGCCCAGTTTTGAACAGGCCATGGCCGTGGGTTGGGGACCCTTGAATTAGAGGTAAGGATATCAAGCTTTGTTGTGTGGAATGGTGCGGTGGCCGAGAGGTGGAGCTCTTGCATCACAATCAGGAGGCTGTGAATTGGATCCTAAGTAGAGGCAGATATTTCTCTCTCTGGGCATAATGAGAATATATCTGCTGAACAAAACTCCGCATTGGTGGCAGGAAGGGCATCCAGCCAGTAAAAACGCTGCTAGCTCCATTCAGTTGCCCAGACTCCACCCTGCAAGGGATTATGGGGTCGTTAAAAGATGACACAAGCTTTGTTGTGTGATGGCTTTTTTTTTAATACAATCAGATTTTGACTGTGTTCTTTTTTTAGTAGTCTTAAGTAACAATAAGCTACAGATCAATCAATCATCAATATCAAGGATACCAATGAAACATCTAAAAATAATTTACTTCATACACAACTGTTTGTCATCTACCATGGTATCTGTCAACAAGTTTATACTCTGGTCTCTCTCTCTGCCACCATGACTTTTCTTCAACTACATTTATGTTCTGTTTTAATATCTTCTATTTTAATTCTACATATAAGAACAAATGTTACCAAATCAGAATCCATAAGTAAAATTATAAAAATTTGAACTTTTTTATTAAACTGAAACATAGACTAGAACTAAGACCCATTCATGTCAGACAGAAAATAGTGTACCTTCTTTCTTAATTTTTGGATAAGCCGGGTTTTAATGGTTTCTTTTCTTTTCCTATACTCCATAGCCCAACATTTTCAACAGCATTATATACCAATATAGTTTCCTCAAATTCTTGAATTTCCATTTTCATAGTTTCTCTCTAATTGGCAAACACCAGTACCTTTCACATCAATCTTTGTCTACTAGCCTACTAAAAGTAAATGAGTAGTAGTATACTAATTCTACCAAAATAATAAATATGTATACAAGGAAACACACTTCAAAGTATTGATACTGTATTCAGCTATAATGTAATATCTAGTTCTGTGGCATGACATATGTAATCCCCATGCATATTTACAAAACCAAGACAATATTACATTTGATTAATCATTACTGGTTATAAAAGCAGCTTATTTTATAAACATTGTTAACCTTGGTTTGTTTCTATTAATTGTGCTTATGATTAGTCACCTTTTGTCCCAGTTTGAGTGACTCAGCAATTTGTAGTTAATATAATACAGAACCCCTTCATGGATTACTGCCTTGTTGTAGTGAAGGGGATTGCGCAGCTCAATGAAGCTATGAGCTATGCCATGCAGGGCCACCCAAGATGGACAGGTCATAACAGAGAACTCTGACAAAACGTGATCCACTGGAGAAGGAAATGGCAACCCGCTCCAGTATCTTTGCTATGGAAGCCCCATGGACAGTACCAAAAGGAAAAAAGGTATGACGACAGAAGATGAGCCCCTCAGGTCAGAAGGTGTCCAATATGCTACTGGGGAAGAGCAGAGGGCTAGTACTAGTAGCGCCAGAAAGAGTGAAGTGACTGGGCCAAAGCCGAAAGGCCACTCAGCTGTGTCTGGTGGTGAAAGGAAAGTCCGATGCTGTAAAGATCTATACTCCATAAGAACCTGGAATGTAAGATCCATGAATCAAGGCAAGCTGGACGTGTTCAAACAAGAGATGGCAAGGCTGAACATCGACATCTTAAGAATCAGCAAACTAAAATGGACAGGAATGAGTGAATTTAATTCAGATGACCATCAGGTATACTTTTGCGGGCAAGAATCCCTTAGAAGAAATGGAGTGGCCTTCATAGTCAATAAAAGAGTAGGAAAAGCAGTACTGGGATACAATCCCCAAAATGACAGAATGATCTCAGTTCGAATCCAAGGCAAACCATTCAACATCACAATAGTCCAAATCTATGCCCCAACTATTGGTACTGAAGAGGATGAAGTTGACCGGTTCTATGAAGCCCTATAACACCTTATAGAATTAACCCCCAAAAATGATGTCCTTATCATCATGGGGGATTGGAATGCTAAAGTAGGGAGCCAAAAGATAACCGGAATAACAGGCAAGTTTGGCCTTGCATTACAAAATGAAGCAGGGAACAGGCTGGTAGAATTTTGTCAAGAGAATACGATGGTCATAGCAAACACTCTTTTCCAACAACCCAAAAGACGACTCTACATATGGACATCACCAGACGGTCAACACAGAAATCAGATTGACTACAGTAGTGGCCAAAATTGTGGAAACCTTTTGGGAAAAGTATTTTTGAGGTTTGATGGCTAATAACACCACTTTCTTTGGTGGGGGAGTTTCAAGATAATCAGGTTCGCCTGATTCACCAGTTGCGTCCCTTTCTGGATCGGGACTCGTTAAGTACGGTGACTCATGCCCTCGTCACTTCCTGCCTGGACTACTGCAATGCTCTCTACATGGGGCTCCAGCTGGTCTAGAATGTGGCCGCACGGGCGGTTATGGGAGCAACATGGCGCTCCCATGTGACTTCCCTCCTGCGCGAGCTGCACTGGCTCCCGGTGGTCTTCCGGGTGCGCTTCAAGGTTTTGGTTACCACCTTTAGAGCGCTCCATGGCTTAGGACCAGGATACTTACAAGACCGCCTTCTGCCACCAGTAGCCTCTCACTGACCAATATGCTCCCATAGAGAGGGGCTTCTCAGGGTGCCGTCGGTCAAACAGTGTCGACTGGTGGCCCCCAGGGGGAGAGCCTTCTCTGTGGGGGCACCTGCCATCTGGAATGAGCTCCCTCCGGAGATACAGAGGATCCCGGATCTGCGCACTTTCTGCCGGGCCCTCAAAACATTCTTATTTCAGTAGGCTGGTCTGGCCTAACTTTCCCTTTTAAATTGCTTTTAAATTTGTTTTATAAATTGGGGTGTTTTAAATCTGTTTTGGGCCAAAGTATTTAATGTATTTTAAATGGTTTTTAACATTTTGTACTACGTGTATTTTATCTTTTGGCTGTTCACTGCCCTGAGTCCTTCGGGAGTAGGGCGGTATATAAATGTAATAATAATTAATAAATAATAATAATAATAATAATAATAATAATAATAATAATATTCCACTACTGGAATGGCCTGGGAATAGCCCAGACCTTAACGCAATTGAAAATCTATGGAGCCGACTAAAGAAACTTGTTATCCAGAAGCGACTCAGCAATAAAACCCAGTTAATAGAAGCAATCATTCAATCTCGGTTTCACATTATAACAGCTGCAGAACTAAAGGACTTGGTTCACTCCATGGGAAGACATTGTAAGGCTGTAATTCATGCTAAAGGTTACCCAACTAAATATTAACTGATGTGATAATTTTTGTATATCTCGGTTTTTCCATCGTGATATTTTTTGTATATCTCATTTTTTCTACATGTTTCACTTCTCTTCTTTATACTGTAACTACTATTCTAATAGCAAATCCTTCATAAAACTTATTGCATTAAATTCTTGATTAAATTATCTTTCCATTGATATATAATTTTAAGGTATTACTCAAAAAAAAAAGTGGTGTTATTAGCTAGTTTTAGAAAATACACTTTTCCCAAAAGGTTTCCACAATTTTGGCCACTACTGTATGTGCTCTGCAACCAAAGATGGAGAAGCTCTATACAGTCAGTAAAAACAAGACCAGGAGCTGATTGCGTCTCAGATCATGAGCTTCTCATTGCAAAATGTAGGCTTAACTTGAAGAAAGTAGGGAAAAGCAATAGGACACTCAGGTATGAACTAAATAATATCCCTGATGAATATACAGTAGAGGTGACAAATAGATTTAAGGAATTAGATCTGATAGAGTGCCTGAAGAACTATGGACGGAGGTTCGCAACATTGTACAAGTGGTAGCAACTAAAACCATCCCAAAGAAAAAGAAAGGCAAGAAAGCAAAATGGCTGTCTGAAGAAGCTTTGCAAATAGCTGAGGAAAGAAGGGAAGCAAAAGGCAAGAGAGAAAGATACACCCAATTGAATGCAGAATTCCAGATAATAGCTAGAAGAGATAAGAATGCCTTTTCAAATGAACAGTGCAAAGAAATAGAAAAAAACAATAGAATAGGGAAGACCAGAGATCTCTTCAAGAAAATTGGAGATATGAAGGGAACCTTTCATGCAAAGATGGGCATGATAAAGGACCAAAATGTCAGGGACCTAACAGAGGCAGAAGAAATTAAGAAGAGGTGGCAAAATTACACAGAAGAACTATACAAGAACGAGCTTGACGTCCCTGATAATCACGATGGGGTGGTCACTGACCTTGAGCCAGACATCCTGGAATGTAAAGTCAAATGGGCCTTAGGAAATTTGAGCAACAACAAAGCTAGTGGAGGAGACAGTATTCCAGCTGAGCTATTCAAAATCTTAAAAGACGATGCAGTAAAAGTGCTACACTCAATTTGCCAGCAAATTTGGAAAACTCAACAGTGGCCACAGGATTGGAAAAGGTCAGTTTACATTCCAATTCCAAAGAAGGGCAATGCCAAAGAATGTTCAAACTACTGCACCATTGCACTCATTTCACATGCTAGCAAAGTTATTGTCGAGCACGGACCGGGACAAGACAAGCCGAGAGTTATGCTCAAAATCCTATAGCAGTATGTTGACCAAGAACTACCAGAAGTACAGGTAGGATTTCGAAGAGGCAGAGGAACTAGAGATCAAATTGTCAACATACGCTGGATCATGGAGAAAGCTAGGGAGTTCCAGAAAAACATCTACTTCTGCTTCGTTGACTATGCTAAAGCCTTTGATTGTGTGGTTCACAACTAATTGTGGCAAGTTCTTAAAGAGATGGGAATACCAGACCATCTTATTTGCCTCTTGAGAAACCTATATGTGGGTCAAGAAGCAACAGTGAGAACTGGACACAGAACCATTGATTGGTTCAAAATTGAGAAAGGAGTTCGGCAAGTCTGTATACTGTCGCCCTGTCTATTTAAGTTATATGCAGAACACATCATGAGAAAGGTGGGATTAGATGAATCAAAAGTTGGAATTAAGATTGCCAAGAGAAATATCAACAACTTCAGATATGCAGATGATACCACTCTAATGGCAGAAAGTGAAGAGGAACTAAAGAGCCTCTTGATGTGGGTGAAGAAGGAGAGTGCAAAAGTTAGCTTGAAACTCAACATTAAGAAAACTAAGATCCCTCTCAATTCTTGGCAAATAGATGGGAAAGAAATAGAGGTAGTGACAGATTTTATTTTCCTGGGCTCCAAGATCATTGCAGATGGGGACTGCAGCCAAGAAATTAAAAGACGCTTGCTCCTGGGGAGGAAAACTATGGCAAATCTAGACAGCATACTAAAAAGCAGAGACATTACCCTGCCAACAAAAGTGCATATAGTCAAGGCTATGGTTTTCCCAGTTGCAATGTATGGCTGTGAAAGTTGAGCCATTAGGAAGGCTGAGCTCCAAAGAACTGAGTCCTTTGAACTGTAGTGCTGAAGAAGACTCCTGCGAGTCCCTTGGACTGCAAGGCAGTCAAACCGGTCAGTCCTAGAGATCAACCCTGACTGCTCTTTAGAAGGCCAGATCCTGAAGATGAAACTCAAACACTTTGGCCACCTAATGAGAAGGAAGGATTCACTAGAGAAGAGCCTAACGCTGAGAACAATTGAGGCCAATAGAAGAGGGGAACGACAAAGAATGAGGTGGCTGGATGGAGTCACTGAAGCAGTCAGTGTGAGCTTAAATGGACTCTGGGGGATGGTAGAGGACAGGAAGGCCTGGAGGAATGTTGTTCATGGGGTCGCAATGGGTCGGACACAACTTTGCGACTAACAACAACAAACAATAGAGAAGCGAATGCTCTTGAACACCCCGTATTTATGCCAAAGCAGGACTAGAAACACAATATGAAAAAAACTGAAGAAAGACTTGACTCATTTTATTAACACTAAGTTATGATCCATGCCAGTTCTCCAATTACTAAAACTTTTGCCAAGACTGCAAGGTGTTATAACTTTTTTTCTCTGATATTTCTCCTTAAATCTCCTCTTGCAATTTTTCTAACTACCACCCAAATGGCAAGATGTTTTCAAAAATAGTAGTGCTTAAGTTGCCTAGCAACAGTATACATTATATTTCCCCATGTTTAATCTGGACACCTTATGGTAAAGATGCTTTTCAGAAGCTGTTACAAGAAAAGTATGCAAAATTGTCCACTGTATATTTACCTCTTCAGTGTAAAATGGTCCATGAAATCAGAACTTATATAAATTCTTCAAAAGAAGCATCAGAAGGCAAGGCTCTCTCCATACTGCTAAAACAGACTAACCTCACTTGGGAGCTACAGACTGCATTGCTTCTTTCTCCTGCCTTCTTATGAAGCTGCTACAACAAACATATAAAATTCTGTTTATTTTGCAATTCATTTTTAAAGACTTCTCAAATATTACTGGATTCATCTAAACGGTTGTAGTCAGTTGTGAATTCAGACCAAAGGCATTAGTCATTCACGCTTTAATCTAAACAAAGTCAATAACCCTTTCAACTACGCATACAAGCTAGGAAAATACAAAGAACGTGGAAAGTATAGCAGATAATCAAAAGAATGCAGTTTGTTCTTTTGAGCGAATCCTCCAAGAGCTTAAGAATCTCAATTCCCATCGACTTCAGATATAATATAAGCGGAAGCTAACAGTCAAGCTAAGCAAAATCCCCCATCAAAAAAACATAAACTCTATTTGTTTAGGGAAATGGCTGCACCGGCAGAAACACTTGTCAACTAAGCAACTTTGGTATCAGGTTCCAACATACAATAGTCTAATCTCCATTATCACACATTAATTTGTTTGATTTGAGAGTACACCTTTATCCCAGTAATGATCTGCTGGATCAATTCTAATAACCTCTGAGATGGCCTAAAGCCAGAAGGAAGGAACTTTATGCCTTTTAGCTGTTAAGCTGAACTTGTTAAGCTGAAGGGAGCTGAAAGAAGGGAAGCAGGTTGTCCATCCGATATAATATCTGGAATATAATATTATTTGTAATTATCCAGATTCTACAATCATGCCAAGTATATTTTTGTGCAGTTTCTACAAATGGCAAACGTTTGTTCATAACTTCAGAAAAATAATGTAAACAAAAGTAGGATGCATCAGTTCAAAGAGTAATCTAAGTACTTTCCTTTGATGCCTGTTAATAAATTATACCAATTACTGGTTAATGTTTACGATTTAAAAGATAAAAATTTCATAGAAGTAGTATTTTACTACACATACATCTGAAATTACTACTGGATTATGATTACCAAGTAATAATTACAGAGCAATCTATATAGAATTGCTGTTAACTGTACATAATTTTAATACAAATAGGACTAAATAGTTAATCCACCCAAAGGTATTGCACTGGATCCAAATTGTACCTTCTACAAAGGTGGCCTATGGAGAGCAAATGTCCGAGAAAGGAAAACATTCAAAATAAGCTTCCTTGAAATGATCAAATGGTTCAATATTTTTTCTTGAAAGTTTGGGCCCCTATTTATTTACTAGGGTTAGAGGTGGGCAAAATGTCCTTAGTTTTCTCAGTCTTAAAAGCTCCTGCTCCGGTATTTACAGTACTAAGCTAACACATGCACATACAATGAAGAAGAATTGTTGATTCATTCAATGGTTCTTTATAACATCAAGTCTTCACAGTGTTTTACTCTGTAGTTTAGCCCTCTCTAAGTGGTTTACAAAGTCAGTACCGTGTTTCCCCGAAAATAAGACCCTGTCTTATATTTTTTTTGAACCCCAAAGTAAGCACTTGGCCTTATTTTCGAGGAGGTCTTATTATTTTGGGGCATGTGGAGCAAGATGGGACTCCTCTTGTCATCTTACCTGATTTCCAGCTCTGCGTTTAAATATTTTTGGGGAGGGCTTATTTTCAGGGGGAGGTTTATTTTAGCACATGCGCTCAAAAGCCCGATTGGGCTTATTATCAGGAGATGTCTTATTTTCGGAGAAATGGGGTATATTGCCCCCAACAATCTGGGTTACTGATCTTTGAAGGATGGGAGGCTGAGTCAACTTTGAACTGTTGAGAATCGAACTGCTGACACTCAGCAGAATTAGCCTGCAATATATGACCATTCTAACCACTGCACCACCGTGGCTCTTTCCAATGTTCTCTACTCATTCTCCCATCTGATCTATTTTCCCATCATCAACCTCAAACCAGAAAGTCACTGACCCATGCAAGGAAACAGGCCACTTATGCCTCCCCATCCCCAAGAGTAAACTATTTTAATAAAATGTGCAGATGCTAATGTATAGGTATGGTTGCCAATTTTGAAAAAAAGTAATTGTCTAATCTCCTCTTAAAAGTATAGTATAAGTATATCATCTTAATTTTAACCATTGTCTATCCACTGCAGGATGAAAGCCTATTCCGCATGTTTCCAACCTATACGGTCCTGAACTTCCGTTTGCCAATAGAGGCTGCAATTCTGGCTGATGTCGTTGAATCCATCTTGTGTGTGTGTGTGTGTGTGTGTGTGTGTGTATACACATACTTAGATATACTTGCATTCACTTATATAAAAATATAAGTGTATATAAAAGTATATATAGACCATCTCACCATACATGAAAAGATAACTTGCATGTTGCTCCTTTGGATATCTACAAAGTAATAGGGAAATTATGGTTTTTTGTTCCTGGACAACTGCCATCATTTCCCACTGTGAGCTTTTTAGCTTGGGATACTGGGAATTGTAGTTCAGTGACAAATTTCTCCATTTTTGAAATGGAGACTGTCTTTGAATAGTGGGCTATTTTCTGTTAATTAGGACAACTTGTGTTAGCACCACCAGGCAGACTAGACAAGAAGCACAACCAGGACCGGCTCTGTTGTTATTGTAAGGTTATTTAACACAATCTTGCAAAACTAAAAGCATTTAGTTTTCCTTCTTTTCTTTTATTCTCTAGAAAACTACATTCGGAAATATTTTCCACACCATCCCCACTTCTGTGGGCAATTATCTTTTACATGCCAGTTGTATTTGAAATGAAAGATATATTGCCAACCCTTTGAAGTAGCAAGGAGAAGAAACAAGAGCAGAAAGGGTTTCAAGATTGCTCTTTATTTTTTACAGGATATTATAACAGAATCTTGAAAGTCTCTATCATGTCTTCTATATAAAATAAAATTAAGATATTTTTGTTGTTTTTTTTATTTTATTTTTTTATTTATATGCCGCCCTTCTCCAAAGACTCAGGGCGGCTTACAATGCGTTAAGCAATAGCCTTCATACTTTTGTATATTTTATACAAAGTCATCTTATTGCCCGCACAAAACAGGTCCTCATCTTACCTACCTTAGAAAGGATGGAAGGCTGAGTCAACCTTGAGCCTGGTGAGAATTGAACTCGCAGTAATTGCAGGCAGCTGGATGTTAAATGCTGCCT
Organism: Ptyas mucosa; assembly: GCA_012654045.1. Taxonomy (NCBI): domain Eukaryota; kingdom Metazoa; phylum Chordata; class Lepidosauria; order Squamata; family Colubridae; genus Ptyas; species Ptyas mucosa. The sequence goes on along the minus strand of WNWU01000004.1, from coordinate 45,745,307 downwards.
TAATAGTAAGCATTAGCCTCCTACGCCACTCAGGCTCCTGTTGTTTCTTTCATGTGCTTTTTTCTTCTTCAGGATTTAGTAATCTTTTCTCAAACTCTTCAGCAGTTTGTTTATCTCTTTTCCAATCCTGGGGCCTGACCATCATGCTATTCGAACATTTGCCCAAACAAGGTAGACTTGGTGAAATTCTAGGGCAGAAGTTCCCAATCCCCAGTCTGTGGACCAGTACCCAGCTGTGCCATGCCAGAAATTGGGCCACGCAAACAAGCGAACCCCATCTGTGGGATACAGGCAGCATGTGAAACCACGCCCCCTCCAGTCCACGGAAAAACCTCTCTCCATGGAACCGGTCCAATGGTGGGTTGCCCCCGGTTTGGACTGGTTCTATAGAACCGGTAGTAAAACCGGGGGGAGGCTCTGCCCACCCACTCCAACGTTATCAAAACACTCCTGCGCATGTGCGCGTGGCCCCATTGTGAAGTAAAGTTAAGCAGAACCCACCCCTGAACTGGTCGCTGGTGCCCAAAAGCGCTGTTCTAGGGCACTGACAGCTACTAATGGAATGCTGGCAGTGTGCCAATCTTGCTTCATAAATGAATGAATGAATGAATACACACACACACACATTCCAAAAAGAGCCAGGCTGGGTTTACAATATCAAGCATAAAACATAAGTAAACATCATCCTGTATTTCTACCAACATATCCCTTCTTAAACTCTACTGGGATTATAAAATACTTATAAAATACTCTTGGGGATTAGTTTGCCTTCTGATAAGGATGATTTGTGATTGGCCATGCATGCTTGGCCAGACATATTGTAAGTAGGCACCCACTACATGCTTTCAAAATTTTAAACGTACCCCTAAGATCAAGGCTGCATTCCAATGTACTAAAAGTATCACCCAATAGGATTTTAGATAGATTTTTGTTTTTGTTCTTAATTAGAGTTACCATATTTCAACTTAAAGATATTCTGGAAAGGAAATGTTTATGTTAATATACTGCACAAAGTTTATTTATTTATTTTTATGCCTCTACAGCAGTATAACTGCAAATGGCTCATTAAATCATTCATAGCTTCTTTCATCACTCCCACCAGAGCTAACAAGCCTGAGGCATTATTTCAAAATCAACAATCCCTGCCACATTGTTTTATTCATTTTGTTAGATTTATATCCTACCTTTCCTTCAGGAGCTCAAGGCAGCTTACATGGGAATTTCCTTCATTTTTATACCCACAACAGCAATTCTGTTAAGTAGGTTTGGGATGAAAGAGAATGATATTCAGCCAAAATCACCCAGTGAGTTTCTATGTCTTAAATGAACTTGAATCTGGATTTTCCTGGTCCAAAAGTTCTTAACCGCTATACCACATGGCTTCTCATAACACACTTAAATCTGTTCTGATTTGAGCTAACAATTCTCTGCCACTTACAGTTGTGTTCAAGAAAAGGAAAAGTCCAAGGAAAAAGGGAATGGAAAAAGGAATTGTAAGCAGCAACTTAAATGCCACTTCCTCTGGGGTTGATACTCAGGGAAGCAGCATCCTTTTTTCTCTATCCTAAAATGTCCAAGATTGGAAACCTGAATATTTCAGAATATTTTTTCTTCCTATCAGAGGTGTAGCTAGGACAAAAGGACATCATTTTCCAAGGATATCCAGACATAAAAGCTTGCGTGAAACTTAGCTTTATCCTATTTTCTCTTTATATTTATTACAATCATTTATGTCCAGCCTAGCAGGCTAACAGAGTAATCAAAACAGTTGTAAATAAAAACGCAATAGATGCTCTTTTAAATCAAGCAGATGCTAATACCTCCAAAAAGAGAAAAAGGAAACCCCTTTTTCTGTCTTCCAGAATCCTTTATGTAAGGCGTTTAGAGCAAGGAGGCCGTAGGATAGAGGAGAAGCTAGATCTGCTAGTTGTCATGTTCTCTTCTATCCTATTGATTTGAGAGTTCGTAAATTCATTAAACCTCAACTTGCCATGTCATTTGAGCCATTAAAAAAAAATAGATTGAAAAATCTCTCCAAAGCAAGATTACAAACCACAGTTTGGGAAATAAAGAACACAATGTTTGCTTACTGATATACAATGATTGCAATCTAGTGTACAATTAAGGAACTCAGCTGAACTTCACCCAGATCCAAAGTGAATAAATAATAATAGTTGTGATACTTACTGAACAGTTTTTATCTGCATTCCTTTTCCAGTGCTTTTTCTCTACTTTTTTTGCTGCAGTTGAATTCAAAGATGCATGAGTTTGTATACGAGGGTTGAGAGCTAAAATATTCTGCAGATATATAAAAAAAGAGAGGTTTCCTTTTTTAAAAGTGAAAAGCACAGAAAGAAACAATTAAATACTTCTGCTTACAAAACTTCAAAGCTCCCAGCTTCTGTTTGTTTAAAAAGAAGAAATTTAGCAATTTAAAATAGATGTTTGAGTCAATTATATTAACATGATTACCTATTAATCTATTAAACTATTAATGTTCCCTAGCCTTTCTTACACAAATGAGGGTTCTATTGCTTTGCCAGAATAAAATTAGATCTCTGCAGTTATTCTTTTTAAATTTCCTCTCATAATTTAAATTTCACATACTTACACTATATGCATGTTTTGTGAATGAAACACTGCCTATAACACTGTCTATAATTTGCAGATGACATCAATTTGTAGGTAATTGTTAGCATTTTAGAAGATAGACTCAAGATTCAGGAGGACCTTGACAGATTTGAACGCTGGGCCCTATCGAACAAAATGCAATTCAGTGGCGAGAACAGTAAGGTCCTGCACTTAGGCAAGAAAACAAGATGATACCTGGTCCAATAGTAGTGTCTATGAGACAGATTTAGGTGTTCTAGTAGACCACCAGTTAAGTATGAGCCAGCAGTGTGCTGCAGCTGCCAAAAATGCCAATGCACTCCTAGGCCTCATCAAGGGATAGTATGAAGATCACGTGCAATGATAATACTGCTTTATACTGTACTAGTGAGGTCCCATTTGGAATACTACATCCAGTTCTGGTCACCATGATACAAAAAATATGCAGAGATCCTAGAAAGAGTACAGAGAAGAGCATTAAGGAGATTAAGGAGTCTGGAGGCTAAACTGTACAAGGAACAGTTAAGGGAACTAGGTATGTCTAGTCCCGTGATGGGGAACCTATGGCACAGGTGCCACAGGTGGCACGTGGAGCCATATCGGTAGGCACGCGAGCTCAGCTCTGGCACGCATGCGTGCGCTGGCCAGCTGATTTTTGGGCCTTCTGGGCCCACCAGAAGTCAGGAAACACACTGTTTCTGGCCTCCGGAGGGCCTCTGGGGGGCGGGGAAGGCCATTTTCGCCCTCCCCAGGCTCCTAGAAAGGCTCTGGAGCCTGGGGAGAGCGAAAAACAGGCCTACCGGGCCCACATCACGTGCAAAAGTGGGGGAAGCACAGGGGGGCGGGGCGCATAGAATTATGGATGTGGGCACGCGTGCGTGTGACCCCATTGTGCTCCCCCCACTTTTGGCACACGATGGCAAAAAGGTTAGCCATCACTGGTCTAGTCTAACAAAGAGAAGATTGGGGGTGAGCAGTCTTCCAATACTTGAGGGCTATCACAGAAAATAGGAGATTGACATATTCTCCAAAACACCTGAAAGCAGGACTAGAAGTAATGAATGAAACTCATTAAAGAGAGATCCAACCTGGAACTAAGGAGAAATTTCCTGACAGAAGAAAAAATCAATCAGCACAATGGCTTGCTTCCTGAGGTTGTGCGTATTGTCAGTGTAGATATATTCATGAACTGGAATAGGCATAGCAACAGGTCAGCCAATGAGGGCTGTTTGGTGACTGAAACAGTTTGGAGCCTGGAGGTGGCTTAGCTTAACTCTTTCTGTATATATTACTGTTAACATGTTACATGTTACTGATTTTAAAGTTTTGATATTGATTTTAATTCAATTTTTATTTATTTATTCATTCATTCATTCATTCATTCATTCATTCGGCTTATATGCCGCCCTATCTCACAATGGACTCAGGGCGGCTCACAATAAGAAAAACAAAGCCACAATATAAAATAAAGTCTAAAAATTTAAAAGATTTAAAATTAACCCTTAAAACCCCATTATCAGTCCAGGTCAAGGGATTTAAACAGCCAAGTTTTTAATTCATGGCGGAAGGTGCGAAGGTCAGGCGCTAATCGGAGTTCCAAGGGAAGTTGATTCCAGAGGGTGGGGGCACCCACCGAGAAGGCTCTACCCCTGGAGGTCGCCAGCCGCCACTGTCTAGCTGACGGCACCCTGAGTAGGCCCTCTCTATGGGCGCGAACCGGGCGATGGGATATCGTTGCTGGCTGTAAGCGGTCCGCCAAATATCCTGGTCCTAAGCCATGTAGGGCTTTATAGGTCATCACCAGCACCTTGAATCTCACCCGGAGGGCAACCGACAACCGGTTTTGTACCAGCTGAAGCCTCCGAGTGGTCCTCAAGGGCAGCCCCATGTAGAGAGCGTTGCAGTAGTCAATCCGCGAGGTGACCTTATGGGCCATATCTATTTAAATTATTTTAAAACTTGTATTAATTTTTGTATATAAATGTTTTTTAGTTGGCTGTGCACTGCCCTGAGTCCAGAAGGAGAAGGGCGGTATAGAAATCTAACCAAATAAATAAATAAATATAGGAGAAGTCTTGTCTCTGCTGTCCCCAGCCTGTGTTTGTATCTACTTACAATCTCTTCTCTCTACCACGTTGAAAAAACCAGCATGGGTATTGTACATTTGCCTTATGTATTATTATATATATAAAGAAGTTTTGAATCCTGTATATTTTAATGTAATATATATACTTTTTATATTCTGATATTGTACTGTGCACCACCCAGTGAGGAGATGGGCAAACTAGAAATGCTAAATATAAACAAATAAATAAATTACATAAATGACCTTTGCGACAATATTACAAGCAACTGTGTTCTTTTCGCTGATGATGTAAAACTGTTTAACACCACCGATAATGCTGCTACCCTTCAAAAAGGCCTTGACTATGTATCTGAATGGTCAAAAAATTTCCAACTCCAAATCTCAACCAACAAATGCTCTGTCTTACACATTGGCAAAAAATATTCAGAACACAAAATACAAGTTAGGTCCACACGACCTTGTAGACAACCCTCACTCTATCAAGGACCTTGGAGTACTGATATCTAATGATCTAAGTGCCAGAGGCCATTGTAACAACATTGCCAAAAAGGCATTAAGAGTTGTTAACTTACTCTTACATAGCTTCTTCTCTGGTAATACTATATTGCTAGAGCATACAAAACATTTGCTAGACCAACTCTCGAATACAGCTCATCTGTCTGGAACCCGTACTGCAAATCGGACATTAATACAATTGAGAGAGTCCAGAGATATTTCATGAGAAGAGTCCTCCACTCCTCTACTCACAACAGAATACCTTATGCCACCAGACTTGAAATTTTGAGCTTAGGCAACTTAGAAGTACGCCGCCTTCGGTCTGATCTAAGCGGAGTACATAAAATTATCTGCTATAATGTCCTACCTGTCAATGACTACTTCAACTTCAACCACAACAACACACGAACACACAACAGATACAAACTTAAGGTAAATCGCTCCAAACTCGATTGCAGAAAATAGGACTTCAGAGTGGTCAATGGCTGGAATGCACTACCTGACTCTGTGGTTTCTTCCCCAAATCCCCAAAATTTTAACCTTAGACTGTCCACTGTCCACCTCACCCCATTCCTAAGAGGTCTGTTAGGTGCGTGCATAAGCACACCAACGTGCCTACCGTCCCTGTCCTAATGTTCCCTTTTATTCCTATCCATTTCATATATTCATAATCATGTTTTATACTTATATATGTTATCAAATACATGCTTGATGAAATATATAAAATAAAATAAAAATAAAAAATAAATATTATAGTGTTATCTGCATGTAATTCTGATACTCATCCACAACTAAAGAAGCTGACCAGAGCTGGCTTGATGGGGAGAAATCCAGTTCCACCCATCAAGATGATGATGATGATGATTTGTTGTATACCTGTTTAGACTGGATTTGGCACTTTTATCCACCTATTATAATATAACCATATTATAATTATAGTTCATTGCAAAGTCAGCCAGAAGTTCAGTCTGGATTTGGCATTTTTGTCCACCTATTAAGTCCTTCCCAAGAACTGGGATAGGCAAATGTGGATGTTTTTGGTGTTAAAAGGTATTGTCATAGGGATGTAAACTTTTCTGAAAAAAACTGCCTTTTGCAATTGACTTATGGTGATTTTTGTCAATGCCAATGTAACCTTTATTTTTATTTTTCTAGAATTCAAATGATCTTTATATACAGTAAGCCTCACTATTGTTACCATTTATGTTTCCTTCCTATTACACCTAAATTTTAGATGTAAAATCTCTTACTTATGTTACAGGATTATGATATTGCTAAAGCTTTTGACTGGTTCTTTGTATTATAACATACTTTGTATAAATTTGTTCATTTATATTACCCAAAATGATAGCTTTGTAGCCTAAAATTCCATAAAGTCATATGCAATCTTATTTTAAAAAATTAAAATATTCTTTAAAAAAGCTGACCTTGTAACTCATTTAATGTAAAGCAGGAGGAGAGGAGGAGGAAGAAGAGGAGGAAGTGTCAACTTGCAAAGCTTTTGAAGCTTGGCTCGAGGCTCATGATTTAATTAAGGCATCCGTCAGAATCCTGACAGGAAGAGGAAGAGGAGGAGGAGGAGGAGGAAGAGGAGGAGGAGGAAGGGGGAAAAGTTTTTTGGCAGAACATTATGACATTCCCAATCATTTTAAGCTCTGGATTCTGGAATAAATATTTCATAATGTTTTCATTTTAAGTCTTGAATTGCTCTAGGTATCATTCAAGGAGAAAAACATGGTATTTTTGTCCAAACCCAATACCTGCAAAATAAAATTCTGTTTAAGATTGTGAATACTACCCATTTGCAACAGGAAATGATTTCAGAAAAAGGACATGAAAATTGTAGCAGGCAGTGGCTTACGGAACAATCCTTCCCCAAAATGAGAATTTTCATTTTCCAAACCTACAGTAAGTTCTTATCCTTGTATTGAAAAGATAATGCTTGCAAGCATGAGAGTAATCCCTTGCTAAACCTCATAACCAAACAAAATGGGTTCATCAAGCTTACCTATTCCTTTTCTTATTCCTCGAAGAGCAAACCTTAAAATACACATATTTGGGTACCACTGCCTTGCATTTCTTTTTCTTTTTCTTGCTCCAATACACTGGACACATTTGTAAATGTCCTTTTACAGAAAGCAACGTTTAGAAGTTATTTAGGGTAGGCAGCACTGGTTTAGGAGAAGGCAATCTGTATCCTTCACAAATTAGCATTTGTACTAGAAGCTAAGTAAATAGAAAACAAATTATACCAGAATACACTATTTGTCCATCTAATCTAATCTTTTCCAATAGTTGATAAGCTAGCACTTGTCCAGATGATAAGGATGTCAACCTCCCTCAACCCCAATCAGCAGGTAAGACGCGTTGAGGGTTAAAAAAACCCCAGGTGACGCAAAAAATAATTACTTTTGGTCTACTCTAATGACCATCCAAGAGTCCTTTCTTGCTGGAAGAACAAGAGATGACATTGTGTCTCAGTGTGAAATACCACTGTGCTCATCATCTTGAATTGAGGTGGCAGATACCTCACATAAATAAATAAATCTTCATCGTAAATTAGCGTGGGAGAGAAGTTAATAAAAAAAGAAAAAAAGCAACCTTACGAGATGTAAGGTAAACATGACAAAACATGCAGCACATTTTATTTCAAGAATGAGAAACTGCCTCCTACGGTAACAGGCACAGATTCACATGTTCATCACATCAAACAAACATGGCTTTCATATGTCTATGAAAACATTCGGTAAGTGGTTTACTAAATGTGAAGATACAAAATGCTTAAAACAAAACCTAAGGCCACTGAGCCTGACACACTGCAGTGATAGTATCTGACAGAGCACCTTAGCTCATTATAAATAATTGCTTTCATAAAGTGTATCTGAATTCTGAAACTGCATATTAAAAGCTGGATGGTGGAGGAAGGAGAAAACTACAAGAAAAAATGGTATCCATTTGTAAGGAAATGCTACTCACTCATCTGCTCCAGACATTACCTCCATATTGTGGCTTCCAAAATGTTTATTTATTTACTTATTTGTTATTTATTTATTTTGTCAAGCAAATAACAGATATAAGTATAAATAATTAATACATGCAATGGATAGGAATAAAAGGGGACATTAGGACAGGGAGGGTAGGCACGTTGGCGTGCTTATGCACGCCCCTTAAAGACCTCTTAGGAATGGGGTGAGGTGGACAGTAGAGAGTCTAAGGTTAAAGTTTTGGGGGTTTGGGGAAGAAACTATAGAGTCAGATAGTGCATTCCAGGCATTGACCACTCTGTTGCTGAAGTCGTATTTTCTGCAATCGAGTTTGGTGCGGTTTACCTTAAGTTTGTATCTATTGTGTGCTTGTGTATTATTGTGGTTGAACCTGAAGTAGTCATTGACAGTAGGGCATTGTAGTGGATAATTTTATAAGCTACGCTTAGGTCAGACCGAAGGCAGCGTAGTTCTCAGTTGTCTAAGGCCAAAGTTTCAAGCCTGATGGCACGAGGTATTCTATTGCGAGCAGAGGAGTGGAGGACTCTTCTCGTGAAATATCTCTGGACTCTCTCAATTGTATTAATCTCCGATATGCAGTGCGGGTTCCAGACAGATGAGCTCTATTCAAGAATTGATCTAGCAAATGTTTTGTATGCTCTAGTTAGCAGTACAATATTACCAGAGAAGAAGCTACGCAAGATTAGGTTAACAATTCTTAATGCTTTTTTGGCAATGTTGTTATAGTGGGCTCTGGCACTTAGATCATTAGAGATGAGTACTCCAAGGTCCTTGACAGAGTGTCTTCATGAAAACTGTTTCCATGCATTGCCATTTGTTCCCAATATTCTGCAGTACATAATACCATTCTAATGCATTCTCCAAAAAATATTTATTTTCCATTAATTTTATGAAATACTTGCAATGCATTTCAATGTTATTGTCACTTGATTAAAAAAAAGTCGCTCACACTTCAGAGTTCTAATGACACCATTCTTCCTGGCCCAAACTAGCCTGATTATATAAAGAGATGATCAGAAATGGCCAGAGGCACAAATAAAGCCTATTGACTCCAAATTAAGTCTTATTAAAATTAAGTCCAGTGTTTGGCAGGAATCACTGGAATGTTACCATGTTGTATTAGAAGTGCAAAGTGAAGGAAGAGCCTCTGCAAGTGAAGGGGCAAACACAGGGATGGGGTGCCTGTTGGAGATATGCGTGAATTCCGACTTAGTTCAAAACATCATGCCCTTTAAATAAAATATATCAAATGTAGAAACGTATCAATTCAAAGCTATTGCCCCATTAACTCTTCCTTGCATTCAAGCCTTCCCTCTTCAAACAAATATAATTGAATTATACCAGTACAAACTGAATAGATGCATTCACACACACACCCACACACAAAGATCTTTCTCAATATTCCTGAGCCCATTTTGGCCAAGGTTTTTATTCCATCCTTTCATTGCTTTGCTTTTTAATTTTATTTATTTAGTTTTCACATTCTTTGAACCACCCATCTCCCTCAGGGGCATTCTGTATTGCTACAGAATGTATTTTAAAACTACTGTGTCTGTGATGATGATCTTGCATATTTACTTCAGCTTTTTTTCTTTTTTAAGTATAGAGTATTTCAAAAAGGTAAGATCAATGAGATCAATATTGTCTGCTTTTCTTTTCTTTGGACTACATCTAAGAGTTTCACTGTTATGATACCTACATTGCCATGAGCCTAAGAATTTTATCATGAAAAGAGTTATGTATATTTATTCAATCCCAGATAGACTTCTATAATCTTAAATCAGTTACTGAAAAGTTAGTTGTCTACAGATTTCATTTACAGGACAAGTCAATGTTAAAGTTTAATCAGCATTAACTATACTGAAAGGTTTGGTGGGGTTTGGGGTATGGTCAAACATTCCTGGATCGAGTCGGATCGCCTGATCTGGAAACAATCTTGGCCGGTGGTTCAGTGATCCGGTAGCGATGGCGGAGCAAAGCTCTGCCCTCCCACCCGGTGTCATTACTTCTTGGTTTTTTTAAAAAATGGGTTTTTTTACCTTCTGCGGATGCGCAGGTTTTGCGCATATGCAGGTCTGCGTGCACACATGACACATGTGCGTGTGTGAGCAAAGCGAGCGCACATGCGGCACGTGTACTTCTGAACTGGTAAGGAAGGTAAGTAGATTTCACCCCTGGTTTGGGGTTTGTGGGTGCAAGGAGTGCTCAGTACTACAACTGCCTAGAAGGTGTATTTTAAGTATAATCTACTAAATCATATCCACATACACAACCACAAACAAAACTCTTTTGTTAATGGATACCACATAGGGGTTATTTTCTCTGGTTTTACAGTATTACTTTGAATTCCATTTCTCCCTTTCCTTTACCATGCTCTTCCACTCCCTCCTTAAGTAGATATGGCTGAAGGTTAGACAAAAAATACACATGCCACTTGCTTTTAATAGTTAAATTTTAATCTAAATACCAAACGAAAATGTTAGGGCCTTGCAGCTTCATAAAATAAACGTAAGAGAAAATAAAGCAATTTTAAAACTATGTTTTTAATAGAAAGAATGAGCTTGCTTCATTCTGAATCCTTCCCAGAAGCTAAGTTTTTATTCTTTCAATCGTTCACCTTTCTTATTCATTCCCCATTTATGTTTTACTGATATTTCTTCTTTCCAGCAACAAGTATAGAAAATCCTGACTTTGCTACCGGCTTGTTCAGGCAGAACAAGAACAAATTCTGACAGTGATTGAGTTTGCACACCCAAAGTGGGACCCCTGACAGAGCACATCCTGAGTTGTACTTGGACAAGATAGCTGCCATCTTCTCCAAGAAGAGTAGGAGCAAATTCTGACAGCCATCCATGTTTTTGGTTTAAGACTTCAGGTCTGTGCATCTATACCCAGAGCCCTGTTACAATGCTGCTCCAGACTTCCCTCTCTACTCTATTTGCTGACAGCCGGTTCCTCCAGCCAGAGAAGGAATAAATTTTGGCAATAATCCAGCTGTCAATGTGCAAGCCATGAAATTTATACATTGAAAGCAGAGCCCAGTCAGACCTCACTCTAGTCTTTGCTTAGATAAGCCAGCTGTCAGCTTGACCAGGAAGAGAAGCAATAAGTCCTGGCAACCATCCTGCTTTGCATGTGGAAGCCTCCCACCAAACTGGGATGTTCTCCCCTCCTCTAATTAACTTATTTATTTATTGTTTATTTATTGGTTCAATTTATATGCCGCCCTTCTCTGAAGAGTCAGGGCGGCTTACAATGCGTTAAGCAATAGCCTTCATACTTTTGTATATACCTGCTTAGTAGGGCTTTCGCCCCCCCCCCCCCAAGCGGTGTTCTTTTTTTTATACAAAGTCAGCTTATTGCCCCCACAATCCGGGTCCTCATTTTACCTACCTCGAAAGGATGGAAGGCTGAGTCAACCTTGAGCCTGGTGAGATTCGAACTTGCAGTAATTGCAGGCAGCTGATGTTACTTAACAGCACTTAGTCTGCTGCACCACCAAGGCTCTTATGAGCTTCTGGTGGCCCCAAACCACTTGAAAACCTCTGGGTTATGCTATAATAAATATATTTGATATCTGGGTGCCACATTTCTTAATATATAAAAAATGTAGTTCGCACCAGCTATTAAAACATTAATTACTCCTTAATTATCTTAGTTTTCTGAATTTTACAATGCAGTCCCTCAATCCAAATGATACACAAAACTGGATAAATCCTTAAACATGCTCTCCAAATGTTCCAATATATGAATGCGTAAAACTTTTTTGCATCCTAAATACAGATTTTTTTTAATGTCTTAAATAAAGATTTTCATATGTTTTCCTTTCAACATTTAAATTTCGAAATTGGAGGACTTAAAAAACACACACAAAAAATCCACTGTCAACTTGGCATTCTTTAGAATTAGACTTCATTCAAGGATCTTTGGGTAGGATCCCTCTCAAAGTACCAGATAGGTAGTCCTCATTTGGAAACTGCCTCATTTAGCAAACAATAACATTAATGACAGCCATGAAAAAGCAACTTTATAAGGTCATTTATGACCTTCACAGGTCTGTAAAGCTGAAGTAAAATCATAAGTACAGTTGCTCTTTCACTTAGTGACCAGATCACTTAACAATCATGTTGCCAGTACCATTTGTGGTTGCTAAATGAGGATTAACTGGATTACTTTAAGCTTATTTGATATACTGGGCCTATCCTGTCTGGGAACCATTCTCCTTTCAGATAATTGGAGTCTTATGTATATCTCATAAACTCCTATCTTATGTATGTATCAGTAAGGATAAATTATATTGACAGAAAAAAAATAAATCTTTCTCAATGGAAATATGCTCTTAATTTTCATACAGAAACAATGATATATAAATATAGAATTGGGACACCTCCAAATTTTAGAAAGAAATTCATTTCTCTCAGAGATTTTCTTTTTTCTTTTAAAAAGTTTTATTAAATTTTTCTTTAACATACATATTTTATGAACAGAGTATTGACCAGGTCACATCTTATACAACTTATAACACAGTAAAATATTAATTTTATACTCTATTCCAATCTTCCTTTTTACATATTTACATATTTCTGCCATAATATTCTTTTTTCCTACTTTTTTATTTTATCTTAATCTCTCAACACATAATATATAAACAATATCACCATCCGCCCTCCAAATCCTAATTTATTAACATTGCTTCAATTAATTATCTTATTTCTCCATTGATAAAGTATGTTTCTCAAAATTTCCATCCCACTTTTTGACTCTAAACAATGTACTTCATCTTATTCAATTCTTACATTGAAACCTTTTAACTTAATTGACCTTCTACATTTTATCTTAATCTCTACTTAGTACATAATAAGCAATATCACTATCCTCCCTTAATTCCTAATTTCTTATTATAGCATCAATTAATTATTTTGTTTCATCGTTTACAACATATTTTTTCAAAATGCCTATCACCCTTTTTAACATTTCAATTTTGTCTCTTAATTTCAGTTTTTTCATAATTGAACCAAATTACCATTTGATATTTCATCTGCTGTTCCATTTTACAATAAACAATATACATCATCATATTTGCTTCTTACATTCACAATTACTAACGTTAATACTGTTCCCTTAGAACTACTAATATATACCTTCCTCCTTTTCACAATTTTTCCCCTTTTAACCATTTTCTCTTGGTCTCTCTAAAATTCCACTTCTTAATAATTTTCTCCCTTCATCCCATTCTCTTATCTTCTTCTTTTTTCTTTTTATATTTATTGTATCTTTTCTTCTGAATCCTTTCTCTAACTTTTGAATCTATTACTTGCATAATTCTCACCAAGCTTTTACCTAATCCTTTTCCATTTCCTTCTCTTGCCTTTGCTTGATTCTTTTTTGGGGAATATCCCCCACCCCCAATCCATTCTTTTTTTTGCCACTGTAAATCCCAGTGTAATCATCTAACTTTTTACCTTCAATGCCTTTTCCTTCAATATTATTTTCTTGCTTCTCATTTATATTCTTTTTCCTGATTTGTGTGTTCTAACAAAATTTTTGACTTATTGCCCTTTAATGATTCACACGTTTTTAAGCATCTCAACTAATTCCTCACACATCCAAGACTCCATACTGTCAATTAAAAAAAGTATTGATATTTTAACTTATATTTAATTAAGATTTAAGTCCATATAGTCTCTTTTCTTATTTCCAGATAATATCCAGTTCAATTGTTTGTCCAATCCACTCCAATTTGAAGTTTGTTGATTTTCATCTCCTTTAAAAGTCAAGACCAAGCAGTTTAAAAAACAAATACTCCTTAAAGTTTCTCACAGTTCTTTTAGTGGTCAAGGTCACTTCTGTTATTCCTTTCAATTTTCAGGTCGGTCGTTGTAGTGCTTTCTTTCCACCAGAGGATGTCTCTCTCCAATCCACAGTTCTCAGAACAACAAAGTATCAAGCTTACAAAAGTATTTTAAATCCACATAAAAATTACTTTCTCTCAAATTTCTTTTCCTTTTATTGTTTTTAATTTCTCCAAATTCAGTTTTAGATCCAGTTGTAAAATTTTCTTTCTTGGGCTTTAATATTTTGACCTCCTTTTTGTTCTTTCTTCAAATGTCAAAACTGTCAAAAATATTTCAAATCCTCATTAGAAAGTGCTTTCCCTCGGGTTTCTTTTTCTTGTATTAGTTTTAATTTCTCCAAATCCAAGTTTAAATCCAAATATAAAGATTTCTTTTTTGGGCTTTAGTACTTTAACTTCCTCTTTGTTCTTCTCCCTCCATTAAAATTCCCAAGTGCCAATTAGAGCCCTGGTTTCCTGTCCAGGACACCTTTTAAATTTTTTTAAAAAATAATTCCTTTTTTACCTGTGAGTTGGCCAATCACTCACCCAGTATCAGTACTCCATTCAGGCACCACTCCTGCACAAAATCTTATTCCAGTTGCCCCAGCTTCAAAGCGGTTGTTTTTAATGGCCACCAACCCCGCCGCCGGTTTGAAGAGCTGCCTCCGACCTTTCGAGGAACTTGCCTGTTCCTCTTGGTTGTCCAAGGCACGTCTCTTTCTACACCATCCCTACAGAACGGTTCCAGTCCGAAGACCCCCCGACAGCAGTTTGTCTGGCTGGATTTTCGTGGGGCTCGTTGGAGTCCGCTATTTTCCAGCCAGTCTCGCCACGACGCTCCCGGTTTCTCCCTCTCAGAGATTTTCTGAATATCATCAACATTAAATGGATTATTGTAAGCATTAAATGAATTAAGGAAGAAAAACACAACATAAATATGTCTTCTCCATCCCTGTCCAATAAAATGTTCTTTTGAATGCTGGTTGAGATGTACACTGGTTGTAGTCCAACACATTTGGAGAGCAACTTTTTAGGACAGTCACTGTCTAAGTGAAAAAGCAATATAAGAATATTAAACAAATCACAACACAAAGAATGGTTGAAGACAGAAGTAAAAGGAACAAGAATGGTCGAAATCAGCAGTAAAAAAAAACCTGAAGCCGTGTTCAATTTTTTACTTTTAATACTTCTTTTTCTTTCAGATCTGTGAGAATGTAATTTTTTTTTAAGTTCTCTAACATCAAACTGTATGACACCTCAGAACACTCTCTGTGCAAAATGTCATAAGCAGCATAGATCAGCGATGAAGCACCGTCTCTGCCACTAGGGAAGAAAAAGACAATTCCCTTGTTTCTCCAATATTCAGTAATTACAGGATATAATCTTTGAGAAATGTAGGCTCTATCTCTCTTTCTCCTTCTCTCTCTCTCTTTGTGTGTGTGTCTGTATGAAAGAGAGAGAGAAAGAATGAAAAATGCTTATTGGTGAGAATAGATTTATTAGTGTAAATTATATGAGTCTTTATGAAAGACTCATACTAATTTAAGGTGTTTGTTTAAATGGTGTAAACTGTGAGTTATTATGAAAAAAATCATACTAATTTAAGATATTTTGTTTAAATATTCATGCAAGATCTTCATGCAAGATCTTCATGCAAGAACTCCAGCAACAAAGAAACAATTAAATATAATTTATTTATTTATATTTATATTTATATTTATATGCCGCCCTTCTCCGGAGACTCAGGGCGGCTTACAATGCGTTAAGCAATAGCCTTCATACTTTTGTATATTTTATACAAAGTCAGCTTATTGCCCCCACAAACCGGCTCCTCATTTTACCCACCTTAGAAAGGATGGAAGGCTGAGTCAACCTTGAGCCTGGTGAGATTAGAACTCGCAGTAATTGCAGGCAGCTGGATGTTAAATGCTGCCTTAGTAGGAGGCATTAGCCTGCTACGCCACTCAGGCTCCTCCTCATTAAAGTGTTGGTTGGCTTGCATAAATTGAGACTTTTGGAATAGGTCATAGTTGATGGCAGCCCTTTGCTGAACTTGGTTTATCTCCAAAAAAGCTAAGTGGGTTTGGAATTGGTCACTATGTGGGTAAAAGACTATGAAGAAATCCCAGGATTCTGGCATAATCTGGGAAATTGAAGAAAAAAAAAACATTAGTGAATAAGGCAACACTTTCTGTATTGGTGCCAAGCAAAAAGTACATGTAGTCAACAAAAAATTGAGCTCAATACAGACTTAGCCTTTTACTTATTTCTTATTCAAAAATATTTTCACTTAGCCAAGATGATTTGGGTTATTATCTGAGCTGAAGTCTATGAAATGTATTTTCAAATATTATAAAATATTATAAAATAAATACATCCCTCAAATAAAATTACAAGATGTGTTTCCTAAGCAGCATCCTGCAGATATTTTTAACTGGAACAAAAATAGGATATCCTTCATTTTTCACAGCTGATAAATTTAATGGTGAGAACCGGTTTAGTGTAATGGTTAAAGGCATCTGGCTAGTTACTGGGAGATCATGAGTTCAAGTCCTGCCTTGGGCACAAAGTGACCTGGGTGACCATGGGCCAGTCATTTTCTCTCAGCCTTAGGAAGGAGGCAATGGCAAACCACTTTTGAAAAACTTTGCCAAGAAAACTGCAGGAACTTGTCTAAGAACTGAGTATGCCTGAACAAAAGAGAGAGAGAGAGAAAAGATTTAATCCATTTATACGTCTGAAAAAAATAAAACCAAAAGAATTTACAAAAAAGAGTTTAATAACAAATTAAATGTATATAAAGTATTAGTTTATCAATATTTATCATTCATTGACAGCTTTCACTTTTTCTTTTATTCATTCCTGTTAAAATAAACAGAAGCGCCCCCACGCAAGTCTTTTAAAAAGCATATAGTATACAAAACTATTTTTGCTTTTTCAAGAATTACGGAGAGATTGTTTTATACATCTTCACACCTGTTTTGAAAGAAGCCTTTGTACCAATTCAGTCAAAGGTTTCCATTTATTATATTGCTTCCAGTAATATTTAATATTTATATACAGTTATCGTGCTTTCTACATTAGTACAGAGTTACCAGGGCATTTTGTTGCTCACCTGCCATAATGACAGAGGGAGAGGAGTTGATTACATGAAACCCCCATATGCTCTAAAAGCAGATGTGAAGAGATTACAAGACTGCCAGCAGCAACAGAATGTACAATCATACCGAAAAGAAAAAAAAAGAAAAAGCTAGGCATGTACTACTAAACTATCCAGATAGCATTGTGCTATGCAAGTGAAAATCTTGGGACAAGTTCTATAACTATAATTGCCAAAAATATGGTCAGCAGGTATCTGGACCTAATAATCTATGTGATCCCACTATACTTTCACTTTTAATGGAAGGGAGTTATCTGAAGTCTCCTTTCTACCAGAACTTTATTATAATGCCATCTGTTCTGGGCCTTTCACCAAAGTAAGGTTCTAACCTTTTAGAGGATGAAGGTGGAAGACTTCAAATGAATTTCTGAATATATTAAGACCTCTGCATGCATTAAAAGTGCAGGTGACAACATTTTAGTGCCATGTGTTCCTCCTTGGCTTCTTATATATAACTCAAGTCCCCCAATGTATCTGGCAAAAATGGAAAGGGCAGCATTATAGGTAGTCCACGAGTTATGCCCGTAAGTCATAACAGTCATTTTACATTTTTAGTGTGGTTGTTAAGTGAACACAGTGGTCGTAACTATGAACCCATTGTTCTCTTTTGGTGTATTTTCCCCAAAAACTGCTGTTGTTTTCTATTAGTGTAGTTTTGGCGTATTCGGGTCTTTTCCGGTGTAAGATTGAGATTATCTTGGCAACGTTTCGACGAGGTCCCATTCGTCATCTTCAAGCTGGTGTCTTCGGCCTCATGCCTGTGCGAGCAAAGCGTGATCGGAGATGCCGTCTCTCTATAAATACTGGTGGGGAGGTGTGGAGTGCTGGCTTTGTTGTTGTAAGCGGGTTGGTTGGCTGTGTTGTTGCCTGAAGATGACGAGTGGAACCTCGTCAAAACGTCGCCAAGATACACTCAATCTTACATGGGAAAAGACCCGAATATGCCAAGACTTGCATACCTGTACCCATGAAAATCTACATATACATACATACATATATATATATATATATACACACACACACACACACACACTTTTCTATCTAGCCAGGTTAGTATAGTATATACTAGTATACACTAGTAGTAGTATATATATATTAGTCATATATATATGACGAGGCCTCTGGGCGGCTTACACCAAAGACACTATACTAAATAGCATACTGCCCCCAACAATCTGGGTCCTCATTTTACCCACCTCAGAAGGATGGAAGGCTGAGTCAACCTTGAGCCAGTGAGATTTGATCCGCTGATCTGCTGAACCAGCAGTCAGCTGAAGTAGCTGCAGTATTGCACTCTAACCACTGTGCCACCTTGGCTCTCGTATGTATGTATGTATGTATGTATTTTGCATTCACATGATTATGGAATGCTGCAAATGACTGTAAATGCATTCATATTGCCAAGCACCTGAAGTGTGATCACATGACTGAAGGGAGGGCTGAGTGTCAGAACTTATGAACCGGATCCGGTCCCCTTTTTCAGGTAGGTTGTAACTTCAGTCACTACATGATAGGGATAAACTGAGGACTACTTATAGTGGAAATGACAGGAACAATTCACACATGTGAAAGTTGTGGGGGTGGGGGAGTGGGACAGAGGGGAATAAATATATACGCTGTGTAAAATATGTTTTTTTTTTCATTTTAGGAGCTCTCCAGATACATGTGGACTTTCAGACTAAACTGGTCATCAGTGGTCATGCTGGCTGGAAGCTGAAATATGCACATCTCAAAACACCCAAAGTGGGGAAAGTTGATATAAAATGGATGAGTTCTTCTTTCCTATTCCAAATTAGTAGGTGTAATCATCCAATGAGGCTGAACATTGGGAGTTTTAAAACAGAGATTTCTCCATTTAATGCATAGTTAAACTATAGATTATCTACCAGAATTTCTAGCAATGCCCATCCACTTGGATAGATTTAATTCATATGTGTGTGTGTGTGCGCGCGCGCGCGTGTGTGTGTTTTCTTTCCTTTTCATAGGCTTTATGTGTATTTCTCTTTAGCCAGGTTCTTCCAACGTAAACCAAGATTTTTATGCAGCCCTAGTTCAGTGAAATCACAATCCACTAGTTTCTAGGCTTTTTTTTTCTGGCAGCCAGCAAATTCTGCTGCCCATTGGGAGACTAATCAACTAGGGCTGCATAAAAATCTTGGTTTACGTAGGAAGAACCTGGCTAAAGATATACACACACACACACTCACACACACACACACACACACACATATACACATATTTCTTTTTCCTTTTTCGTAGGCTTTATATGCAATTTCTTTCTATCCAGGTTCTACCTACGTAAGCTAAGATGTTCCTCAGCCCTGGTTCTGAGAAAAAAGAAACATTGTACCTTTTACAGGGAGGATACCTGAAATAGGGTGTGGCTCACTGATGAAGTCTAATAAGACAGAAATGGATCTATCTGAGCCTCCCACAGGCCAACACAGAGTTGCAGTCTGTTAGAAAATAAAAAGCCCAGAAGTTGTGAATGAGATTTCACAGAACCAGGGCTGAGGAACATCTTAGCTTACATAGGTAGAACCTGGCTAGAAAGAAATTGCATATATATATATATATATATATATATAGAGAGAGAGAGAGAGAGAGAGAGAGAGAGAGAGAGAGAGAGAGAGAGAGAGAGGGGGGATGCAACTATCAAAAGCTGCTAGTTTGAATAGCTATTAATTTGTTCTATTATCAGAATTAGTATGTATCTGAATTCAAACTGATAGGGAACATGACAAAAACATGCTATCATTCCTAGGTACTACTTGTCGTTTTCCCATAAACCTCTTGAGAATAATGAGTGCAGATATCTTAAAAAACTGGAATGATCCAGCACCTTAATATATTCTTAAGCCATTTTCAACATTGGTTGAAGAACAACAAAGAAAGTTACCACATGGCACAGGAACAAAAGCAATGCCATTTGCTGTAAAAATGCACACGAGTACACTCTTTGTAACTGGTTTTCATAAAAATGAAATCATACTAGCAGGTTTGGCTCAAGTACAAAGAGTAACAGAATGTTCTGAACTATCTTTCAAAGTTTACCAACTCATGCAAGCTTTTTAAATCATCTTCTATCCAGGAATCTGTCATGATTTATTATGTTTATACCGTCTTTCCTAGAACTACTCCAAATGAACTACCAGCATCAGTAATGAAGCAGCATGCTGTATCACGTAAAACAGGTTCACTAATCAAAACAAAAAACAAACAAACTAAAACCTTAGCTTGTTTGCCAACACCTGTTTGGTTTCCCAAACGATTCTCAAGAGTCACTGCTTAAAAGTCAAGGTTGTGTTGTCCTAGTGGTTCTTTCTCTGGCTGCACAGATTCTGTGTACTTCCAGCTACAATCTCATTCTCCCAGTAACTAACTCCAACAATTATTTTAATCACTTAAGGTCAAATTCTTGCCAGCCATTAATGGAATTCATCTGCTCCAGCAGGTTCAGATTTACTGGTTTGTATTCCTAGCCAGAAACTGATGATCCAATTTCTATTTTATACTAAAATTTCTTCTGACAGCAATATCATTTTTCACCATGCAGCATTCCAGATCAGAAAAACAGGTATATTTCATAGTTACATGCCACCATAGGGACTCTGGTAGCATTTACAAGGACTCATAAAACTATAAAAATCTGCAACTACAGGGTCTCCCTATAAGCACTTTTTATTTCAACATATGGAACAAACCCCAATGATTATTTAAATCACTTAAGGTCAAATTCTTGCCAGCCGTAAACGGAATTCATCTACTCCAGCAGGCTCAGATTTTTATATGTAAAAGCGATCAAGCTACATACATATACTATGCAACTTACTGCAACTCAGATGGATATACAGAAATTCAGCTTTTAGGATGAATTTAAAAATGGGTCAAGTTACAACACCTCAGGAGGCTGTGGGAGAACACAAGTCTCTGGAGTTTAAATAGGACAATGCAGTACATCCAAGGCTATCAGCATATTCATTCATTCACACACACCATCAAACTGTTCTAGGAGGTATTACAAAAGTGGCAGCGGGCACAAGTCTAAAAAACTGTGAGAAGATATAGATTGCGACAAGGCATTGGGACAAATACTTTTATTACTAATCATACTGCCTGCCACAAAAGAGAAATAAGACTGAATATTCTTTGGACTCCAGCAGGCACGCCTGCAGCTAGAGAAAAAAATTATACAGGGCTTGTATAATCTAGACTAGGATACATTTATTCTTGTTCCCAGTGCAGCAAATCTCACCATGCTGCCTTGGCAGCCCTCAGCTGATTGAAACAGACTCCAGTGTATCTCAAACCAACTGGCCAGTACAGATACAGCCTGAGGCACCTTCATGCATGCTGTTGTCCTCTGTCATCCTTCTCTTACTAACTGATAGCTGGAATGCCTGAGGCAACCTCAGTTGTTCTTCTGAAGTCTTCCTCCTCTTTGTGCCAAGCCTGGCGGTTTCTGGTCTGCCTTCAACCACTTTTTCATTTTAATATTAAGATCCCCGGTAAGATTGAAGTAATAATAAAATAAAAATAATGAAGAATAAAATAAAAATAATGAAGAATAAAATAAAAATAATGAAGAATAAAATAAAAATAATGATGAAAATGCAAAGCACTCCGATTATAACTGCCACCCACCTTGTGAAAGAGAAGATTTTGCAAATGATGGAGCCATTTGCCAATGAGGAAGGAAATCAGAAAGTGTCTGATAACAAACCTTATTAAAGGCATAAGATTTCACGAGCTTTATTAAAAGGCGTAAGCTCACAAAATCTTGCCTTCTAATAAAATTTGTTAGTCAGAAAAGGGGTTACCAGATTTCTGGTTTTCAGCTTTTTGCCACCACAAACGAACACAGCTCTCCTTGTAAAAAAAAACAACACCAAGAACACATTTTCAGACACTGCAGCTCAAAAGTCTAGATTTATAATCACAGTGGACATGAAGTGTGGTGGAGGCATCCTCAGTTTTGTGCAGAACTACTTCAGCTGGCGGAGAGATTTACGGGAGTTTGCTTCCTCTTTTTAATCAAAATAATGAAATTACAAGGCAGCAATGAACAATTCTATTTGCTTGGCATATGAGGGTTCTTTTTTTTATTCTCCCACTCACTTCCCCATACTTTCTGCCAGATCAAATGCTTGCCAAAACCTGCACTGGGCTGAAGAAAAATGTGTAACATGGCTTAGTCCTGTAATAAAAAGGTATTAAACTATATGCTAATAAAGGGGAGGGAGGTTGCTAGGCAACTCTGTGAAATGGGGGGGGGGGGATAGCTTTTGTTTTCAACTTGGGTGTTGCTGAAGGGTTAAACAAAGAAAGCCTGCTCATTTCCTCCTGAAGAGTTTTAAGTGAAGATACTGAAATATTCCAAATGTAACATATGAGGGTGAGATCCCAAGAACACAGGTTAATTTACATAAAACACCACCCCAGGTTGATCAACAAACATGAGGCTATTTGAATGTCATAGCAGTGGTATATTAAACTTGGAGACTATTCAAACATTACAACTTCAACAGAGAGGCCACCAGAAAGGGATCTGGAAGGTGGAAGAGGCAACATGAAGCTACACATAAAACAAGACTAAGATTTAAAATCTATTGCAGCATTGATTCCCCTCCATGGCTGTACAAATAACCAACAGCCATGTATGGTGCTGAAATGGAGAATTAATAATAGCTAAACCCGGCTTTGGCTTAGATACAATACTGCTAGACCAAAGTACTTGTGGCAGTATCCATGTGGATACTGCCACATGGCAGTATTAAAATTATTCTTTGGTTCTCTGAACCTCCTAAAAAAATATACTTGATAGCCTTAAATCACAGGAAGATACATGCCCTTTCTTCAGTTGTTTCTGGGGGCAAATGTGGGTATTTGTATATTTCACACAAAGCAAAAAGGTAATTGCTACAGTATTGCAGGTACGCCCCACCTATTCACAGGTGAATAACAAAAGCAAGATGTTTCAAATATAGAGCAATGAATACTTAACTTTTAAGTTGTGATGGCCCATGCTAAGTAATTTTCAATGTAGTGCCATTCAGAAAAAAATAAATCCTGTTCTACTTTATTATATATTTTGATGAAAGAAACTTTTTTTTCAAACTTCTTTCAAGAGGAAAATGTTGATGAAATTATTATGAGTAGTAAAGGTATCAGCCTTTTTTTTTTTAATTTACATGGTAATTTAGAGATGACAATGACAGTGAATATCCTGGGGATCTCCCCATACAATCTCCAGTTGTCTGTGGCAATCTCTCATTTCCTGGCCTTCAATGAAATCTCAAAGGAAGGTATCATGAGGCATTTTTTTTTTCCAAGACAGCGTCTACAGCCTGGGAAGCACAGGCAACTTGGAAAGTATCCAAGTGATGGAAATATATTGAACAAAAATAAGATCACAAGCAATATCCACCTTTTGCTGCTTCAAACTACAAAGTAAACTTGAAAGCACCACCAAGAGATAACAAAAAAAGTAGTTACGATAAATTTAACAAAAATTTCTCCATGTGGAGTGAGTTTCAAGCTAATTGTGAACCACCTAACTGGTTGTATTCTTTTCATCTCTCCATCTCTATGAAATTCTTTCAACAGGGCAACTAGAAGAAATAAGGGCTTACTGGAGAACTGGAAAGCTGGAACGTGGGGGGAAAAACTCTTACAAATCAAACCAGTGGTTCTTAAATTTATGAAGACCATGGAACGCCAAGCAATAGACTTATTCATTACTACTGCAGTAGTCCAACAATTCTTCCAAAGGCACCCTTTGTAAATTTTCTTCCAATAAAATGCAGAAAAGAATGATTCAGGCTGGAAAAAGTAATTACTGGTAAAATCTTTTCCCCCAGTACACGAGGGCAGCAGATATTGAAAGCAGCAAAAATTTCTAGACTATGGTGGAACTTAAGACACTATTTTCAAAGTCCTTGGAGAACTGTCTGGGACCAATAAGATAAGTTGGCAAGGAAATATAGGCGAAAGTGCCAAAAATATTCAGTGCTATTATGCTCAGTTCTGTCACTGTATCTCTGCTCCTATTTTTTTTCTACTTCACTCTGCTTCTTTGCAAAGTCATGATTGCTAGATTTTATAGGTAGATCTAGTCAAAAGATCAAATCCCAGGGATCTTCATCAAAGAGACAGATGAAGTGGAGCACTGCTCCAAACAACTAGCTTTCAGGGTCACGGTCTCAGATGGCTCACCATTAAACTAGGTGAGGGTATGAAAACTTGGCCAAGAATGAGTGAGTGCTTCAGGTTCCATGTTTGAGATGGGCACATCTGGTAACTGGCAGAAGGCTAAAGTTTGTTGCAGGTACTGAATGTACCAAGATAAATAGGTACCATTTCAGTGGAAAGGTAACAGCACTCTGTGATGTCATGCTGGCCACATCACCGTGGAAACGTCTTCTAACAGTACTGGCTCAATGGCCCTTGAAACAGAGATAAATACCACTCCATATGCACTTGCAATGATGGAGTAAAATATACAAGAACTCCTTTACCTTTACTATCCTACTTAATCAGTGAGAGTCTACATCGTTTGAAGCACAGAGATGGGATCTTGCACAACAGAATTGTGAAAATCTTTGTTAAGATATTTTAACAAGGTCACCATTCACCAGGATCCCACATTTTACACGTTTGTCTTACGTGACAAATGATGGTTAGATGCTAAAGACTTTTCTATTGTAACCAAGAGACAATTCAAAGATACATTGCTTTGAATTATTCTGAATTACTTTTCCAATGAACTCTGTGGGTTAAAGCAAGGCGCCATGACTTTCCACTCGAGGTGCTATAGCACTTGTTATGATGACATGTGAAATCACTTGTCAAAAATATGCACAGCACTGCATACACAACAATGACTTTGTGGTAAAAGGGGACCAGGAAGGCTTGTTATTTAGGAAAGACTGTTTAATCACAGAATATACTTTGCAAAATATTTGACTGATTTGGAAAAAGGAACTTGGATAGGAATGTTTTCCTATTTTCATTAAAAAAAATAGTTTGCACTGGGACTTGGGGTGTGTCAAATTTTTCAACTTTCAATTTCCAAACATTAGGAGTGCTCAAAAGTTGTGACATGCCTTGGGAATTGTAAAGATATTTTGGTTATTTTAATATAATTTAGATATACTTGATAAGTAACTACTGTACATAAATATCATAGCTTTTTAACATTTTGTTTGTTTCATTTACTCCATAGATACAAATACAGATATAGATACAAATATATACTGTAGATATAGATATTCCAAGAATAACAAATATTATGAGCATGATTAGCTTTGATTATCACAGAGAGTCAAGTATTTAATTGGATATTAGATCTGGTTGATTCTTAACATTCCGATACAACAATTAACAGATGCAATTCATCTTAAAAGGAACAGAAGCATATAAAAGAAGGAGCTATTGGCAATGTACATTAAACATTAATAATTAACAGAGAAACCCAACCAAAGGATTTGATGGAACTGTTGAGACCATCTAGATTAAAATAAGTGAATAAAAAACAGCCACTGTCAGGGACCAATATAAAAAATTGGCAGGGCAGAACCCAAAACAGCATTCATCATCCTGTTTTTCTTTCTGAAAAAACCTTCTTGTAATTTAGCCCATCTCTAAATTGTTTATTTGTTGACATGGCAGAGCTAACTTAGGATAGTTATCACCTCCCAACTTACCCTTTGTCACACCATCTTTGACATTTTTGGCATCAGTTTCAGATGCAAAAAAACCTAGCTAATGGAAAGGGAATGAGGACTGGTTATTTATTTGCTGGTGATTAATGGAGAAACTGAAGAAATCTGAAGGATCTCGTGGCTGCTCAATATTGCCCAAATGTAATAGAATTTTGTCCTTAAGGAATTTGTTTTTTAGTAGGGGGTATGTATTAATGCTCACAGAATTTTGCCTTGGAACATACACTGTGTGCACAATTATTAGGCAAGTATTTGGCCATATCATCATTTTTATGCCTATTTTCCACCTCCAAGCTATATAAACTTAAATGTGAAGTTGATATAAGCATATCAGGTGATATGTTTTTCTGTAGTGATGGAGGGTGTGGCCTAAGGAGATCAACACCCTATATCAAGGTGTGCATAATTATTAGACAGCTTCTTTTCCTCAGGCAAAATAGGCCAAAAAAGAGATTTAAAAGTCAAAAATTGTAAAGTCTTTCAGAGGGATGCAGCACTCTTCAAATTGGTAAGATATTGGGGTGTGATCACAGAACCATCAAATGTTTTGTTGCAAATAGTCAACAGGGTTGCAAGAAACGTGTTGAGAAAAAATAGATGCACATTAACTGCCAAAGATTTGAGAAGAATCAAACGTGAAGCTATCAGGAATCCATTATCCTCCAGTGCTGTCATATTCCAGAACTGCATCCTATCTGGAGTGCCCAGAAGTACAAGGTGCTCAGTGCTCAGAGACATGGCCAAGGTAAGGAAGACTGAAACCTGACCACCACTGAACAAGACACATAAGTTGAAACGGCAAGACTGGGCCAAGAAATATCTGAAGACAGATTTTTCAAAGGTTTTATGGACTGATGAGATGAGAGTGACTCGACGGACCAGATGGATGGGCCTGTGGCTGGATCAGTAATGGACACAGAGCTCCACTTCGACTCAGACATCAGCAAGGTGGAGGTGGGGTACTGGTATAGTCTGGTATTATTAAAGATGAGCTAGTTGGACATTTT
Source organism: Ptyas mucosa (assembly GCA_012654045.1). Classification (NCBI taxonomy): domain Eukaryota; kingdom Metazoa; phylum Chordata; class Lepidosauria; order Squamata; family Colubridae; genus Ptyas; species Ptyas mucosa. The sequence continues at coordinate 45,718,385 of WNWU01000004.1, read as the reverse complement.
CAGGTTGAAGATGGGCTCAAAATCAACTCCCAAACCTATTGCCAGATTTTAGAAGACACTTTCTTCAAACAGTGGTACAGGAAAAAGTCTGCATCTTTCAAACAGACCATGATTTTTATGTAGGACAATGCTCCATCGCATGCATCGAAGTACTCCATTGTGTGGTTAGCCAGTAAAGGCCTTAAAGATGAAAGATAATGACATGGCCCCCTTCCTCACCTGACCTACAACCTATTGAGAACTTGTGGGCCCTTCTTAAATGGGAGATTTACAGTGAAGGAAAACAGTACACCTTTCTGAACAGGGTCTGGGAGGCTATGATTGCTACTGCACAAAAAGTTGATCGTCAACAGATCAAGAAACTGACAGACTCCGTGAATGGAAGGCTTATGACTGTTACTGAAAAGAAGGGTGGCTATATTGGTCACTGATCTTTTTGTGTGTGTGAACTGTCAGAAATGTTTATTTGTAGATTTTTAGTTGTTTGTTTATTATTCTCACTTTAACAGATGCAAATAAATGAGTGAGATGGGCAAATTTTCATTTTTCATTTAGTTGCATAATAATTCTGCACACTAATAGTTGCCCAATAATTCTTTCCTCTGTCAAGTTCATCCAATCACTAATTGATGATAAAGCAGCTGCCTCATAATATAGTCTTAAATTGGGCATTTTGAGACCTCCTCTTTCATGTGTATCTTGCATTATCTTCTGCTTAACTCGAGGTCTCTTTCCTTGAATAGTTGTTCAATAATGAAATTAATCTTCCAAAATACAACTTGCCTAATAATTGTGCACAGAGTGTATAAAAGTTTAAAATCACAGATAGGAACATCTGGCCAGGACCTAATGCAAATTATCAGGATATCCCACCTGATCTGCAAGGCAACAAGCCATACTCATCTTCTCATAGCTACACATCAAGCCTCATCCCTCTTTCCATTAGCAGCAAGAACCAAATTTGCAGGGACCCAGCTAGAGCACTCATCGCTTTCTTGACTACCTGAAGCCTTCTTCAGGAACAGAGCATGTGGGATCACCAAGACAGAGCTCTCTCCATGCAAACAATTCATCTGAAATATGTGTGAATGTGGCTATGCTCAAAATGGAAGCATCATTTCCGAGGCAGAAGTCAAGTCCACACAAAGGAAGCAGAATAATGTCCTTATTCTTCATGTAGCATTAGATAATATATAGGTCTGTTCTAAAATGTGAGTGGTAATCAGTGGTGGTTTCAAAAATTTTTACTACCGGTTCTGAGGGTGTGGCTTGGTGGGCATGGCATGACTTGGTGGGTGTGGTTTCGTGGGTGTGGCAGGGGAAGGATACTGTAAAATCTCCATTCCCTCCCCACTCCAGGGGAAGGTTACTGCAAAATCCGCATTTCCTCCCGATCAGCTGGGACTCCGGAAGCAAAGAATAAATGGGGGCGGGGCCAGTCAGAGGTGGCATTTACCGGTTCTCTGAACTACTCAAAATTTCCACTACCAGTTCTCCAGAACGGGTCAGAACCTGCTGAAACCCACCTCTAGCGGTAATGTAGGGACTGCAAGGGTCATTATAGAAATGATAACTGAAGAGAAAATGTGGTAGAAAACATAGCTTTCTGTACTGCATTTTCAGTAGTCAAAGTGGCTCCATGCAGCTAACCACAACCATCATACAAAGCCACTGTGCAAAAATAATATATTATAATGCAATGTTGACAGTTTGTTTAACTGGCATGCTGGTATATAAAAATCAAGCCACTATGCCAATTACAAGATCTAAAACCAGTCTAAGACCAACTTTATAGTCACATTAAGGATTCCACTGAACATTTCAATTTGACACCTAACAATAAAGCTCTTATCTTAAAGCAGTAAAAAAAATATGACACATTTAACTACTTTCAGCTATGGTTTCTAACTATATTATAGCCTTAGCAATTTAAATGCAAACAGGGCAACCATATTATAACTCCATCCAAACACAGTAAAGACTACATGGATGTGAATTCAGGTCTGAAAAGAGAAAAGTATGACAGATTAATACTCAAGACCTGTACTAAGAATGAGTACCCTCACCTTCCTAACTACTTCCTTGAATTAATCCATGGAGCAGACACACAAGGGGAAGAAAAATTCTCAGGATGGATGTTTACAATGACATTTTCAAATACTGTAGATACAAAAGAGGGGTCCTTGTTGCTCTCTGAGCTTGGTTGTTTTCCTGCAGACATTTCATTACCCAAAATTAGATAACACCGGTGGTGTTGTTTGGTGATAAAACGTCTGCAAGAAAACAACCTCAGAGAGCACCAAGGACCCCTCATTTAAACCCTGAGCTACAAGTATTCTCCTTTACAGATGCAAAAGTGTAGTCCCAAAACCAGTGGTGGGATTCAAATAATTTAACAACCGGTTCTCTGCCCTAATGACCAGCTGGGTGGGCATGGCCAGGGGTTGTGACAGGCAACACTCAGCCTCCTGCACCCCCCCTGGGAGCAAAAATGGAGCGGGTGCGCTGCGTCCCCCGGACCCCATTTTGGGCCTAGTAGGCTTCCCTGTAGTCCCCTGGGAGCAAACACGGGCTGCAGGAGGGCTGTGCCGCACCCCCCTATGCCCCGTTTTGGGTCTAGTAAGCCTCCCTGCAGTCTCCCGGGAGAAAAAACGGACCACGGGGGGCCACACCACACCCCCACACTCCCCGTTTTGGGTCTAGTAGGCCTCCCTGTACTTACCTGGGAGCCAAATGGGGCACGTGCGGACTTCTGGAAGGGGCGGGGCGGGGAGGGGCCAGCTAGCAGTTTAACCAAAGTGGTACGAACCAGTTGAATCCCACCATTGCCCCAAACCTGATATTAGACCTAAGTAACCTCCACAGATTCCTTCAGAGTTCTTTTAATCACCAACTCCCATATGAAGACTCCTTGAACAGCGGTAGTCCTCCCTCTCCACACAAGTTTCTCCTTGGCAGGAGAAAGGCAATCCATCTCTGCAATTCAATCATTTATGAAACAGAATCTTTTCTTTCTGTTTTTTCACAATAAACCTTGGCAGTACTTTTCATAGAGTGGCCTCTGTAGAGAAATTAGCTAAAAGGTAGTCATTTTGTTTTCCTTTAAGAAGCTGATCTTGCTTTTCAATCCTGCCGTTGCCTCACCTTCTCTGCATGCTCTCTATCTTTATTGCAGTTGCAATCTATGCTGCGAGACTATTATTTCTCAGACACATTCTCCAGTTTTCAGACTTTACCAGAAGGTCTTTGATAGTTACCTTATGTGTGACCACAGTCTGGTTTTTTTCTTAAATAGATTTATTTAATAACAGTTATTCGTTTTTGGATATCATTGAGTTGGTTTTATAGATGTGAAATGCTATAGTGTTCTCATGGAAGCGTTATCATTCAGAAAGTGTTATGTCTTACTGTGGAGGCTTGCTATGTTATTGTATAAGCAACCATGAGCCTGATTGGAGTTGGCAGCATACTAATTTAATAGGTAAATAATTAAAAGATTATCAGCAAATAATAAGTGGGAAGGAAACTGGAATTGGCTTTCTTTGCATGGACCCATCTTTTTTCCTTATCTTATTCTGCCATGCAACAATCCTCTAAGAGAAGGGTGAAGTATTCTCATTCATCAGACAGAGAAATTACACTTCCCCAATACTCATCCAGATGGAATTTCTTTTGAATTAAAATCTGTATTTCAAAACCCAAACCACTTCTTGTTGCACATATAAGCTAAAGAAACAGTCTCAGCCACAATATGCTGCAATCTCTACAAGGATGCCATTAACAGATCATTCTTAGACCTAAAATGATGTTTCAAGAGTTTTCCCATCACAGTAAGCCAGAATGAAGCTTCTTTGCTCTTAAACTTGATATTAAACTCTTGCAAGTTACATGGATGAGTCGACGTTGCCAGACAGGTAAATTCCCATGTGAAAATGTAGGACCAATTTAATTTTTACTATATGTTCTATTTGGATTCAGAAAAAAAAAAGGAATAAGAAGAAACCATCACAATTTTATGACGGTTCCACATTTGCCTCCCAGACATTATTATATAATCTGTTTATTCCATCCTATTTATATGAATAAAAGTATCCAGGTTCCATACAGTTTTTTTTTAAAAAAAAACAAGTTTTAGCCTTTTAAAACTGTAGGATAAAGACAGCATCTGATTCTAGACACTAAGCAAAGACTTTTATCGGAAGCACAATAAAGCTATATCAAGGATCTGGTGCTGATCGAAGTGCACATTTTTAAAAACGGTGCTGGAAACAGCCCCAATGTTGTTAGCAGGAAAGATTGCCTTACAGTGAATGAGAAGGCTCCCACAGGGTCAACATGGATCAAGGACTTAATGAAAATATGTCACTATGGAGGACAGCAAACTATCTATGACAGGATAAAAATTACCAAAAAGTTGAAGCAATCTGGAAGATCTTTTCCAAACTACCTTGGGAATGACATATTGTCCATATATTTGGTCTAAGCCAGATGCACAGACATAAATAAAAAAATTCAAGATGCAGCAAGAGGTACAACCTGGCAACTAAAACAATCTCACTCATCATACTTTAACATCAAAGCAATTAAGTAATAGACAAAAGTACATGCACATTAAATTGACCGAAAAAAAGAAGTCAAGATATGCAAGTTAAAACTTGTTAATTCTAAAAACTAATCAGGAATTTTGAAAAAAAACACCACATCTGGAAATCTATCCAATAAATTATTACTTGGGATTAATATATATAACTGCAATGAAAGGCAGTTTAACTTTCATCATTTAAAACTTTCCATTCATTTCTCAGAGATCACAACAGGTTTGTATAGAGAAAGGATAAGCCAATAAGCTGGCCAGTACAACTTTTAGAGACAGGGTATAGACAGGCAGATTATAGATTTACGGCTGAGGAAGACTGGTACAGATGGATGGGGAGCAGGAAAAAACTGTAAGAACTGTGATCTGTTCAAATTTTTAATAGCTATGTTTGTTGTTTTATAGTCACTGATTTTTTTTTTTTTTTTGAGAAAGAGGAAATCCTATAATCAACACTGGCATGTTTTTCTTTTTAAAAGAGAGTAAGGAGCAGCAATTTTGTTTGTGGAATTTCAATTCGGAGGGAGGGAGGGAGGGAGGGAGGGAGGGAGGGAAGGAAGGAAGGAAGGAAGGAAGGAAGGAAGGAAGGAAGGAAGGAAGGATTCATGAAATGTTTGAATGGAATCAATTATAAATGCATAAATGAAACTAAAGCTCACAGGGTTACACAAAATATTTTTTTAAAGGTTAGATATCAGAAGAAATACAAGAAACATTCTGTCTGGACTTCCAAGAAAGAAATGACAGCAGAGCCAATAACCATGGCAGAATGAATACCTGGAATGAAAAGCTGATACTTTGCAATTCCACTTTGGATAAGGAGAGAATTTGGATTTCCCAAAAGTGCTCCAGACAACTGTTCCTCATAAGGAGACTGCAAAATGTTCTCTGGGAAACAAGGAAACATCCTCATAACCCAATTGCAGTTCAAAGTTCGTATACTTCCTTTATTAATCACCTCTGGAAATTGTTGTTAATTGCTTTTTAGATATAATGGCACATTTTCTTAATACTAGATGAATTTCCTTCCATTTTTAGTGAAAACAGTTCTATGCAAGTTAAAAGGATTTTTTTTCTTTTTTGTGAATAAATAGCAAAAGGATAATAAAGCATTGATTTTGGAAAATTATAAATGGACTAAAGGTCAGGATGGCTTTGAATATTTAAAATATACAATTAAATGATATGTTGAAGGTTGGACACTGCCTGTTGTCTTTGACATACAACCGTAATGAGCCTATCCATTTACACTCATATGTTGTGATGGTCAAATGTCATGTGATCAACCTGATCTTACAACTATTTTTCAGTAGTTGTTAGGCAACCTCAAGCCATAAAACTAATACGGCAGTGTTAAGGATATTGTTGTGTTAACCAACCAGCAAAGCGTAGCGCACAGGGAAACAGTGCTGAGAGCAATGAATAAAATACATACAAACTGGTTTATCAAAGTTTTTACTTTGTAGTGAAAAACAATCGCATAGTCTTTAGTCAATCCACGTCTTAGCCATTCAAATCAGTCCAGTGATACAAAAGTCTTCTTACCATACAAACAGCAGTAGGTAATAAATAGCAGCAAGTTCACACTGGTAACAGGTCACAATGGTAGTATATCCACCCACGATGATAGCAACTCCACACACGATGGTAACATATCCATACACGATAATAGCATATCATCAATGACCTCATTTCAGCTCTCTTCTTAAATACAGTTACAACAGTACTTATCCAATTAGGATACAATGACTCAGCATTACAATGACTCAGCAGTACTTCTTAAAGTCATAGAATACATATCCATGTTAAAGTCATAGAACACATATTTGTCCATATATTGTCTGGACAACCTGTTAGGCTTATACCATATCCTAACAGGCAGGCATTAAATAAATATGGATTTATTAAGCAAATTCATTGTTTGCTGTGGGGCAATTTTGCCAAAACCCAAAATTAACTTCCAGTTTTCAGGAAAACCTCCATAAAATGCAATCATGTGACCAAGGGATGCTACAAAAGACCATAAATGCAGTGTTGCTTAGTGCCTGAAGTAATTAATCCTGCCACATGAACACAGGGGAGGAGGGCAACCAATGGAACTTGCCAGATTATAATTCCCCTTTTCCAAGTAGATTGTAATTTCAAATGGTCACTAAGCGACCTGTCTTAAATTGAGGATTATCTGTAGACTAACCAAAATGAATTAAAAATAAAGTTAAAGGAGAGCAACACTTTTAAAAAAAAAATTATTCATATGCCGCCCTTCTCCGGAGACTCAGGGCGGCTTACAATGCGCTAAGCAATAGCCTTCATACTTTTGTATATTTTATACAAAGTCAGCTTATTGCCCCCACAATCTGGGTCCTCATTTCACCTACCTTAGAAAGGATAGAAGCCTGAGTCAACCTTGAGCCTGGTGAGAATTGAACCCACAGTAATTGCAGGCAGCTGGATGTTAAATTTATTAACACAGAATGGAGCAAAATATTTTAATATTGGACATAATATTGGATATAGAAATAAAATCAGCTGATGTTTTACCAAACCAAAGAATGACCTGAATATATTTTTTTACACTGGACTTACAAAAGAAATCTGTTAAAGTTGTGAGAAATTTTGTGAGAATGGACAAAGAAAAAAATGAGAAGAAATTAAGTTGCAAGACTTTGAGGTAAATAAGGTTGTCAAAAGTAAAAGGAAGAAATACAAACATAGTTTATTTGATCAAGGTTAAAATAGATGTATGTTATCTCTGGTAATCCTTAATGAAATTTTGCTGACCAAAACTGAACATTGAGGCTTTAAAGATCTGTCAATACAGTAAAAAGAGACAAAATATGGGGGGGGGGGGATCATTTGTGATATTTTGAGAGAAGGTGCTAAGTTATTAAAATTGTTTACACTTGTAGTTATCATATTCTTTCTTTTATGTACTTTCTTCTATTTTTATTCTTGTATGTTTTAGTTTGTATTATTTCTTATCTTTTTAACTGTAATGCTTGACAAAATTACTATAAAAACATAGTATTCTCTGCATAATAATTAGCAAGAAAATAAACATTGAAATAAACAAAATTTATTTCCAGAAAATGTTATTTAAAGATTGACTAGATGAAAATTCTGATTCTATCACTCCATCCTTATAAAGCAGCGGATTATAAGAAGCAATTTAAATTTCAGCATGGAACTGAAGCCAGCATTCCAAAATATTGCTATAGATTTATTAAAGAAATTTAAGCACAGCTAAATCTTAAAAGTAGAGGAATTTAAAAATACAGAGTCAGCAGCTTTTTGCGAAAATTGCAAACTACAAGGAAGTCTTTTGTAAAATCAGTTCAATACTCATACACTATTTTTGTTTATTTCTCTACTTGCAGTGTTATCTGCCTGAACCAATATGTACTACCTCTGCTCTGAGAAACTCTAGGCTCTTGTGAGGCATCAGACAAGGGGAGAATAAATACTGACCTTATCTTTAAAAAGGGGGGGGGGAGAGATCTAGGGAATTACATACTAACAATCTGACATTGATGCTTCGGTTTCTAGACCAGATTATAAAGAAATAGATCTGAAGTATGTATAGTTAATATTGTAAGTCCAATGTGGTAATTATGAAAAGTCAACATAAATTTAAGCTCAAGTCTTGAAACATTCATGTTATCTCCTAGATAACGTTCTTCATAGAACCAGTTTTGCTTAATGATTAAGGCACCAGGCTTGAGTTCTAGTCTTACTTTAGGCCAGTGCTTCTCAATTATTTTCTGTCATGCCCCCCAGGAAGAAGAAAACATTTTTCGTGCCCCCTGCGCGACTGTAAATAGTATCATTATTAGAAAAAGGTCTGTTCTCCTTGAAAGGGAGGAGCATGCGCAGTCACATGTACTGGCTTAATGCTCACTATCGATGCAAATGTCAGCAGCGGTAGCCCGATTTCTTTAGCAAGTTTGATTAATTGGGGCAGCATTATGTTTCACAGGAGAAGGTCACTGTCAGTCATTTGAGCATCAATTGGGCGCACATCCGTCGGGCAACAAAGTAAGTGTGGACGGACGTCCCACACTAAAGATGGCTCCAACAGGCTCGTGTCACAAGGGTTTTGGACAGCCAATCAGATGCCGAGGTCAAATGCGCCCCCTTTTACGGAGCCTCGCGCCCCCCCTGGGGGGCGCGCCCCACTATTTGAGAAGCACTGCTTTAGGCATAAAGCTATCTAGACCTCTCTCAGCCCTAGGAAGGAGAAGGAGGAGGAGGGGGAGGAGGAGGAGGAGGAGGAGCAAACCACTTCTGAAAAGAGAGAAAGAGAGAGAGAGAGAGAGAGAGAGAGAGAGAGAGAGAGAGAGAGAGAAATGTACATATGTGTGTAAATAGATTGGCATGATAATTAAGTGCATGTATAGCTATCTAAAAAAAATATTAAAATGTTTTTCATTAAAAGATCCAATGTGAGATATCGGATGCTGCAACCTTCAGTCCTTGCCCCATATTCTTCAACTTTGTAAATTAATTATTTGGATGAAGAAATGGAAGAAACGTTTATCAAATTTGCAGATAACAAAAAATTATGTGAAATAACTCATTATCTAGACATAAAATTTAAATTTTTTTGGATAGGCTAGGCTAGCTAATCTGTTGGTAACAGAATCAAATTAAACAGAAATCAAATACACAGATACAAGATGAGGGATATCTCCTTTCATAAATATGAGTAAGTACTGCAATATAAATAAAGTTGCAAAAAATGCAAGTTTCTAATTTCCAAATCACAATAAGCAAGCTCCATTTTACTCTGTATTGGACAGGTATAATCTTCAATGCAGTATTCTGGACTCAACATTTCAAGCAATAGGTTGCAATAGGTTCAGAGCAGGGCAATGAAAATAATTGAGGATTAGAAATTAAATTCTATGAAGAGCGATTGAAAAAATGAGAAATAGTTATCTTGGAAAAAGAAGACAGAAGACACAGTAATCTTGAAATACAAAACAAGATGTTCCTAGAAAAAGATGGGAGTCCCGTTTTTCTAGAATGTAGGACACGCAGAGTAGTATCTCTATGTTACAGGATGGCAGATTCCAATTGAATGGAGGGGTGGAGCCAAACCTTCACAATAAGAACAATACAATACAGGTAATCCTTGACCACAACCACATTTGGGATCAGAATTTCCAGCTAAGGAAGGCAGTTATTAAATGAGTTATGCTCGACGTTGTGCCACAGTTTTTTTTTGCCAGATATTAAGCAAATTATTGCAGTTATGTTAAGTGAAGCAGAAGGACATTAACATAATCTAGCTTTGCCCATTGCCTGCTTTTCAGAAGCCGAATGGGAAGGATGCAAATGGCAAACACACAACCCCCAGGATCGTGCAACCATCATAAATACATGCTGGTTGCCAAGCATTCAAATTTTAATTGTGTGACTGTGGGGTGCCGCGTTGGTTGTTAAGTGCGAGGACCAAGTTATAAGTTACTTTTTTCAAAGTTGCCGTTGTAACTTTGAATGGTCACTAAATGAATGGTTGTAAATCAAGGACTAGCTGAAATGGATCCAATCACTTAAAACAGATGGTTGACTCCAGAGGTGAAATCTAAAATTTTACCCTACCAGTTCTGTGGGTGTGGCTTTGGGGGGGGTGTCCTGTGACTGAGTGGGCGTGGCCAACTCAAAGTCACTCACAGCCACGCCCACTCAG
>WNWU01000004.1:45681899-45707999 GCA_012654045.1 Ptyas mucosa | reverse complement strand
GAACCCAGTTGGAAAACTTTTTAAATTTCTATTCTGCCGGTGTGTCCTTACCTTTCTCCCACAGCTCCGCCCACCCGCCCCATTCCCCAGAGTCAGGGAATGCACCATTCCCCAACTCCTGTTGCCCACCTTTCTCCCGCAGCTGGCTGTCAGGGAAGGCAAGTGCCTGAAAAGTACCAGAGTCGCTCACTCTCCTTGAATGAGCCGCTCTGGTCCACGCACCGGCTGCACAAGTGTACACTGTTTATTAATTCAGCGGCAGGTTGGACGTGCGCTTGCGCAGCCAGTGCGTGGACCAGAGCGGCTCATTCAAGAAGGAGAGTGAGTGACTCCGGTACCTTTCGGGCGCTTGCCTTCCCTAACAGCCAGCTGTGGGAGAAAGGTGGGCAGTAGGAGTCGGGGAATGGTGCATTCCCCAACTCCGGGGAATGGAGCGGGTGGACGGAGCCTCCAGCTTCCATTGCTACCAATTCTCCAAACCATTGGCCATCATCACTACCTACTCACCCGAGCCGGTCCGAACCGGGAGCATTTCACCCCTGGTTGACTTTCTCTTAATGGATGTGTTTAAGTAGAGGCAAGACATCCTTCTGTCAGGGATGTCTTAAATTGGATCCCTGGAGGATGTTAACCTAAATGGTTCCTTTCAATGATTCTGTACAAGCTTAAACCTATAATCAAAATTATAGTATATATCCGTGATGGCGAACCTATGGCACGCATGCCAGAGGTGGCACACAGAGACCTCTCTGTGGGCACACACACCGCCACCCCAGCTCATGCACGCTGGCCAGCTGGTCAGGTTCGCAGCACTCTGGCTTGCACGCATGCACATGCGTCTTCCGGTTTGGGCACTCTGTGCCAAAAAGGTTTGCCGACACTGGTATATATACTTTGAGAACTGTGCATTTTGCGGGATGTTTTAGCCCTATAAAATGCTGGATCAGTAATGAAATAGTTCAAAAAAACACCACTAAGGACAAAGTACACACAGCTTGCTAATCATTAGCCTTGTACTAGTCCAGTGAAATTAATTGAGAGGTATGTAAAACCAGAGCCAGTGGAGTTTTCAACAGCAATGAATGGCAATCATATCATTTTAATGAATACAGTTTTCTAATATGCTTGTTTCAAGAATAAAACTAAAATTAGTACCTTTTATTTAAGTTGCAATTCCTAGCATAATGTTTTGCAATAGAAACATCACCAAATTTAGTATGACTCACTTCTATATGTTCCATGCTAATTGTTCACCTTTGTAAATACCAATTAACATTCATACAGTACTCATAACAGCTCCCCTCCAAGGCTTTAACACAACGCTCCAGGCCATTAGTGATTAAATTTGTCATTAAAACCACACACTCCACATCAAGGTCTTATAACCCTGCAAATGTCTAGGTGACAAAAGTTAGACAGATCTTATTATCAAATGCACAAAGTTAGTAATATGCTACTATTTCACCCATAATTTATTTATTAATTTTTAATAAAATTTTTGGATAACCCTGGAAAGAGAAAAGCGTTCAAAGGTTTTAAATGCATTATATAAAAATACCCAAGATAAAATCTTGATAATATAAGATTTGATACACATACACACTTTTATTATCTGACAACACTAACTAAAATCAAATGCACAATTTATATACGTATCATATGCAAGTCCAATCATAGACTGAACTAGCGTGACAGATTAGAGTGGAGTTGCAACGATATAAAATAAGGTATTGAGACTCTAGAAAGAGTGCAGAGAAGAGCAAAGATGATTAGGAGACTGGAGGCTAAAACATATGAAGAACGCTTGCAGGAATTGGGTATGTCTAGTTTAATGAAAAGAAGGTCTAGATATCTGCCAATATCTAAGGGGCTGCCAAAGAAGAGAGGCTCAATCAGTGGTGAAATCCAATTTTTTTTACTACCAGTTCTGTGGGCATGGCTTGGTGGATGTGGTGTGGCTTGGTGGGCATGGCTTGGTGGGCATGGCAGGGAAAGATACTGCAAAATCTCCATTCCCACCCCACTCTGGGGCCATCCGGAGGTGGTATTTACTGGTTCTCCAAACTGCTCAAAATTTCCGCTACTTGTTCTCCAGAACCTGTCAGAACCTGCTGGATTTCACCTCTGGGCTTAATCCAATTCTCCAAAGAACTTGAAGGCAGGACAAGAAGCAATGGATGGAAATTAATCGAGGACAGATCCAATATTGAAATAAGAAGATTCTTGACAGTTAGAACAATTAATCAGTGGAAAGTTCACCTTCAGAAGTTGAAGGGTGGGGAAATTGGACAGCTATTTGTCTGAAATAGTATAGGAGCTCTTGCTTAAGAAGAGGTTGGACTAGAAGAACGCCAAGGTCCTTTCCAACTCTGTCATTTTGTAACTAAGTTTGGATCCAGCCTAAGGTTTTTCTCAGAATTCACCCTGGTAATTCTAAAGTAGCTTTGACAAAATTAGCTGGAAATTCTAGAACAGACCTTACCTGGAAGTTAATTATCTAACCAGTGAATTCTACAGTGATTCAGACAGTAAGACAGTAATACAGACAGAATAATAAGAATGTTATGTTAAAAAAACAGAATATGACAAAAAAAATCAAATAATGATATTCCATTAGTTCAAATGAAGGAAGTGTCTGAGTAATGTTAGGAACAAAGTGCAACTTTGGTTCAGTTGAATTACAGTTCTGAAACTATTAAAAAAAAAGCTATGAAATTCAAATGCAGACAATCCAATTAGATGAATTCTTCAACTGGATACTGCAAGATCTCTTCTGACTTTACATAATAACTATGCTGGCTTCAGTTATATCAGTGTGTACATCATTATATGTTCAAAGGGTAACATACACGATTGTGTTTCTAAATGGGCATGAGACTCATCAAGGGATGTATACTTTCATTTCCATGAATTTTAGAACATGTGGCTATTTGTATAATGCCACCAGCTACTAAAGAAAATGGAAAAAAGAAAAAGAAATATTGTTTATTCTACTGTACATTTTCTTCACTAAGAATTAAAATGATTTTGTGTCTGCCTTTCATTTACTAGTATAATAACAATAGCAAGCATAGTTGTTGTCAAAATGTGCCTTTGTCTCAGTAGAACAAAACAGAAAGAAGATACAGTACAGTAGTTTCATCTTGACAACACACCATCATGGCAGAAACAGAAAAAGTCACGGATGGAAAAGTGCTCAACAAGTGAATGTGTCCTTGCAGCTGTTTTTCTACTTTTATTTTTACTTTTTTTTAAACAGTTGTATTGTTATTTATTTTAAAGTTGTTGGATGCCCAAAATCATATAAGTGACATGGATGACCATATAAATCAATAAATAAATATCTCTAAGAAATATTTTATTGGTTGGCTAGAAAAGACATGAAATACTGAAATGCATGTGAGGCTCAAGGAACTCTGTTCCAATCTCCTTATTAGAAATTTTGATTTTTGATTTCGACAAGACTTCCATGATCAGCACCTCTTTTCTCGAAAACATTCTACACCTGTATCTCCAGTCACACTCATAGCAATAGCACTTAGATTTATATATCGCTTCATAGTACTTTACAGCCCTTTCTAAGTGGTTTACAGTCAGCATATTGCCCCCAAAAATTTGGGTCCTCATTTTACCCACCTCAGAAGGATGGAAGGCTGAGTCAACCTTGAGCCTGGTGAGATTTGAACTGCCATCTCAGCAGTCAGCAGAAGTAGCATGCAGTACTGCACTCTAACCACTGCACCACCATGGCTGATAGCAAGCATCTCTTAACAGTATTTGACCCACATCTACATCTCAGCAGCCTCTGGCTGCTTCTGTTGTGGTCCGCCAGCAGCCTGCAGATCTGGCAGCAGAGTCAGACAGTGAGGAGACTGGGGAGGAACATGGGCCAGTCCTGGAGTCTGGGAAAGGCTCGGACAAGAGCTCTCTGTCAGAGGCAGAGATGGGGCCAGGGCCAAATGGGAGTTATGTGCTGACTCCGGAGCCTCCAGAGTCTGACGTTAGCGAGGCAGAGGAACAGGGGGAGCCTGTTCCAGTGCATGCATGCACAGAGCTGCCAGAAGGCAAGAACAGTTAAGACAAAAGAGGCAACTCGGGAGTAAGGCTTGGAGATGATTGGCCCCTCCCGTAACACATAAAGGAGGAGCAAAGGCATGTGAGCCTTTGCAGGAAGCAACTTTGTTCGTGCAGGTTGGTTTAAATTCTGAAGCTCCGTTTTGACTCTGTGCTCCGTGTGGCCTTGCAAAGCTAATTGCCAATTAGGTCTTTAACAGCATGTCAAGGGAGATAAAGGTGGGTGCTTATCAGTCAGTCTGTGGTAGACATCTGTCGGACTCTTTACAAACTATTTGTGACTCATCACAGGCTGTAAATGAACAGAATTCACAGCCGTTGAAATAAAGAGAGGGTTTTGGGGACTAATTGTGTGCTTTTTACTGTCTCAGGAAGCCTAGGTCAGAACAGCTTCCTTAGATAGCATACAATAAACACACTTTGCGTTTCTTTATAGCTTGTGCCTGGGAAAAACAGAATTGAGGGAGACAGACGGAGCACCTCAGGGTAACCCAGAGGTTCCCAATCTTTTTCGGTTCGCGGCTCCCATAGCAATCCGACTTGCAACTGCGCATGCGCACTAGACGTTTCAGAAATGGCGCATCAGCGTTAGACCCAGCGGGCGGAATATTTCGCGGCGCCCTTATGACGATAGCGCGGCTCCCCAGGGAGCCGCGGCTCACACTTTGGGAACCACTGGGGTAACCTATCCCATCCTGTCTGGTATTATTCCTTCATAAAATAAAGAGGGTTGCCAAAGCAAATAGTTGCAGTTGCAAGGAACAGATTGAACGACAAGGGAAGGCATATGACATACTGAGGTAAATTTAAAAAAAAAAAAAAAACCAGGGAAAATGCTTCAGTCTTTTTTTCTCCAGGGTATCACTGTTATTAGGAAGACAGAAGAGACCTACTCAGGATGCCAGTTTTGAGGCGCAATCTTAGACACACTTAACCGAGAGTGATCTTCATTGAACATAATGAGATTTAATTTCAAGTAAATATGCGCAGGATTGCACATCAGGGCTTTCTCCTTCTTTAAAGATTATTAGATTTTCACCACAGGGGGAGAGAAAGCACTTTTGGGATTTCCCTCAGAGGTGTCGAAAAGCCCTTTATCTTCACAACAAGGCTTTAATGGAGTTCTGAAACCACAAAATACCAAGTTGTTTTGTTCGGGGTTTGTTTCTCTCCTCCCTCCCCCCCTTCAAAGATACTCGCATGAGAGCAGGGAACAGGAAGCCAACCCGTCCGCATCCCCATCCCCATCCCCGTCCCGTCCCCGTCCCCGAATTGTGTCCTGGAGTTTGCCTCGGATGAGAGGGGGGGGGGGGGAACCAAAAACAAATCAAAGCATTTACCCATGAAGTCGCGCTCCATTATCTCCCTGCATTTTCTCTATAAAGTTGTTCAGGGTAAACAACTCAAGTTTCTCAGTAGGGAAACCAACCTCTCTTTTTGTAAATTCACAGCAACCTGCTATATACTACTATCAGTGGCCAACTTAATGCTAAGGAAAATACTTTGGGGTGGTGGATTTTGGGGTTTTTTTTTAACTTTCTCAAAAAGTCCAGGAGAAAGATCTTTTAAAAAGTTGTCCTTGCCGCCCCCACGGCTGGAAAGTTTCTTCTCCCAGACTTCCCCACCTGAGCCGCGCCCCTCTTTTCGTCCCTTTCCCCACCGCCCCGTTTGGTAAAGTGGGGTACCTCGATATCCACGGGGTCTCGGCTAAGCAAGCGATTCATACTTTCCCCCTTTTCTCTTTGCCGCGCCAAAATAAAAATTAAAAAAATGTAAGCGACCGAAAGGACACACCGGGCAACGCCCGCAGGGACGGACAAGTACCCACGTGACTTTGCGTGTGCGTGTGTATGTGCATGCGCGAGTGGCTTGATCTTCAAGCCTGCTAGAGTTGTTGCTACCTTGCCTTGGATTGGGGAACGCAAAGGGTTCAATAAGCCCTTTTTGCCAACTACGTGAGCCGAGTTGTAGATATGACTCAAGGCTAGTGACTTGACTAGCCCGCAGGTCGGGAATCTTCGGCATGCCAGGCGTAGATAAAAAGAGTAGCATCTTTGCTCTAGAGCCACGCGCAAAACCTGTAGGTTTCGCAGCGTAACCAGGTTTGGGCTCCCGGCTTTCTTCTTCGTTTGGGATCTAAAACAAAGGAACGATTCACCTTTTAAGGCAATATCTGGGGACAAGGGAGTGACAAACGACTTTTCGTCCGTTATGGTGATCAAATCCTATGTAGGATCGGTTGGAAACGGGGGGGGGGGGGGGGGGGGAAATAGGCAAATGGCATCAAATGGATTAGGCACGGTAAAAACGCCAGAATGTGTAATAATCAAGTATTCTGCAGACGTCACTTTTCAAACGTGGGGGTGGGGAGGAGGAGGAGGAGGAGGTTTGGCAACCGAAGAGATTGCTAAATTGCAACAGCCGAGGACGTGCACGTCGGAGATTAGGCAAAGGCAGAGTTGGGCTAGATCCAAAGCAATCAACGCGGAGCCTCCCAGCGTGCTCAACTCTAGTTAGGGAAGCCAGCTTTGCCTGTTGCTCTGTAATTACTGCGCCATGACGGCAGACAATTCTTAGCTGGGCAATGGGCGAAGGCTTTGCCTGTTGAATTTCTGCATGTCAAAAGGTCTTCTGCTTAGGGGGCAAAACAGAAATTCCCAAAGGAGGGAGGGAGGGAGGACGGACTGCTTGAGGTTGATCCCCTGTCCAGAGAGGAGGTTAGCTAAGGCTCCCCAGGATGCCATGGAGCCCAGAGAAATTTGCAGCAAAGATGGCCATCTTGAGGAAAAGAAGCTCCATCTACCTGTTGTCAAATGTAGCCTGTCTGGCAAAGGAGACAACCCATAGCAAATGGACTAAAACTACAGGTAAAGGTGGTTTCCTCCCATTCTAAGGAGAGGGGAAAATGTACACTCCGTTTTTTTTAAAGTGGAGGAAATCTCCAAGCTTTCCCAAAAGTTCAATGAGCAAAGGTAATCCCCATCTCTCAGCTTTTGCCAGAACACTTGGATCCCAGAGACATAATGCATATTATTTTCCCTCTTAAGCCTGCTGCCTTTCTATGTGCCACTCATCTGCCTCCGATTTTCCCCTGGCGATGCTAAGAGGAATGACCCACTTGCTCTGTACAACAGCAGAGCGGGAGAAGGTTAGACAAGGAGGAAACGAGCAACCAGTATCGCTCACTGACCGGGTTCACAAAACAAACTGAGGCTAAAATGGGACTGCATCGTTCAAGGTTCTCACCTTTGGCTATAATCCTGGCTAGAAAAGCTTTTGGAAAATAGCCAAGATGAACCTGGTGGTTTATTGCTTTGGACATCTCCAGTGACATAAGTCACACAGCCACAATGTTTTACTGACCTATGTTTAGGGTTTAGCATTTTGAGCAGATCCTCTTGTTCAACTAATATATTGTTTAATATATTTTGCAAGGCCAGAAAATGGGTTCACTCACTAAATGATCAGATTGGACATGTGAATGCAGCCATTGAGATCCCCCCAGGAAGTTCTGAGGTTAACTCTCACTCTTCTGCCTCTGCCTCTGTTGATTCTGGAGAAACTGCAAAGAAAGTGGGCAGGGCAGGGGACTAAAAATAGGAGCACTGATGTGGGCAGGGGAAGATATGTGTGGAAAGACTGCAGGTAATTTCCTACCTGGACCTAGTAGTAGTTCCATAGGTGGGTGAAGGAGGGTGGTGTTTTCAACTAGCCAAATCCATATTTTAGAGAAGGATGCTCACACTTCTACTGTAGCCCATCCCATTCCAGATAAGGCACTATAGAGGCTCGACAGGACCCCCTGCCTTGAATGCAACATCTGTTTTAACAAAGCAAGGCAAGCAGTAGCAAAACCTTCCAGGGAATAAGTACATGGTAGAATCTGAATTTCTGCTTTGACATATCTACTTCCTACTTCCCAACACCAGGCCTCCTGGTTCTGGAGATTTTCCATCTTTAACTCATCATGTCTTCTCCAAATAGAGCAGGTGTGCAATCTGGGGGTCTTCTTGGATTCACAACTCATGTTTAAAGGTGTGATGGGAAGGGGGGAGTCTTGTGCACCAATTACACCCATTGCTGGACCAAGAGGTCTTCCTCATAACCACCTATGCCTTAGTCACTCCTGCTTTGGAATTGTCTAATGCACTCTTCATGGGGCCACTCTTGAGCATTTGGAAGCTGCAGCTGGTCCAGAATACAGCAGTGCAGGCAGGTTTTGGGATGTCCTGTTGTGTTGACATATCACTGTTGCCCCATGAGCTGCCCTAACTCTGGTAAGTTTCCAGATCCAATTAAAGGTGCTGGCTACCACATAAAAAGCCCTCTATGGCACAGGATCAGACTATTTGTGGGACTGTCAGTCCTACCAGGTGTAATAGCGAGGACATGTTCTAGGTCTCCTCCATCAAACAATACCATATTGTTGGATCCTGAAGTTGTCCCTACTCTGTTGCTGTGCTTACTGTGTGGAACCTCATTCCACCAATGATCCAGATGGCTCTGAACCTGTTAGTCTTTCATAAGGCCCTGAAGACCTGGCTTATCCTCCAAGAATTTTGGGATAGACAGTTAAGAAAGCTCTGATGATGATGTGGTTTTTGTTTTGGAAATTAATTGTTCTACCAGCGCATCATGGGTTTACATTATGATGATGCTGCTTGGAGTCACTGCTGTGAGATGGGCTGCTTCATAAATAAACATAATAGATCAAGTTAAAACTGATGTCCCCTCTTTCCAGATCCAGGAGACCTTCTTCCTAATTTCATATGATAAATTAACAAGGCAGCTAAATCTCTTCATTCTCCAAGACTTAAGTGCTGGTCCTTTGTGGCCAAGAACGAGTCCATCATGGCTATTCACTAAGCCTGATGTGCCTATGGGTCCAAGTGTTTTTTCTCTCTCTTTCTCTCTACTACCCAGAGTGTTTCTGGACCAATCTAGAAGATCTCCTCTAGGACTTTGGGTACTCACCTTCCTTGGTCAGCCAAAGCTAGGCAACTCCCCAGTCTCTTTTAACTCAGAAACCTTCTCCAAATCAAAAATATTCAGGGCACATATTTACAAACACTTGTACATAGACATTAAAAAATGGGTGGATGAGAGCCATGGTTGATGTCTTCCCTTGCTGTATCTCAGTTATATTAGGCAGTTTTATTATATACAGAGGTGGGTTATGTTGAATTACAGTCGCTGAGCCTGTCTTCTTGGTTAATTTAATGGCATTACAATACTTACCCATTTTAAAAAGGTAGGGGTTTGGGAACAAATGAGTAGATTTAGTTTTAATGATTAAATAAATAGATAACTATCCCAGATATTTATCTGACATACAGGTGTCTCTTTAGGTGATGTTTAAATAAAGAAAGGCAGCTGCGAGTTCTTAATGCAAAATATGTTTCATTTGTGGAAGAAAAATTCTCTTGTCTTCAAATATGGCTACTTTGAAAGGCAAACTATAAGTGTCTCATATTACTAGCATCAAGAAAATCAGACTTTTCATATGCTTTATATGAATCCGACAATACAAAAGTTTTGTGTCTCCACATCCCTCCCTCCTTCTTTTTGCTATCTGTCTGTCTGTCATTTCTCTCCCTTTCCTTCCCTCCCTCCCTCTCTCTCTCTATCATTTCTTATGTGCTTCTCCTTGGCTTCCAACATGCACACACCATCCCTTTTACAAATCTGTGATACTGTAAGAGCTGGCTGGGTGATAATACTATCATTTTTGATGCAGAGTCATATTTACAACAGCATGTAATACTCAGGGCACCAATTTAATTTGACAGGCATTCTCCAATCACCCATTAAACATGCTACTATGTGTTCCCTATCTGATCATTTTGCACCTCAAATCAGAAGTCAGGCATTTTCATCATAATCATCTCTGCAAGCTTGCCTCTCCAACATCGTTGTCACAGATCAATAGGCACTCTGCCTCTGAAAGTTTCACCATCATGTGAGGAAAGCGCAAGTGATATTTTTCTTCTTCATACAGTCTGGAAATCTGTCCATTCATTCTCGATTTCAACTTTGCTCTCTTATCAGCTTTAAAATTTCAGTAAGATCCTTTTCCAGGCTTTATGAAATGTTATATAAACAGTCATCTATTACTTTCATAAAATCTTAACTGGTTTATCTTAATATCTCCAGAGAAACCAGACTATCTTCTGCTTTGAAGAAAGTTAGGAGGATGCTAATTGATCCAGAGCAGATTGGAAGAGGGGCTTGTATCTAAGCTAAACTAGGGTGTGCTTTCTCGTGATTTACTACGAGAAACAAATTGTGATTAGGATTCCTGATGACAGGGAAATTCTAATTTCCTTCTGAGCTTCTTAATTATTGTGCAGATATCAAAGGGGCAATGAGTGAATGAGGTAAACATTGGATTGAGCTGCCGTGTGTATCTTATATGTGCTCACTCTGAACGGGGAGATGCGTGGATGAAAGGAGAGAGGTTAGGGAGGGAGAGAGAAGCAGAGACTACAGAGTGATCCTAGAGACTTTGCTTCAGCCATGATATGCATATGCTCGCCACCCAAGACATTTAGCAAGGAGAGCGTATGGCTCTTAAAATATTTCCAGCAAACAGACTGCAACCACAGTATGAAACTGCCTCTGATTTAAATATCTGTTCTTTTCTGGATCCTCATGGACTGGTTTCTTTACAATTTTAGTGCTTTTCTGCTTTTAGGGTTGTAAGTCACTCAGAATCCACTCACACTACTGATCTTTCTTACTAAGGAACTACTGCTAAACCCAAAGAAAATTTAATACTATAAATTAAAAATAAGTTCCTGTTGGGCTCTTGGTATTTGTGAGCTTGGTTTTATTCTTGCAGATGTTTCTTTCCCCCTCGGTGCTCTGACACAAAGAAATGAGTTTTGTTGTCTGCTTATATATAGCAGAGTGTCCTACCAGACTTGTGTGAGTTTGGCCAAGAGGTATGAGATGCTAGTGGTTTCTTCTTTGATTAGCTTGCTATTGTCTGTGTTTATTTTGGTGATTCAGAGTTGGTTCCTGCTTACCTGATAAACAAGCGTGTAATAAGGAATGTTGTACTCTGGGTTGTTTAACCTTTTCTTTGACCTTTGGTTATTTCTTTTCATAAATGAAAGTTATTTCTTTATACGTGTTGATGCCTGTATCAAAAGTGCCAAAGAATTCTTTTTGCACTCTTGCCCTTAGCTTGATCTAAAATATCTATAGCTTTGGTAGGGGAACTTGTCTCTGTGCTATAAAATTAATAAATATTCCCCATGTTGATGTTCGTGATCGTTTCTGCTAATCCTCTTTGTCTTACATAGAGATTTTTGCAATCTTTACATAGCATGCTATAAGTAACTCCTGTTTTATTAGTAAATCAAGTCTGCAGCTTTCACCCTGAAGTTATTGGCCTGTG
Source organism: Ptyas mucosa (assembly GCA_012654045.1). NCBI lineage: Eukaryota > Metazoa > Chordata > Lepidosauria > Squamata > Colubridae > Ptyas > Ptyas mucosa. Next base: position 45,696,523 of record WNWU01000004.1, on the reverse strand, counting down.
CTACCAGACTGGAGAAGGTAGACATACCCCAGATTCCTTCTCTGAAATAGTGCCATCCAGTGGGACCTCGGAAGCATGGCTGAACCTACCTTATGTATACTCTCCCTCCGATGATCTGGAAGGCCCCCACCCTTTTATCCTTCCAGAAGGCCATCAAGACCATATTTTTACACTGATGCTGGTGTAGAGTGAGAATGTCTTCAGCTGGTTGTTGGAGTATACCAAAGGGACAACTCAAGCGCTGCATTTTGGTCATGTTTAGCGTCTTTGTGTTTTATTGTTTTATCGTTTAGGGTTTTTACTATAGTTGTGAGCCTGAAAGAGTTGTATTTTAAGTTGGGTGGCCAGACAAATGTTTCAAATAAATAAATAAATAAAATTCCACTGGAAGGTTAAAACTATGGTACATTTACTGAGATTGTCTATAATAGCAAAATCCTGCACCTCTGATCCTGCTGTACCACCTTCCCCTTCTTATACTTCAGTGAATTAGGAAGGCATCTGCGTGAGCTCCTTTTGTATATTTTTTTTTCTGTATTGTGGACTTCAGAGAGGTTTCACCTCTCATTGCTTTGGTATCAGAGCTTGTGTATCTGACCAGATCATCTTCCTTACTTTTTATAATATTTCCTCTAGCTTGGCGCCTAGAAGAAGATATGTAGGCTTAGATCTAGTTTTTGGGGACATAGACTTTCTTCCATTTCTCTCTTTTCCCTTCACTTCATTTTTTTCTTTCCCACTGCTCCAATCCCTGATGTCAACCTTGCAATGTAGCCTAGACAAGAAGAACACCCAGAGTTGCTAGTTCTAACTTTATTATAAGGATACATTAACAGAACCTTGCAAGACCAAATGTGCATCTCTCCCCTTCCTTATTTTTAAGTCAAAGACATTAAGAAGAGTTCTTTAGAGCTGAGGTGGCACAATGGTTAAAATGCAGTATTGCAGGCTAACTCACTGTTTACTGTCAAGAGTTCTATTGACTGGCTCAAGGTTGACTCAGCCTTCCATCCTTCTGAGGTCGGTAAAACGAGGATTGTTGGGGGCAATATGCCAACACTGTAAACCAGTTAGAAAGAGCTATATAGAGCTATGAAGCAGTATATAAGTCTAAGTGCTATTGCTATTTGACCCACCCTTCTCCAGATGAAGCTGCTGCTTGTCTGTGGCTCTTCCATCTGTCTTCCAAGCTCGTTCCCACATATCATTACACCCACAGAAAGTACCCAGGCTTTAGAAAAGTTTTCCCACTTTGCATCACCTTTTCATACCTGATACTCTTTGAATCTTTTTCAGACTGGAATCTGGTAGAAAGTCTTCAAGCCTCCTCCTCCTCTTTCTCTCTTTCTATCCTCCCTTAGATTACCTCTTTGCAAAATTAGTATGTCATCTTTGACAGTAAGCAGGTGATTGAGACTTTTCTGCAGCCATCTGAGAGCTGCTGGGTTGCTGCACAAATGTGAAGCTTGGAAGGAACATTGGTTGTATGTGAGAAAGCATTGTTGCTTCCAAATCTTGTGTCGGTATCTTTGCTATGAGTCTTGCCTCTGTAATGAACCCTGAAACTCCAGGGGCATTCTGTTGATGTTTCTCTCTTTTTGCCATTGTTTAGCTGTACATTGCCAACACTTCCACATGTATATTTAAAAAGTTGTACCATCAAACAATAGGTTGTGAGGCAAAACTGGGTATCCACAGAAAAAAATATAACAATAGCACTAGCTCTTAAAGTTATATACCACATCACAGTGCTTTGCAGGCCTCTCTAAGCAGTTTAAAGAATCAGCACATTTTGCCCAATGATCTGAGTCTTCATTTTACCAATCTAGGAAGGATGGAAGGCTGAGTCAACCTTGAGCCAGTGAGAATCGAACTGCTGGCAGTCAGCAGAATTAGTCTGCAGTACTGCATTCTAACCACTGCGCCACCACGGCTCATAAAAATATAAATGTTTTATATTGTGTGAATTTGATTGACTCACAGTAATTTGTCAAAGTCAACTGTTTGATAGTGTACTCTGGCCATTTTTTTTTTCTTGCTATAACCAATTTAATAGAAACAGACGGTAATTTTATCATGTAGCTTTTCTTTCAGGAAATGTACTTTTTTCTTTCATTCCACTGGGGCCTTTGTAGAAAGTTCCACAGATCAATACGGAGGGAGAGCACATCGATATTTTGAATTCTCTAAGATGGTTGGCCGCATTGTCCTCCTTGATATCATACCTCGTTAGTCTTATTCACAGGATCACACAAACATCACTGTCATTTCGATTTTCAACATAATCAATTTATAGGTGTGCATTTTTCCTCACTATTCACTTTCTGAGGGCTAAAAAATTTAAAATGACTTTGATATTTTCATAATTATTTCCTTAATTCTGAGAGGAATAGAAAGAATACAGTATTATATAGAATGATTGCAACTAAATGGCGAGCGATCTTGAGGAATATGATCTCTTTTCATTTAGGGGAACAATAAAAACTTCAAGAGGCAAAGGAAGACATGGCTTCATCCAGCACATACTTATACTATGAGATTTCCTATCAGGAGAGATAAGGGTGGTGGAAGAATTTGGCAGATTCATTGAGGATATTCTTCTGTTAACGGCTGCTAATCATAGTGCATTTATTATAATATAAAATGCAACTAGAAACAAGGATCAGAAAAGAAAGGGGAAAAAAAGAAAAGGGGAAAGTATAAAGCTATAGAAAGAAAATGAAAAAAAGCAAGGACTGCTGAGTTTTTTTCCGTGCAGAAGAATACAAGAAAAGGCTATCATCTCAACTTTTTCTTTTACATTTCTAGTAGGTACAAGCTGTTTCTACTACAACAAAATCTAGTCATCAAAACCTAAGATCAGAGTTTAATTATTTTTGTTTGAAAAAAGTCCCGAAGTGGTTTCCAAATATATACAAAGCCAGATAAGTTCTTCTCCTTAATTAAAACAGTAAGTTTTGCCATCTCTGCCAACACTTATCAGCTTGACCTTCCATTTTTCCATTGTGGGGATTGATCTGCCTTTCCATTTTTGCACATATAAGGTTCTTGTGGTTTTCCTTCCTCTCCAGCACCAGAAGTTCATAATACCAGCAGCTGTTATGTAAGAGTTTAGGTAGTCCTTAACATATAACCACAACTGAGCCCAAAATTTATGTTGCTAAGTGGGACAGTTGTTAAGTGAATTTTGTCCCATTTTATGATTTTTCTTGCCACAGCTGTTTGGTGAATCAGGCTTCCTCATTGATTTTGCTCGTGAGAAGGTTGCAAAAAGCTGATCACATGACCCTGGGACACTGCAACATAAATATGAATCAGTTGCCAAGCATCTGCCAAGCATTGGAGGGTAGAGCTGAGGATTTTGTTCAGTATCTGTATGACAAAATCACTCAGATTCGGGAAGACTTGGACTCCGACTGGGTAGTCCCGGGGAGAGAGACAGGGGCAGGTCTTGTGAGTGTTATCTGGACTGAGTTTGATCCTGTGACCCCTGAGGACGTGGACAGGATTCTGGGCAGGCTGAACGCGACCACTTGTTTATTGGACCCGTGCCCCTCCTGGTTAGTACTGGCTTCCCGGGAGGTGACACGTGGCTGGCTCCAGGGGATTATAAATGCTTCGCTGGGTGAGGGTGACTTTCCCGCCGCCTTGAAAGAGGCGGTGGTGAGGCCTCTCCTCAAGAAGCCTTCCCTGGACCCAGCAATGTTGGTAAATTATCGTCCGGTCTCCAACCTTCGCTTTTTGGCGAAGGTTGTTGAGAGTGTGGTTGCGCAACAGCTTCCCCGGTACCTGGATGAAACGACGTATCTGGATCCGTTCCAGTCGGGTTTCAGACCCGGGTACAGCACGGAAACGGCATTGGTCGCGTTGGTTGATGATCTCTGGAGGGCCCGGGACAGGGGTTGTTCCTCTGTCCTGGTCCTGTTAGATCTCTCAGCGGCTTTTGATACCATCGACCATGGTATCATGCTGCACCGGTTGGAAGAGTTAGGGGTGGGAGGCACTGTGCTACGGTGGTTCTCCTCCTTTCTCTCTGACCGGTCGCAGTCGGTGTTGACAGGGGGGCAGAGGTCGACTCCGAGACCCCTTATATGTGGGGTGCCTCAGGGGTCGGTCCTCTCGCCCCTCCTGTTCAACATTTATGTGAAGCCGCTGGGCGAGATCATCCGTGGTTTTGGGGTGAGATATCACCAGTACGCTGATGACACCCAGCTGTACATCTCCACCCCAGACCACCCCAACGATGCCCTTGAAGTGATGTCCCGGTGTCTGGAGGCCGTGCGGATCTGGATGGGGAGGAACAGGCTCAGACTCAACCCATCCAAGACCGAGTGGCTGTGGTTTCCGACGTCCCGATATAGCCAGCTGGTACCATCGCTGACTATCGGGGGTGAATCATTGGCCCCGGCAGAGAGGGTGCGCAACTTGGGCGTCCTCCTGGATTCGCGGCTGTCTTTTGAGGAGCATTTGACGGCCGTGACCGGGAGGATTTTTCATCAGGTTCGCCTGATCCGCCAGTTGCGTCCCTTTCTGGATCGGGACTCGTTACACACGGTCACTCACGCCCTCGTCACCTCTCGCCTGGACTATTGTAATGCTCTCTACATGGGGCTCCCCTTGAGGAGCACCCGGAGGCTCCAACTGGCGCAGAGTGCGGCCGCGCGGGTGGTGATGGGAGCGACATGGCGCTCCCATGTTACTCCTCTCCTGCGCGAGCTGCACTGGCTCCCGGTGGTCTTCCGGGTGCGCTTCAAGGTGTTGGTTACCACCTTTAAAGCGCTCCATGGCTTAGGACCCGGGTACTTACGGGACCGCCTACTACCACCAATAGCCTCCCACCGACCGGTACGTTCCCATAGAGAGGGGCTCCTCCGGGTGCTGTCGGCCAAACAATGTCGGCTGGCGGCCCCCAGGGGGAGAGCCTTCTCTGTGGGGGCACCCACTATCTGGAACGAGCTCCCCCCAGAGTTACGGAGGATCCCGGATCTTCGTGCCTTCCGCCGTGAGTTAAAAACTTTCCTGTTCCACCAGGCGGGCCTGGCCTAATTCTTCCCTTTTCCCCTTCTGTCGTAAAAGAATTTAGAAATTTTGAATTGTAAAAATTTTAATTTGGGGGTTTTAATATTTTAATATTGTAAATTGGGATTTTAAAGTATTGGGGCCAATGTTTAATTCGGTTTTATTTGGTTTTTAAATTTTGTACATATGTTTTTTATTTATGGCTGTTCACCGCCCTGAGTCCCCCCGGGGAGAAGGGCGGTATATAAATTTAATAAAATAAATAAAATAAATAAATCTGAATTTTGATCACATGACAATGAGGTTGTAAATGTGAAGTTTGTAAGTACAAAGGTTGTAAGTGTGAAAAACGGTCATAAGTCACTTTTTCCAGGATCTTTGTAACTTTGAATAGTCACTAAATGAACTATTGTAAGTCAAGGACTTACCTATTGTTGTTTGTTGGCTTCCTAGGAGTGTGAAAAAATTCTAGGTGCATTTTTTTCCTTATGTCCTCATATGCTTGCTTATATTTATTTTATTTTATATTATATTATATTATATTATATTAATATATTATAATTGTATATTATTGTATATTATTATAATAATAGATTATGTTGCTATGTTATGTTATATTTATATAGTGCCCTTATTACTTTTACAAATAACTCAAGGCAGCAAAATATCCAACATACTTTCCTTCTCCTATTTTCTGCACAACAACCCGGTGAGGTAAGTTGGGCCAAGAGAAAGTGACTGGCCCAAGGTCACCCAGCTAGCTTTCATGGCTAAGGCAGGACTCAAACCAGGGGTGAAATTTAGCAGGTTCTGACAGGTTCTGGACAACTGGTAGCGGAAATCTTGAGTAGTTCAGGGAACCGGCAAATATCACCTCTGGCTGGCCCCAGAGTGGAGTGGGAATGGGGATTTTGCAATATCCTTCCCCCACAAGTGGGAAGGGAATGGGGATTTTGCAGTATCCTTCCCCTGGAGTGGGGTAGGAATGGAGATTTTGCAATATCTTTCCCCCAGGAGTGGGGAGGGAATGGGGATTTTGCAGTATCCTTCCCCTGCCATGCCCACCAAGCCACGCCCACAGAACCGGTAGTAAAAAAATTTGGATTTCACCACTGATGCAAACTCATAGTCTCCTACTTTCTAACCTAGTGCCTTAACTACTAGACCAAACTAATTCCCCCTCTTCCCCCCTCCCCCCATTTTTAAGACTACCCTATTTCTAGCAACCCAGCAATATAGAGAGAGCTAGGAGAGTTGTATCATTTGAAACTTTGCCTAACATACAGTTATGAAAAACACAGAAATGGGGGGTTTTTTAGGCGCCTACTGAAACCCATTAAGTGATGTTATTCAAAAGTACAAACTGGTGGGTGGCTTTTAAAGGTAATCATGGCTTCCTCTGTCATTAGAACCGCTGAGAAAGAGCTTTCACACTTTACATTTCTTCACCCAAAGGAGAATATTAAGAAACCACTTTGAAAAAGTGATGAGGGTCCAAAATGTTCCCAAATTATACAGAACTATTGCCAATCCCTTCATTTATTCTGAGCATCTCAAACCCCATCAATTGAGGTTTTCTTCACACCCCTTTGGCGTGCTAGCATTATATGAGCGCACATTTTGAAACCACTCTTAATATATTTGTATAATTTGAGAAGCCACAGATCTTTAAGGCCCTTTAAAAGTATAACAGGGTCAGGACCATAAGGACTTCAGGGGACAATCAGAGCAATGGAGAAGACATTGGTTAATTGATGGGACCTGAAATATGCCAGCCTTGTCAGATTTTACAAGGTAGGAAGATGACTGGAAAAAGGTAATCCCACAAATATCCAAACCCTCCCCCCTTTTTCGGTGGGGCTTATAGAAGATTCCAGAACCTTCAATGGTAACCAGAAGCTTAGTGATAACCAGTTTAGCTTTTGCAGCAGAAAGATTACATGGATGTCATCTGGCTGGACCTTTAGCCCATGATGCAAAATTTTAGATTTTTTGAACATACCTTTTGAACAGCAAGAACTTGGGAATAAGTATATTTTATTCTTTTTATTTTACTTTAAAATGGAAAAATACTAAAACGAGCATTCGTAATTGTAAGATTTTTATTTAAAATGGATTTATATCATTTTATAAATTGAGTTCTTTTTTTTAAAGATATGCAGCCAAAAGAAATAAAAACATTTCAACAAATATTTCACTGTATCCCTAGCAGAATAAGGAATTATCTGCAAAAGGTGATCACAAAATCACTTATTTCTATAGGGGAAATGACAGAAGTATGAGTTGGAGGTGGGTTTACAAATCAGATTAATAATGTGGATGATTCAAAAAATTCAGAGATGCAACATTTGCAGTATATAGTTAGTTATCCTTACCTGAAGGCTACAGAGAAGGACCTTCATCACATCTTACAGTACATTACACAACTGATGATGGCCTGAAAAAAATGTATCCAGTGTGATATTCCATGGCATTGGTTTGTGTTTGTGTAAATGGGGGGATGTTTTAAGGGGTAAAAACAGTGACTTCAATCTACAATACAAAAAGAGAAAAAGATAATAGCTTTTGTCCCTCCCACTTTGGGTGATCCACTTGTGGCCCTCACTTTTTACAACCAATTCAAGATAATTAGCCCACTATTTCAATTATTTTATATTCAAGATAACTATGAATTATCATCACCCAATATTAAACCATGAGCTACTTATGATTCAGAAGTGTCGGAATATTTTATTTATTTGTATCCTACCTTTATTATTTTTTACAAATAACTCAAGGTGTTCCTTCCTATTTTCCCCACAACAACCACCCTGTGAAGTGGGTTGGGCTGAGAGAGAAGGATTGGCCCAAAGTTGCCTGGCTGGCTTTTGTGCCTAAGGCTGGACTAGAATTCACAGTCTCCTGGTTCCTAGCCTAGTGCCTTAATCATTAGATCAAACTGGCTCTCATCTTCAATTAGTGCCCATAACCACTGAAACCAATGTAAAAACTAAACCTAAAAACATTATTAACTTACATGAGGTTTTACAAGAGCTCATGCAGGAATTTATAATATAGTTGTGTGTTTGGCATTGTCTGAATCTGCATTCGATTTGGCAATCTTGTGACGTTGCATTCCCCTTAGTTTCATTGCACAATAAAAGTTTGCATGCCCTAGAAAATCAAAAGGTAAGCTTCTGTTGTTTATCTTGTAACCTCCAAAACGTTCAAAAACAGGTTGAATGATGTGACAGCTGGGAAAATAGATCTTCTCAAGGACATGAAGGAACCCATTTGGCACACAATTTGTTTATTCCCTATTCTGCATTGATTGTTTTTAAATGTATACTTAATTTAAAAGTTATGAGTATGGTGGGTTTAAACAATTCCTAAATGAGATAACATTTTGTAAGATCTTTAGGATGGTATATAGAGATGAGATTGTCTACAGAGATGATACTTAATTCAACATCCACCATTCTGCAATCAACATTTATATATTACTAAAACTCTCTTTGCCATGACCTTTACCTGGACAAAACAGTGCCTCACATCATAGGGCAACATCAAGATACCTTAAATGGCACTTGCAGAATGCGTCCAAAATCCAGAACTCATGACTCCCGAGGAATAAAATGTGGGGAAATTGTTGCTATTTGAATGCTACTGAGTGCTGTTATGCTGCTGTGCTCCTGCAGCAGTGACATGATCTGCATTTTCAACATTTTGTGACAATTTCCCAGCCAGTCTTGCAATCCTTCCTCTCTCTAGCAGCAAGCAATTGACTCATCATGTGACTCTTAAAGAAGAAAAAATGTTAAGATGCACAAAGAAAGGCCAGGATATTTTTACTGCTTTATGTATCTCTTCTCTGACACAAAAAAATGCACATGTATCTACATACTGTCTTTGTTTAGGAACTCAGGGCACTTACATAATGCCTCATCCACCTACACTTCTTTACAACAATCCTGTGAGGTTGAATGAGCTGTTGTGATTACAGATGGAGTAGAAAACTGGATTTCCCTGGGGTCAGTCAAATACATTAGCTATAATCCTTCCCCATCCTTTTTCATTTTTCAACTGCTTCCTACTCTGAAACTGAGGTTACTTTGGCCACCAGAGATCAGGTAGATAGGTCCTGCCCTAGCCCTCAGGAGGCCATGTCGTCCTATTTTTAAACTTTCTTTGATAGTTTCCTAGAACTCAATGGAGAAGCCATCAGGAATTCTAAACTCTACTGAGGTGAAAACAGCATACAACATTGTGATTAAATTAATTATTTAAATAATTTTGAGCATAATTATTCCACATGAAAAGAGAAGGGGGACATCATGGTCAAGAGTTGATACCAAACATTGTCAGGATGGGGGAAGGAGGAGGCGAGATGAAGAAACCGAGGATGTAAGAGGTACACATCTTCAGAACCACAAGTAAAGATCAGAATGAGAAGACAAGAAAAGGATGGAGAAGGAAAGAGTAGATCAACTGGAAAATACGTATGTGACAAATTAGTGCAAAAGTTCCTCAATACAGCAATACCCACCTTCAACAACAAGTTCTGAGCAGAAAAAAGCAAGGCAAAATTGCACGACTTGCATAATGTAATATTTCTCCTGATGTTGGTGCCATGGCCAAAGTTTGCCCTTACTGTCATGCATTCTTATTCTCTGGAGAAACTGCCAATTTGTGCTGTATGAAGGGAAAGATCAAGATAGGCAATTGCAATCTCTACCTAATGAACTCTCAATTTAGATAGCAATGATGAACCTATTGCAAATGAGTTCAGGAAGAACATTAGACAATACAGCTGCCTCTTCTAAATGACATCTTTTGGTGCCAACAAAGTCCTTTCAATGTGGGACGCTTGGAATCCTGTGATTATTCAAGGGCCAATCCATCATTATATTGGGCATTTAATGCCAGACCCCAACCAGCAAGCCAACTTCATTCAAATTTACTTCATGAATCAAGACAGAGAAGAATTACTCCACAATGATGGGAATTCAACATGAAATTCTTGAATTATTAGAAACTGCTATGACAACAAAATCTGTACATTGCGTCCTTTCAACTTGCAAAAGAACAAATTTGAGACATGCCAGAAGCTTCCATTATCATTGATCCTGATGGCAGACCAGCATTTGAACAGGAGAGAAGATTTAATGCACAAATTGGCAACAAAGTCACTGTCATTATACCAGACAACTCTGAAACTGAACCAATATCACAGAACATTATGCTGAAAGAACAAGGAGGTGGTTTGCAAATAATTTTAGAATCCCATCACTCTTATGACAACTATCAATACATACTTTTCTTTCCTCATGGAGATGACGGCTAGATCCAAATGATGAACAACAAGAAACTAACAGCAATGTGTTACTATGCATATCAAATAATGAATCATGAGAATGTGTGTAATAATCTTCAAAGAAGAGGATGTCTGTTCCAACAATATGTGGTTGACCTGACAGCTAAGATTGAAGGCAAGAGACTGAGTTACATCCAAATCAATCAAGCAACCTTTAGATGAACAACATACAGAGGCCTGATGGATGCTTTGAATGATGATGATGACTTCAGAAACATCAGAAGGTGCATCATCCTCTCTGGACCAAAAAGGATAAGAAAAAAATGGAGACTGATAAAATAAATTTGTTCATGGAAGAATATTCATATTCCCATTCTGGGATAGTACCTAAACAATGTGAAATACCTCATGAAAAAAATAGACATTTATATGCCAGTTTAAAGGAACTGTAGATCTCACTTATCATCCTTACTGTTCATTTGTATTGCATTTGTTGTCTTTACCAAAGACCTGTCTTGGCCTGCAGTTCATCTGATTGATGCCACTTTTTAAACGTACAAAACTCCATTTTGGGAGACAGGATAGCTTGTCAACCAACCTCCACGTCCATCACTCTATATAATCAATGTGAATGTGCCACCTCATTGTTCTCCTTCTTCTATCTCATCCAATTTCCTTGCCAGTTAATTGGTGTGTTTCCTTGAGCCAAAAGCTCCTGGGAAGAGATTTTGTGTATTCCCTGACTTCTTTTCCTAACTGATTGTTTTTCAATTAAATTGTTAATAGTCATTATTACCTAAAGGAAGCATAGCCACCTAGCTCTAGTGTCACTAATGAGTCAAAAACCTGTGATTGCTTTATTGCACTGGGGCATTTAAACATAAAAGGAATGGGGATGTTTAAAATATATTCAGGACAATTTGTAAGAGAGATACTAACTAGATTTGTACATTGTGCTAAGTCATGGTTTATTCTACATGATTTGTCTAGTAGGCTGCCATTGACTGGGTTCATACACAATGCTAAGCTATTGTAAACTATGAGACTTCACCTCATGTCTGCTGGAGGGTGGTTGATTATGTGAGATTGTTCTGAATGCAAAAATTGTATTACGCAAGTCAATCAGGACTGCAGACTGTAACTACATTTTCTATTCATCAACAAGTCTTAGTCAGCAATGTCAATATATCAAATAAATATGGAATGATGAGGCTAGTAATCTATTTCAATAATTCTGTAGCTTAGATCCCTCCCCTGTTATGAATAGTCATTTGAAATTATCTGAAAAAAAATGGAATAATTCTTTCTTGTAGTAACTTAAAAGGATATTAGGGCATGATGCTATATAGATGATAGATAGATAGATAGACAGACAGACAGACAGACAGACAGATAGATACTGTGTTTCCCCAAAAATAAGACCGTGTCTTATATTTTTTTTGAACCCTGAAATAAGTGCTTGGCCTTATTGCCATGCACTTAAAAGCCCAATTGGGCTTATTATCAGGGGATGTCTTATTTTGGGGAAAACAGGGTAGATAGATACATACTGTAGATATTAATATATATGCCAAAAAGATGGGGCTTCAGTCATGCAGTCACAATCACTATCATGGTTTTATTTAATGTTATAAACATTTTTTTTTATCTTGAAACCTTGGAAGCAGTTCGTTTCACACACTGTCTTGTTTCAAAATTTCAGAGGACACCTTTCTATAGCTTTTTGCACATGAAAAGAGAGTTTTCTTGACTCTGCTGCCTTTTATTTAATTTCCTATTTCTTGGGGGGCTTTTTTTCTCTCTTTAATTTTTGAAACTTTTTTAAACTTATTTTTATGTTTAAAAGTCAAATGGCTCTATCTTCTATCGGTCTGTCTGTCTGTCATTCCTTAATATCCTTTTAAATTACTACCAAAAAAATTATCCCATTTTTTTCAGATAATTTCACCAGGGAAAAGATAAATTGTTGTTTATTACAAATGTAATAATAATAATAATACCCCTGGTGAGGCATTACCCTATGTGCTCTGATGAGAGCTATGCCAGAGATCCAACCATACTGGATAGGTCTCATCAGAGGAATCAGACAAAGTCTGTCTCTTCCATAAAAATTATGGTGAAACATAAATTACAGAAATCCATACTTGGCTCGGTCGCCACCTGGGTTAACAAGGACCATGCTAGATGTTGGTGTTTCTGAACATCTGATCAAAAATGGGCTACAGAACTATTAGCTGTGCAACCAGGGCCAGCAGCTGCAGAAGTACTGGAAGAAAAGGTATTTACCCATCACAAATATACAGTAATTGAAAACAAAGAAATAATATATGTTCAAAAATGTGCAATCTCTCATCCAGTTTCCTTGATAAATATAGATGCAAAAATATTGACTGTGACCTTGGTTTATAGATTACAGAAAACATTATCTTTGATTATCCATCCTGAACAACATGGATCCATAAAAAGGGTTACTAATGATACACTACTAATTAACTTTCTGCATTTTCAATTCAGAAAAATTGAAACCTGTGATAGGATGAAAAAAAAGCCCTTGAATGAAAATTTTGAAACCATTTTCAATACATTAAATCCTTTTTAAAGTATTAATTGGATCACTATTTGGTACTCTATTCCTTTTTGTAAGGTTATTGCAAATGCAGTTACCTCTTCATCTATCAAACGTTGTTGTGGAACTCATCATGGATGTTTTTAATCTCATTAATTTGAGGCTGCAATCATTCATCTGCCATATTAGGTATATCATTGGCTGAGGTTGAACAACTGAATTAATGTATGAAAAGAGGTAGATAAAATGAACAAGAACTGTTTATGTGCATTGTTGATGTTGTGTGCTATTAAAATCATTTTCATTTATGTGTTTATTATTCAATTAATTCAAATAATTGTCCAATACTTCCTGTAGGTTTTAATGTTTGTATGGAAATTTTTATAAACAAAAATGGGTTTCCTTGTTGTCTGAATTATTTTAAATATTTGGGAATAAATATTCCAAAGGAATTTACTTTATTTGTGGATGTAATATATTTCTCAAATAAACATTGATAAAACACCTAGTTAAAATCCCATTCATTTTATAATTAAATACAAATATTTTTAAAAATTGAATATTATTTCAAGAGTACTATTTATAGAGAAGTATTGTTCTGCTAAAACATTTTTAAGCAGAAATATTCTATACAAAGGACAGTTCACTTTGTTTTTCTTATCTAAATTTCAGCTGTCATATAATGATAAGCATTTTAATTTTCCTGTCTTTTAGCTGTGTCATTTTGACTTGTATTTTCATCACTAAAAATTGAAAGAAACGTTGGAAAATGTCAGAAGGAAAATACACATGAATATATTATGAATATATTATTCATAAAGTAACCATATATCATGAGAATACTCAGTTTGAAAATTGCAAAGTTTAGTTTAGTTTAGTTAAGTTTAGTTTAGTGAAGTCATGAACAAGTCACAACCTATTGCCAGCCATTTTAAAAAAAATCATTTCAGTTATTGCCCTAAATTGAAAAATGGCAAAACATTCAATTAAACTTCATTTTGATTTCACAGTTTGGACCAGATGCACTAGCAGAGTCTCAAACAAAATTGTGGATTTATCAGGATTAGTGGGCAGCAAACAAATATCATTTTTCAATGTTGAAAGACAGTGTAACCCCAGATTTATAATCCTAGTTTTCTAGTATAATCATAAACAGGAAACAAACATAGGTCCAAGATATAAGATTGTAAATCTGGCATTTTAATCCTTCCAGTCACACAGTGTAAAGAGTAATCAATATTATTCTCTGTGGTCAAAGTTTAATTATGTTCAAAAATTTCATTTTATGATATTTATATCTAATATAAGTTTTTTTGTATGCTTTTAATTCCCCCCCCTTTTTTTGTGGTGGGGGTGTGCACTAGTAATGTTACCTAGTTGGATAATAAAATATCTACAAGGAAACAACCAAGCTCAGAGAATATCAAACCTCACACTTTTTTTTTAATTAGCACAAGAAAAAACTATTTAAAAAAGCAATCAAATTTGACAATAAAAGGCCTTTTCTGAACTTAACCAACATTCTGAGATACAGTGATCTTATTTCTGAATATGTTAATTCAGAAATGCAGATCCAATCAATAATTCAAAATATATTTGGTACAATCCACAGTCTGCAAGAAGGTGGAACATGTCCTCTGTTATTTGGTTTTTACAGTTTGGGTATGGAACTTCCAAGAAAGAACAATGATAAATAGGCGATAGATAGATAGATAGATAGATAGATAGATAGATAGATAGATAGAT
>WNWU01000004.1:45669414-45681889 GCA_012654045.1 Ptyas mucosa | reverse complement strand
GATAGATAGATAGATAGATAGATAGATAGATAGATAGATAGATAGATGGCAAGAAGGCAGATAGATAGATAGATAGATAGATAGATAGATAGATAGATAGATAGAACTATGGATAAATAGAAAAACACTAAAAGTATTTTTTTTAATCTTTCAGCACAGATTTTAAGATTTTATATTCCACTTCTAGTCACTCTGATTCTCCAAAATAAACACAACCATTGAGAAACAAAAGGAACAAAATTTATGAAACCGTCATTAATTTTATTTGTAAAGGGCAATTCATAGTTTATTTTACATTTCGGAATTAGGAGAAAAAAGCACAGGGATCTCTGTCTTTACATAGCTTTACTATCTTCATATACAACATTTTGATTCAGGTTTTGAGATGTTTCCTATTCATAGCTAAGCTTAAATCAATAGAATAATACAAAGGAGATTACAGAAACAATGGCAGAAGGAATGAGCTTTAGTGTCAAATGGTTGAACTGGGCTAGATCCAATTGTTTGCAGTATTTATTGAGATCTAGGTATTTAACAAAAGTCTTGAGGTGTGTAAACAGAAAGAATTTTAAACCATATCCTTGTGATCCAGTAAAGTCATTCTTAGTTCAGCTACATTTAAGAGACTTAATCTTCTCAGTACCAATAGTCCTCAACTGAGCCCAAATTTCTGTTGCTAAGAGAGACATTTGTTAAGTGAGTTTTGCCCCATTTTACAACCTTTTTGCCGCAGTTGTTAAGTGAATCACTGACATTGTTAGGATAGTAACAGGTTTGTTAAGTGAATCTGGCTTCCCCATTGACTTTGCTTGTCAGAAGATCACAAAAGTTCAAGAATGGACATTAAAAGTAGTGCATTTGGCAGAAATGGCAAAAATCTCCGCATATCTCAAAGATTATTCAAATGAAAGATACATAAAGGAGTGGAAAAGATGGATAGACTATATTCAAAACAAATACTGTAATAAGAAATTTCAATTAGCTTATGAATGAAATATTTTGTAGAAATTGTTATATTAAGTAGAATATTGTTGTTTTATTGTTAGGAGTTAAAGATCAAGGTTAATAATGACCTATTATATTGTTAGCTAATTATAGTTTTGAGTTTGTACATGTAATACCCTGAGCTAATCCTGAGAAGTCAAGGGGCGGAGGGGGGAGGGATGGGAGGGGGGGGGGGGGGGGGGGGGGGGGGGAGGGGAGTGGAAATTTTTTTTTGTATAATTTGTAAAACTTTTCAATAAAACAAAAAGATCACAAAAGTTGATCACATGACCCTAGGATCGTGATGGCGAACCTATGGCACGCGTGCCACAGGTGGCACGCAGAGCCATATTGGTGGGCATGCGAGCGTTATCCTAGCTCAGCTCTAGCATGCATGCGCGCGCTGGCCAGCTGATTTTTGGGCCTTCTGGGCCCAATGGAAGTCGGCAAACGGGCTGTTTCCAGCCTCCGGAGGGCCTCTGGGGAGGTGGGGAAGGCTGTTTTTGCCCTCCCCAGGCTCCTAGAAAGACTCTGGAGCCTGGGGAGGGCAAAAAACGGGCCTACTGGGCCATCACATGCCAAAAGTGGGGGGAACATGGGGGGGGTCACACACGCATGCATGGGGCAGGGCGCATAGAATTATGAGTGTGGGCGTGCACACGACCATCCCACACTCCCCCAGCTTTTGGCACGCGATGGCAAAAAGGTTAGCCATCACTGCCCTAGGACATTGCAACTGTCATAAAATTGAGTCAGTTGTCAAGCATCTGGATTTTGATTGCATGACCATGGGAATGCTTCAACAATTGTAAATGTGGAAAATGGTCATAAGTGATCTAACCTCGTTTAAAACTACTTTAAATTTTTAAACTTGAATCTGCCCTATAAATTTGAGATGTTTAATTTAATTCTATTTCTGAACCAAACTATTTAACTGTATTTTTGATCAGTTTTTGAATTTAATCTGTATCACATGTATTTTTCGTTTAACTGTTCACCGCCCTGAGTCCTTCGGGAGTAGGGTGGTATATAAATTTAATAAATAACTAAATAAATAAGTAGTTTTTTCAATGACATTGCAACTTTGAACGATCACTAAATGAACTGTTGTAAGCCAAGGACTACCTGTAGTGGGGAAAGATCCGGTTAATAGTGAAGAGACATTGGAAAAACAGGAATCGGGGTCAAGAAGGAAAAAATTAGGAAAGCAGATTTGTCCTTTTGTAAAGCCAAGATATTTCTGAATAAACAGAATTTTCAGATAAGGGGAAATGAGACAAGGTGTTTCATTTTAAAGTTATAGCAACCTCAAATGTAATGTAACAGAGAAAAGATAAAAGGACATAAAACTTCTAGCTCTTTAGAAATCTTCTGGTAAATGGAACTCATGTGAAGGAAACCTTCTGCTATCCTGAGCTTGAAAAAGTGAGAATTACTGGGTGCAGTGGGGTACATCTGCATACAAACAGGGATGTGGGACACAAAGTGCCTGAAATCCATAAGAGAATCTCTAGCTCTTCCTCCTATAGACTTCCTGCATCCACCCACAATTTTCTCCTTGCATTTTTTTGCTCAGGAGAACACACTAGAGACACATACATACAGTACATACATACCAGAGGTGGGTTTCGGCAGGTTCTGACCAGTTCTAGAGAACCGGTAGCGGAAATTTTGAGTAGTTCGGAGAACCGGTAAATACCACCTCTGACTGGCCCCGCCCCCATCTATTCTCTGCCTCCTGAGTCCCAGCTGATCAGGAGGAAATGGGGATTTTGCAGTATCCTTCCCCTGGAGTGGGGTGGGAATAGAGATTTTACAGTATCCTTCCCCTGCCATGCCCACCAAGGCATGCCACGCCCACCAAGCCACACCCACAAAACCGGTAGTAAATTTTTTTGAAACCACTGATACATACATACATACAGTACATATATTCATACATACACACATACACACATGTCAAGTTTAAAAGACTAACCAGCAGCTGAAAGCCAAAAGAGGAATAACAGAGTTTATCTCAGACGCTGTCCCTCCAAACAGCAATACAAACACAAATAAATAAAACCAAAGCAGAACACCACAACTCTTAATTTGCATCTACAGTATCTTCCACAAGTTCCTAGATTGCTCTGTATTTCTGCATCTGAAATTCCATGCTCCTGGGACATTAGGGCACATGGATTGCAGCCAGCTGGGAAGAGCTTTTCCTTACCTTTCAAAAGAAAAACAGAACATGGGGGGAAAAATGGAGATAGCCCTTCACTAAAAAAACAACAACAACCTGAGAACTTGAGAAGGGGAAGTATTTCCACTCTTGACTTGCACCATTTTATTTTCTCCAGCTTGGGGTTTCTGAACACTATATTGATTGACTGGTTGAATTTGATTGACAGATCATGTTTATGTTTTCTTTTAATTCTTTTATATTTGGACCTCTCAGGTTCTCGCTTCTTCTTGTGCCTGCTTATGTGCATATATGCATGTGTGTGTATGCCTTCAAGTTAGTTTTTTATTCTTGGTAACTAGCTGAACTAGATCTATGCAGTTTTCTTGGCAGGAAGTCATCAAGCTGGTGCCTAATGTGCCTAATGGAAGTCTAGAACTTATGGTCTCCTGATTTCTAGCTTGATGCCTTCACCAGTACACCAAACTGGCCCACTCCATCCACTCCCAACAAAATTTATCAGGAAGCTTCTGCATTTTCTGCACATCAAGTTTTATGTTATCATGCAAAGCTGTTAGGGAAGCTGAAAATTCCAGCTCCAGCCAACACAGAGGTGGTATTCAGCAGGTTCTGACCAGTTCTGGAGAACCGGTAGTGGAAATTTTGAGTAGTTTGGAGAACCAGTAAATACCACCTCTGACTGGCCCCGCCCCCATCTATTCTCTGCCTCCCGAGTCCCAGCTGATAGGAAGGAAATGGGGATTTTACAGTAACCTTCCCCTGGAGTGGGGAGGGAATGGAGATTTTACAGTATTTTTCTCCTGAAGTGGGGTGGGAATGGAGATTTTACTGTATCCTTCCCCTGCCATGCCTACCAAGCCATGCCCACCAAGCCAAGCCACGCTCACAGAACCGGTAATAAAATTTTTGAATCCCACCACTGAGCCAACAGCATCTGTTCCAAACCATGATGATATCATCACATAAATTCTGTGTATGTCATGGCATCTAAAAGAAATGATGAGGTGGTGTTGTTATGTATGAATCACCATTTCTTTCCTTGTGTTGTTTTCCTTATATCTGGGTACTCCACTATAAGCTTTAATCAATCAGTCGATCGGTTATCATTATAGCCATTGTTATTGTCCATCTTTGCTTTACATGGCTGGTGTCAGTCAGTGTCAACACACACAGGTGCTGAAGGAATGAGGTTTTCACTTGATATAAGGCAGCACTGCTTTGTGTAAGGCAGCTAACTTTGTTACGTTGCTCTCGTGAGCAGAAGCTTTGCTGCATCCTTTGATATGCTCTGATTCCCATTTCTATTTAGAGACTTTGTAGTACCTTTTTATTAAAAGGCATAAGTTGCGGATCACTTCATCAGATGCATAGAGTGGCTAGAATTATAGACGGATGTAAGATTTAAAATTGAGGTGAGGCAGGGGAAGGAGGAAAAGAAGATAGGTTGGTTATGCAGATGGGAGACCGATTACCAGTACTTTGTTAAGGGCGTGGGTGGCGCAGTGGTTAGAATGCAGAATTGCAGGCTAACTCTGCCCACTGCCAGGAGTTCGATCCTGATTGGCTCAAGCTTGACTCAGCCTTCCAGCCTTCCGAGGTCAGTAAAATGAGGACCCAGATTGTTTGGGGGCAATATGCTGGCTCTGTAAACTGCTTAGAGAGGGCTGTAAAGCACCAAAGAGCGGTATATAAATTCAAAAGCTATTGTTATTATTAAAACTGTAATGTATTAAAAGCCCATTGCCCTTGTTGAGGCCTTTTGAGATTGCCTCTTCAATAATTTGTCATTCAATGATGCCATTTTTCCAAAACAGTCACTTGAAGGTTGGCCCTATGGTGTCCTGGGAAGTTAGAATGGTCTACTTTATCCTTCTTTTGAGTCTGATATAAAAATTGTGTCCATCATCATCATCATCATCATCATCATCATCATCATCATCATTATTTTGCATAGTTTGTCCGATTTGACTTACATTGAATCCTACCTAATGCGGCATTGCTGGCTGGTGATAGCATACAGTATAGCAGTTTAGAGGAAGACTGTGTGAAAGTGCCTCTAATGTTGTGTATGTGCTAATTGAAGCCTGTGATGTTGCTGTTGGTGTGGAAATAGGTTACAGTAAATCACCTGGATTGATTGTGGGGTCTTCTTCCCATAAATACTTTATGCCTTTTAATAAATATGTGTTGATTTGAAAAGATGCTGCCATAAGCTAACATGACCCTCTTTCTTATTTATATTATTTAATATTTTGGCATGCTCATTCATCTTAAGTGCATGACAAATATGTCCATAGTTACCCAAGGCTTCCTTTGCATCATTCCCAAACTGCTAATAGTATTTCACATGTAGGTGTCTCTTTAAGATGCCATGTGGGGCATTTTGGGAGGTTAATCTGGACTCAATAGAACCTTCTTAATACACAGGTGGCAATTATGAAAGGCAACAGTGAGCTTCTATCTTAGATCTGCTTAACGGCTTGAATGCCTTGCCGAAATTACTTAGAGTAAATGCTGCTGTACACTAAAAATATTCCATAACTTTTAATTTAATTTTTTTTTATTATTAGAAGTGTGCCTATGGATTATGATTTTTAATTTGGGGATCAATCATATATTAATTTACCAGTTATTTTTCACTATCATCCAACTGTAAAATTTTATATTTTACTACTACGGTAACATAATGAACCATTAATTTCAGATTTGAAAACCTATATTCTGATGAATTTGTAATTCTCTCATGCATATGGTTGAAAGGATTTTTTTCCAAAGCATGTCTAATACTGTAGAAGATCTGTGTTTGATGATAATTAGCTACAAAATTAGCCAGCTAGAAATGTTATTTATCAAAACACCACTGAGTCCTGGAAAGACGGAGAAACTCTTCAAAGGAGTGTTTGCAAACACAGGCAACGCGGTTGTATGAGGTTTGAATGACAAACTATTGATTTTAAGCCTCTCTCAATTACATATTTCTCCCAGTTGGAAAAAGGTAAAAACAAAGATCCTTATGCTACTCAGGAGACATAAAAGATGACACGAGGGGGTTCTTTAATCGATTTTGCACATCAAATGGCCCCAATCCAGCTCCATGCTCTCAAATGAGGCTCAGATGGAAGGCCTCATTTGCAAACCCGGATATATAATGCCTTAAATACCACAAAAGAAACATAGGATATACTAAATGACAGAAGTCAATCATGTTTTCTGATCTACCACTCTCAATAGTGAGGAAATTGCTATAATGGCTCCCCTTATCCTTTCCTCATCCTTCCTATTGAAGTAGGAAATGCCTTTTCTTTGGAGAGTAAAATAGAAGGAACAACAGAGGCTAAATGAGCAACCTTACAATACTCTCTGTTTGGACTACTTCCTATGACCCTACCACTTCTTTGTCCTTTCAAACTAGATATGGGGATATAGCAGCAGCAATATCACTTAGACCCGTGATGGTGAACCTATGGCACGGGTGCCACAGGTGGCACGCGGAGCCATATTGGTGGGCACCCAAGTGTTGCCTAGCTCAGCTCCAGCGTGCATGCGTGCAGCAGCCAACTAATTTTCAGGCCTTCCGGTCCCACTGGAAGTCGGGAAACTGGCTGTTTCCAGCCTCCGGAAGGCCTCTGGGGGGGATGGGGAAGGCTGTTTTTGCCCTCTCCAGGCTCTAGAAAGCCTCTGGAGCCTGGGGAGGTGGAAAAATGGGCCTACTAGGTCCACTGGGCCATCATGTGCCAAAAGTAGGGGGAAGAGGGGGTCACATGCGCATGCGCGGGTGGGCAGGGCCCATTGAATTATGGATGTGGGCACCCGCACCCATAACCCCCCACGCTCCCCCCACTTTTGGCACACGACGGCAAAAAGGTTAGCCATCACTGACTTAGACCTATATACCAGTTCATAGTGCTATATAGCACTCTCAAAGTGGGATGCAGTGGCTCAGTGGCTAAGACGCTGAACTTGTTGATCGAAAGGTCGGCAGTTTAGCGGCTCGAATCCCTAATATCGCGTAACAGGGTGAGCTCCCATTACTTGTCACAACTTCTGCCAACCTAGCAGTTCGAAAGCACGTAAAAAATTGCAAGTAGAAAAGTAGGGACTTCCTTAGATGGGAAGGTAACAGCGTTCCGTGCGCCTTTGGCGTTTAGTCATGCTGGCCACATGACCACAGAGACGTCTTCAGACAGCACTGGCTCTTTGGCTTCGAAACGGAAATGAGCACTGCCCCCTAGAGTCGGGAATGACTAACACATATCTGTGAGTGGAACCTTTACCTTTAAGCGGTTTACAGAATCAGCATATTGTCCCCAACAATCTGGACCCTGATTTTACCGACCTTGGAAAGATGGAAGGCTAAGTCAACCTTGAGCCAGTCAGGATCGAACTCCTGGCTGTGGGCAGAGTTAGCTTGCAGTATTGCCTTTTAACCACTGCACCATCATTTATTGCATAGGAGTTTTGTAAGATTGTGGGGGCAATTAGGGCCCACCGAAAGCTCATGCCGATTGCAAGTAGACCAACAAAGGTTGTAGGGGGCATTGGACTTCATCCTCAAGTTCTACTTTTTGTCTGTTTCTAGTGGTTTTCCAAAAGTTACTATATTTGAGCTCTCAGTCTTCTTTACCATTAGTCATGTTATATGAGTTATTGTTTGGCAAGATCTGTTGGGCCACAGGTTTCCTAACCTTTATGATAATCAGCAGACAGAATAGACAGCTGCTTTCCATGTAAAAAGGGTAATATTCTTTCTGGATGGTAATTTAAAGCCAGTACTGATTTGGGATGGAGTGAAAACTTATTCTAATATGCGCAGTAGATTATGGATTTGTCTGAGCACAATGTAGATCAAGAAAGCGTTTTTAATCATTATGGCCTATTTTAATTACTACTTGACACATTGTCTCCATTGTCCTTCTTCGAGTCCCCTCTTTTGAATGAAATATTAAAGAGGAGTCACAGCTGAAAATATGCACACTCGACAAAGGAAATGGCTTTGAACTCTTTGCAGTGATTTATTGTTCACGTTTCTTTATGAATATTTATTTACCAAACGAAAGCAATTCGTTGAAGAGAAAACATGATGACTTGTTAACATGGTATTTGCATACACTAATGGTTAAAAGGCAGGACGATAGGAATGTAATGCATTATAATATGCTAATACCACTTTCCCCCCCTCTATTTACTGTAACTAATTTCAAACATTGGACATAGAAAGGAAAGGAGCTAGGACTGACTCATCTAAGAACTTTGAGACAGAAGGTAAAGCATAAAAAAGATAATATTTTGTGCCTTTGTATCTGAGAAGAAAATAGCTTTCCAAAACCCTGTTTTACATGTCGGTTTTGGTCTTTGATATTTCCTCCCTATGCACTGAGTTCCCAAAAAATTTCATCTGGGAAATTAGATTTATTTCCCTTTCATTAGACAGATCTCTTTTTTGTATCATACTGGTCCTGAAGGAGAACTAAGCAATCGGTGCCTATCTTATCTTCACCAAACAATTCTGTGAGTAAGATGGGCTACATCATCAATCAGCATCTGGAAAAGCTGACAATGTGGAGCATTGGAAGTGAAGATCTTCCATTTCCACCGAAGTCACTTAACAGACTCAAAAGGACTTAGCATCTCACAAAGACACACCACAAGCTTTGTCTTGTTGATCAACAGAAAAATGGAATGATTCACAGGATCGGATCCATTACCGAACACACACAATTTCCCTGTAATGGGATGCATTATAAAAGCCATTTTCAGAATAACCAAAATATAGCTCTAAAAATTCCTTTGCAGCACCTCTGTACTATCAGAAGCGTAAGCTGACATGTTGTTTGGTCATTACTCGATTTGTGCACTTTTTAATATATTTTAGCTCTTCTTATTTTTGGCAGAAAAAATCCCTTTTTTTTGCAGGGAATGTTCAGTTAAAGTAACCATTTGGTATATCTAAAAAGATGCGGAAAGCTCTACAGATACTTAGGTTCTAACGGGAGCTTCAGTATGTTTTGCTTTCTGTCCCAGGTATAACTCTGAACAAGGAAGCCAGGAGTTCATTGTCACACCTGTGTCCTGAAGCATTTTGCTATTTTTGGAACCAAGCAGAAAATGCCTTTAACCATAAGATTGCAGCATATCTGGCATCAGGGTAGGTTAAGCAACCCACTGTAGAATCTCTGGTTATATTAATTCTACAAGTCTCACCATTCCCAGCCAATGGAGATAACAATAGAGATTTTGCAGCTAAGGAGTATTAAGCCAAAACGTATCTGCATATGCACACACACACACACACATACACACACACATGCACAGTTTCATTTCTCGCAAATTTAAAAAAAGATGAAATCCGGATCAAGGAGAATAAAATGCAAGAGTTTAGACCAGGGGTGGGTTATTACCAGTTCGCATTGTGCCCGCGCGCGCATGTGCTAATTTCTCTCTCTCTCGCACATGCTCTTCTGCGCATGCGCAGATCACTTATGATGATGTCCAGGTCAGTGGGCGGAGCCTCCCACCCAGGGGTGAAATTTACTTACCTTCCTTACCGGTTCGGAAGCGCACACGCGCACACCTTCTGCGCATATGCAGAACATAAAAAAAATTACTTCCTGGTTAAAATCAGGAAGTAATGACACCCAGGCAGTGATCACTACCGGATCGCCGAACCACAGGGAAAAATCGCTACCGGATCGGGCAATTTGGTCCAATCCGGGAGCATTTCAACCCTGCTCCCGCTGGTTTGACTACCGGTTCTTGCGAACTGGTCCAAACCGGTGGCAACCCACCACTGGTCTAGACAAGTGCTAAGAGTTAGAAATGCAAGGAGGATGTTTATGTATAGAACACTAAAACCTCATGTGAACTCGCAATACATTGGTTTTAATATTAATAAATGTTTCCAGTTTTAACATAATCACTGGAGTTGGAAACTTGTTTCTGACATTTCTATGCTTCTCTTCTTCAAAGGGCTCCATGTGGCATACTGTCTAGCAGAAACAGAGATTGTAAACAGCAGAGCAAACAGAAAACAACATAAACTACTGTATATTGATGCAGCCCAGCAGGTTTGGACCCAAATTTAAAATTTTCCAAATGCTGCTCCTCAAAGCCAGATTTTTCACCTCATCAGGGAGGTTTATCAGGGAACATCTGGCTTGTATAAATGGGGGGGGGAGGAGTCAATTATTTCACAGGAAGCGTGACATTATCTAAAAGACCCTATATATGCACAGTATACTCAGTGAGGAGGTAACTAGGCTCTGAGCATGCAAGATTTGAAAGGGGATAGCCGGCATTTTGAATTACATCCAGAAGCTTGCCAAGTTACAGATATTGCGCAGCTATAAACAAATGATAGTTAAAACCAGTGCTGAAATGTAAAATGTGTTACTACCAGTTCTGTTGGCCAAAGAGGTTGTTAAAAAATGCTTTTAAAAGCCTCTGACAATCCCAGCTGAGTTGCCTGATTGTCAGAGGCTTTTAAAGGCATTTTTTTTCCTACAACCTCTTCGGCTGAAGAGGTTGTTAAAAAAATGCTTTTAAAAGCCTCTGACCATCCCAGCTGAGCCGCACAATCATCAGAGGCTTTTTTTTTACTTTTAAAAGCATTTTTTCAGCAGAAGAGGTTGTAGAAAAAATACTTTTAAAAGTAAAAAAACCAGCCTCTGATGATCATGCACCTCAGCTGGGCGGGGGGGGGGGGGGAGGGGCAGGGATTTTTGCTACTGGTTCTCCGAACCACCCACTGCCATTGCTACTGGATCGCGCGATCCAGTCCGAACCGGGACCATTTCACCCCTGGTTAAAACAATTTATAATACAGTGTGAATTATGACTCTGGGTGTTCAACTATCTATGGTTCAGAATCTATGGTTAAAACAAGCCACTGCTTAATCCAAGTGTGTGTTTCATAAGGCCTTAAGCTGCATATGCCCATGAAAATCACAGAACCTACACACGTATAAATTATGTGTAGGGGCTGTTCATATGTGCACTAACATGCCTATCATCCCTGTCATTGTACTTTTATTTTCTTATTCTTGTTCTCGTTTCTGTTTGACAAATTCCAATAAATAAATAAACATACTGACCCACATACAAACACTGGTTTAAGTTGTCCCCCAATTATAATTTTTTCTCGAGATGGAAGATGGACATTTCTGATCTCCTTTACCCTGATCCCATCTACTTTTTTGGAGAAACCTCAGGATGCCACTCAAGTGGTTCTTGACCTGAAAAAGGAAATTGTGCAACTCTGGCTTATCGCAAAGTATGAATCTAGCCATTATCTATCCAGGGTGTCCCTAAGTGATAGGAACACAAAGTCCAGGTGGACACAAGTGGATATAACTCTGTCCTATTTCCCTGGGCCATAAGTCTCTGTGTAATTTACTCAGAATGTTACTTCACTGTGATACTTTGCCAAGATTTATAGTGAATGCTTCTCATGAGCTTCTCCAGATCTTGAAGGGGAACAGATTTCCAGGTCATGCTGAAATACAACTTGAGCAACATCCCCTAATGAGGATGGCAGGTCATAAGACACATCCCCTTCGTTCGGTAGCTTAGTAATGACTGGCCAGCACATTACTTTCTCTTTTGATAGCCAACTTCCAATCTTCTTCCAGAATCCCCTTGAAAATAGATTAATTCCATATTCAAAGTATATTCACCATAGGAGGCAGTGCTTTGGTGGCCTTCAAAATGTAAGGTGGAGCTAATACTGTAAAGGAGCCTGAGTGGCGTAGGAGGCTAATGTCTCCTACTAAGGCAGCATTTAACATCCAGCTGCTTGCAATTACTGCGAGTTCAATTCTCACCAGGCTCAAGGTCGACTCAGCCTTCCATCCTTTCTAAGGTGGGTAAAATGAGGACCCAGTTTGTGGGGGCAATAAGCTGACTTTGTATAAGATATACAAAAGTATGAAGGCTATTGCTTAATGCATTGTAAGCCGCCCTGAGTCTCCGGAGAAGGGAGGCATAGAAAAAAAAAGGTAGATGGCCTGATATAAAACAAGTGAGTGAGAATGAATGTGAGGAAAAGCTTGGGATGTTTCCTTTTTGAGAGGGGTTCCCTAGAGGCTGCTTATAGCCCCCAGACCAGAGGTTGTCCCAATCCTGAACTAATAAACAAATACAGCCTGCAATGCTGCAAATGCTAGTGATGACCCTAAATATAAAACAAACTAAATCCAATTTGAGACTGCTAACAGTTTGCTTGCCTGCCTGCCTGCCTGCCTGCCTGCCTATCTATCTATCTATCTATCTATCTATCTATCTATCTATCTATCTATCTATCTATCTATC
>WNWU01000004.1:45621711-45669404 GCA_012654045.1 Ptyas mucosa | reverse complement strand
ATCTATCTATCTATCTATCTATCTATCTATCTATCTATCTATCTATCATCTTTGCATTCTCACAAATAGAAAGAAAACAATTTGTTTCCAGTCTTCTTTTTTTTTACACACTTATAAATTCACCCAGATGGTTTTGGTACTGAATGCAGTATTGGAATTCATGGTCTCCCAGTTTCTAAACCGATGCCTTAATCTCTATGTCAAACTGGTTCTTTTTAATTTTATTTGTGCAAAACTTGAAAATCCTCTGTCCCCTTCCTCATTTTGTAGTGGCCCATTGAGGGTATTTCCTGTTAGAAAAAGGGATAAGAAATATGGCACACCATCTGAAACTCACAGACCCAACATGTTATTTTCAGGTCAAATTCCATTTTGTCCATTCACAAAACTTCAGCTGAGATGAGACTCTCATTTGATTTGAGCATAATCACATCAGTCACTTAGACACACGTTGATTATTTACTGTGTATATTTACAGTACACTACAAGTATATGAAATATGCTGCTCAGTCTAAAGGCAGACTTGGGATACATGGAGCCAGATGATATCATAACCCAGATAAATGATCAGATGACATCAGTGAAGGATAAAAAAATATAGAAGTGGGTACAGCCATAGTAGCATGAGACTTATGAAGATGCAGTAGGCCGCGAGGCACAAAAGCTGACATGACCTATGTTGGTAAAGATAGCAAGTATATGAATGAAGCAATGTTTTAATCAATGTACGACAGAGGGCATTAACTTCATGGGATATTAGCACTGGAGCCAGGGAATGTAAGCTGAATGCATGCGTCACTGTAATTGATGAGAGAATTTTACACTCTGTGCTTTGTTGTAGCTCATACACAATCATTTATATACTCATTCTGATTCATTCATAATATGCTTTTCCATCATCTTGGAGGGTTGTTAAGTATCAAAGGTAACAGCAAGTGGCTCAGGCCATCAGCTTCAGAATAATTAAAAACATGCCATGTATCGATAACCAGTGATTATTACTTGGCTGTTCTATTTGGAAACTAGTGGAGAAACATGGAAGGAAGGAGGCAAAGAAAGAAACTCAGGAGCAGAAGAGCAAAGGAGCAATGTGGTGTGTGTGTGTGTGTGTGTGTGTGTGTGTGTGTGTGTGAGAGAGAGAGAGAGAGAGAGAGAGAGAGAGAGAGAGGCAGACAGACAGACAGACAGACAGACAGACAGATTTAGGAATTGCAGCAAATGTTGATGGCATTTTGGGTTTTTGAAAAATGCTAGTTCAGAAGTATTTCACATAGTTCACCATGGGTATTCAGTTCATTATGGGATCAGTTCAGCATTCAGGTGACATTCTAGCAAGCCCTTTTGGGTTTGCCCCAAAGCATCTTAAAAGTGATACATGGAGGCAAATTTTGTGAGTGAAGAAGCCAACAAATTTTATTCAAAGGCTTTCCCCTTAGTTAGTCAGCATTTGGATGTGTAATAGTATCTCTAATGGGGGATAAATGCTCACAAACACAACATTAACTTGTTGGAATGCATGTTCCATCTGCCTCTGAAGTGTGGGAGAAAAAAAATGCAAATGCATTTTCTGAGGCTGGGGAAATATTCATAATTTTGGAAATGCACAGTGCATTAGTACTGATCTGCACTCAATATGAGGCACATCCCAAGAGTTAAGAGATTTCTTTAAAGAGAATATTCACTGTATTGTTTACTTAAATGCAGTTAGGGTTATGGTTGCCAACAGAAGGCAAAGAGTTGATACTAAGATATTGTCAAGGCTATGACTAATGAACCCAAGCAAATCAGAACCCTGAGACTTGGCTCCTCCTCAATGATACCTCTTTAATGAGTACATCATATCGGCACAGCTCAATGGAAAACTAAATCTAAACCTTTCCCACGGTTTCAGTATAATTAAACTAGGAAATAACCCCATCCCCAAGTTTCACAGGTCACATTGGCCAATTGGGTTAATTGACTGGCTCTTCAGACACTCCTTTCTCAACCTTACCTGTTGCCATTAGAGATGACCTTGGTTCTCATGAGAAAACTCTATGTTGTGTCCAGTGATACATTCCAACCTCCTTCCCTGCCTTCCCCCTCTGTGTGGCAACTATGAAACAGAAAGATGGCTACAACCAGGTTCAGTTCAAAGTTGACAAATATTACTTTTACTATTTTCATTTTATACCCCCAACAAGTATAAACCAGGTCTGAGCTTGTCCATGAAGGTTCTCAGCATAGAGAGTTTCCAAAACTGAAACTGGAAATACTAAACAATAATTTGCTTTTCTTAAAAAAAATGCCTATGTTTTGATGCTTGCCTGGTTTTGGAACCAGTATGGTCTAGTGGTTAAGTCACCAGTCTAGAAACCAGGAGAATGTGAGTTCTAGTCCAGTCTTTGGCATGAAAGTCAACTGGGTGACTTTGGGCTAGTCACTCTTTGTCAATCCAGCTCACTTCACAGGGTTGCTGTTGTGGGCATAATAGGAGGAAGAAGGAGTATTAGGTATATTTGCTGCCTCGAGTTATTTATTAAAAACAATAAAGGGGGAATAAAAATAAATCAAATACATGAAAAAGGTGCACAGAAACAAAACTGACTACTAATAGTCTCTATCTCCACTTTGAGTGGAAGATAGTTTTCAGTTTCAGATAAAGTTGCTTTGTGAACCAATACGTATTATACCTAACTTGTAACAGTGATACACTGTTAAATTAAAGAAGAATCCCTTTACATCAGTGGTGGGTTGCCCCCGGTTTGGACCAGTTCGCAAGAACCGGTAGTAAAACCGGCGGGAGGCCCCACCCACCGCCCTGGATGTCATCATCGGCCATCTGCACGCATGATCCCGTTGCGAACCGGTAATAAAGGTAAGTAAAACCCACCCCTCCTTTACATTCAATGTACACTTATGATTTTTAAACGTTCACTAACAAATATAATATGTCCTAGGGGAAATATGAACATTCCTGAAAGTACATAAATCAAAGAGAAACACTACCAAGCTAGAATACATTTTGCTGCATTCTATATTCTGCAACCCTAAGAATTTTAGCAAGATTTCTCTTTGTCAATGCACAAAAATAAAGATGTACAAATCTGCACAACTTGTCTTGTATTAGTTGCAGCATGAGCTTCTACAGCCATTGCAAGAAATTCCAACCTGGTAGCTGATCTGATCTGCATATTAAACACCAGAAGGCCTCTATCATATGCTTGGGCAGGAAATGAAGAACCATAGGGCAGATTACAGTTACTTCAATATTTTGGACTCAGGAGACATTTGCTAAAAAAAAAAAAAAGACCACTACTGAAGTAAAGCATGCCTCAGTCTGCCTCCTTCATTTACACCTGTGTTTTTGTTAGACTGCAAATGCAATTTATGACTACTCTCCAATGCCAAGCCAATTACAAGTTATAGGAATGAGCCATATCTCGATAAATACATAACAACCATCTGTTTGTTTTGTTTCTTTTTTTCAGGAAGGAAGAAAACTTTGTGATCATCTGTTAGGTTGCCATATGTAACTGGGGGTTACATTCAGCTTGATGAGTTCCAGGCTGGACTGATCTAAGATCAGAATGTTATGATTAATAAACAATGATGTATTTAATTCTTTGCATGGATTTAGCAGTGTGGGTTATTCTGTAGAAACTGTGCCACTAATTTAATAATAGAATAGAATAGAATTCTTTATTGGCCAAGTGTGATTAGACACACAAGGAATTTGTCCTGGTGCATATGCTCTCAGTGTACATAAAAGAAAAGATACGTTCATCAAGAATCATAAGGTATAACATTTAATGATAGTCATAGGGTATAAATAAACAATCAAATCATATTGGGAAACAGTCAATTTAAATTGTAAGGATACCAGCAACAAGGTTACAGTCGTACAGTAATAAGTGGGAGGAGATGGGTGATAGGAACGATGAGAAGATTAATAGTAGTGAAGACTTAGTAAATAGTTTGACAGTTTTGGGGGAATTATTTGTTTAGCAGAACGATGGCGTTTGGGAAAAAACTGTTCTTGTGTCTAGTTGTTCTGATGTGCAGTACTCTATAGCGTCATTTTGAGGGTAGGAGTTGAAACAGTTTATGTCCAGATGCGAGGGGTCTGTAAATATTTTCACAGCCCTCTTTTTGACTCATGCAGTATACAGGTCCTCAATGGAAGGCAGGTTGGTAGTAATTGTTTTTTCTGCAGTTCTAATTATCCTCTGAAGTCTGTGTCTGTCTTGTTCCTGGGGTCTAATTACCTCATACAATAATAATAATCAGTCTGTCTGTATGATCAACCATGATAATAATAATACCAAGAAAGGTATTTCTTTCAAGGAGACTCACTATCACCATTACTGTTTGTTACTGCACTGACTTCCTCTGTCAACAGTACTGAACAAATCAGGCTATGGCTATCAAATATCAAAAATATCTGCCAGGCTATGCCACCTTCTTTACACGGACGATCTGAAGTTGTATGAAAAATCTGAAATAGAATTATTGCTCGATACTGTCCCTATATACAGCCAAGATATGGCAGTGGACTTTGGACTGGACAAATGTGCCACCCTCATCATCAAATGGGGACAAAGAGTGAAAACTGAAGGAATCAAGTTACCCCATGGAAATAACAGTGTGGATGAAGAAGATTACTACAAATACCAGGGCATCCTTCAAGTTAACAACTTCAAGCACAGATGACAAATAATGACAATGAATCATGCCCTTCAACCACGCAGTGATGTTGAAAACTCTACTTACCCAGGAGCATAGATGGATGTGGAACGTTGCACATATATCAGACAGTTGAAGAAAAAAAACAACAAGAGCATTGGAAGAATATCTGATGGACAGTGAAGCAGATGCACTGAAGCTAGGATACCATGAAGGCTTACTGAACACCAGAGAGACTAAATTAGCCTACAAGAAAGACCAAGTGAAGAATATAAAAGAGATGCAGCAAGGCAAAATTTTACATGGCCAGTACATAAAAAAGCTAGCAGACAAAGCAGATAACAAGACCTGATAATAGCTATGAACAGAAAAGTTGAAGGAAGAGACAAGAGGATCTAATTCAGGCTGCGTAGACCAAACCTTAAGAACAAATGCATACAAAGTCAGAATTGAGAAGACAGCAATAGACAGCAAGTCCTGCCTCTGCAAAGAAGCTGAAGAAACAGTGGATTACCTACTTAGCTGCTTCAAGAAGACCTCGCACTGACTACAAACAATGGCATGACAAGGTAATAGAAAACGAAGAAGCTAAAGTGCTCTGGGACTTTAGAATTCAAATAGACAAGCACCTGCCAGATAACAGCTCAGACTTAATTGTCAAGAATGACCAAAAAAAAAAAAAAAAAAAATTCCAGTTAGTGCTGTGGCAGTACCTGGAGACAACAGAAGAGAAGAGAAAGAATTGGAGAAAATAGCAAAATACAAAGACTTGCAAATAAAATGACCGTGGCAAAACCAAAACCAAAACAAAGATAGTACTAACAGCGGCGAATTAAAGCCCACTGGTGCCCTAAGCACTGAGAAATTCTGGTGCCCCCCTTCTTTCAATGAAGAACCAATCTTCATTGGGGTTTTTTTTTTCTTTCTCAACTTTGTGGTGCCCCCTTTGGGCCTGGTGCCCTAAGCACGTGCTTAGTCTGCTTAATGGTTAATACACCACTGAGTACCAATAGTAACAGGTACTTTGAGTGCCATCCCAGAACATCTGAAGCATCATTTGTACCATAGGCTTTGATAAAGTCATCTTCAGTCAATTGCAAATGTCAGTTTTAATATTATTAGTAATATTTTATGTTATTAAGCAACAAGGATATGAGAAAGAAATAATTTATTAAATAAATATACCGCCTGACTCCCAGGACCCTGGGTGTAATTTACACTATGAGTTCTCCAATTCATGCATCAATAAATGTTCGTTAGAGAGGGAAGCACTAGCTGATAGACCAGTTGCAAATATCCAGCCTTTTCTATCTAGTCTTTCATATTCCTCACAACTTTTTCTCAGCTGTGCCCAAATACCTCTCTGTTGTTTGCAATGATCTTTTGATTGCTGCATTTTCCTCTCTGTGATTTGAAAAAGAGAATGCCTCTTTCTTAAGATACAGAAATGAAAAGACAAGAAAATATAGGTATCTTTCTGCATGCCAGATAATTTGATTTCTTCTCTGCACCAACAAATGGATTAGTAGTTGTGTATCCTATATAGCTAATTATATAAACAGCTTATTATATATGCTGTACTGTATATCGGCAGGTGATACCATGTACAAAAGGAAGAATAACTTGTGAATTCATTATGAACTCAAAGGTTGGAGTCACATATCATAGTAAGCAACTAGCTTACTATTACTTACATGCTGACATGGTAAATAGGTAGCTGGATTGAAACATTGCATTAATGAGTAAATTGTAGTTTACAACTTAGCGGTGAGATTCCCAAAATATGCTAGACTCAGTCGAAACCAAATTGAAAGGTGTCTAAAAATAAATTTATTTGTAGAATCCTAGTATTCAGAAATTACAAGAGACGGGGTAACGCAGTTAGAATGCAATATTGCATGCTAACTCTACCCACAGCCTGGAGTTCGATCCTGACCAGCTCAAAGTTGACTCAGCCTTCATCCTTCCAAGGTCGGTAAAATGAGGACCCAGGTTGGTGGGGGCAATAGGCTGACTCTTTAAACTGCTCTGAGAGTGCTGTAAAGCATTTTTGGAATGGTATAAAAGACTAAGTGATATCTCTATTGCTATCTTGCTTGATGATGTCACCAAAAATGGAGATTTTTTAAAAAGCTTGATTTCATACCTGCTATTTTACCTAGAGATGCTAACCTGACTGAACCTGGGTTTCCTGAAAGCAAAGCAGGTATTCTTTCATAGATACAAAACTTAGTACCAAATATTTGTTATTGCATTTTTTGTAGATATAGCCATATGATGGCCTTTTAGATGGTAAGATTTAAAATTAGAGGGTTCATATGATTGCATGTTGATAATTGCTTGTTTGGGGCAACCATAACACTAACTCTTTGCTGCCATCTAGTAATCCTCTGGATTTTTGCAGCCCATTGATGTGATCTTCAGGTTATCTCTCATCCTTATTGAGGAATAGATTAAAACAAAGCAATGATGTTAGCATAATTTAAAAGGAAAAAAAGAAACATAGAGGGGCTTGTGGAATGCTAATGACTGTTATTTCTACTTCTTTGCTCAGAATTAATAAATACATTCCTTTTTACTGGAATTATAAAATTACTCTTGTTCATGTCATGTTTGTAAGTTTGAAGTACAGCATTCTATTGATATTTGCAGGTTTCTGCAGTAAGTGTTGTAAAGCTCCATTTTTGTATCCATCTAAATGACAGCAGCTCAGAACTCCCATCAGATATGTATATAAAATCAAATCTGTATTTGACAGCTTATTTCCTGCTTTCATTAAAATATTACCTGAGATGAAGAAAAAAGTCAATAGCATTTTAGTAGAAGTAGTTAAATTGGCATTGCTGTATTATCACACAAACACACTGTAATGAAATACAAATAGCTGCAGCACCAAAGGAAAAAAAAATAGTATTTAAAATAAAACATATAAAATATAGTGAGAAAAGGACTACATGCATTGTGATGATTAAAATTTGATCTAACAAAAATAGAGGAGAGGAGAACATACCCAATAAATAACTATTTAGTGTTAATATAGAGTTAATTCAGTCTTTAAATTTAACATCAAATCTACACCATACAGAAACTTTAAGAAAAGCACATCCCTGCTCTTTGGGAGCCCAAAGAGTGGGTTTTTATTCTTTTGCTGCATTTATATATTGTAATTTAAACTGTTTTAAAAACATATTTGCAACTGTGTTTTATATTCTTATTTTATTGCATTGCCAACTGCCCAAAGTTGCTCCCGATAGTGAGTTGGGTGGCATATAAATTTAATAAATACATTCTTTCATTTTCTCATTTATCAAAAACAAAGACTTAGAAAAATAGATAGCATACTTATCTCTCAAATCCTTAATGGAAAAAAAACCCCTGATAGTTAAAATCTGGTTAGACTTACAATAAGTCTTTTTTTGGGAAGACTGAACAGAAGTAGTAAAGCCAGCAGGAATAAAATAATGTGAATATTTCCTCTGCTGTCAGGAAATAACAATTTCCTGCTTCAGTGTAAACTTTGATATTTGAGCATCTGTTATCTGCATCTCTTAATAATCGAGATTAATCGCTTCTCCTAGGGAACATTTACTTCAAACTAAATAATTATTTCCATTTTTCCAAACATGTTATATTGATTCTTCTTTGGAGCATAAAGTTGCACGATATTTTAAATAGGGATGTCCAACCTTGGAAACTTTTAAGACTTGTGGATTTCAGCTCCCAGAACTCCCAAGCTTGCCATGCTTTACAATATCAGTTTGCTTACAATAAATAAGAAAACAGGGTACTGCTTCTCCCTCCTTTTCTAAAGATAGTGCAGATGAGAAACAATTTTCTGGCTTGTCACAAAGGTCTTTTGATTTATACTTATAGCTCCAGCGGCTTAAGGGGACTCTTATAGGGTGGCCATTAAAATATCCTAAGAAAGAACATGACGAAAGAAGGGCAAACCCCCCCCCCCACACCACCAATAACAACGAAATGCATCTCCAACTTAAAAAAATAACTATAAAAAGTAATGTTGGATGCGTATCTATCAAAACCATCAGATGATTTTTGATATTTATGCCCTTTCCTGGCACTGTTAGTTGTCTAGCAAACTTTTGAAAAGCATCCTTTCTTTTGTTGGTAATGTTCCTGTAACCCATCTAACCAGTGCCATTTGTAGCAAAAATTGCCACTGAATTTCTGGGGAAAGTGCTCTAATGTACCACTCACTTTATACTTTATCTTAATAAGCAGCACACTTTTCTCTCGCACACACAATTTTCTATGTGCTTTTCTCTCTCTCTCTCTCTCATTCTCCCTTTCCTATTCTCTTTCACATAGATAAAGCTTTCTGTTTTCTCCGTATCTCTTTGCTGCCATCTAGAGGCCATACAGATTTTTGTAACTAGATATGGTTGCCCTGATCTCCCAGTTACGATTTGTAAGAGATCTGAACAGAAGACATAAAACTGAAAAAAGGTTAGTTTGACAGAGGGTGGAATGGATTATAGAACAATAAAAAAAGAAAAATCCAGAATGTATCGCGTATTTTCAGACATTCTACTAACCGAGATTCTTAATTTGGAGTGGCCAGTTGGCTATTTCTAGAACATTTAGATATTTTTCAAACATAGCCAAACTACCATCTTCTTCAATAAGAATATGGAGTTCAGATTCAGAGGAAAAATGACTGTTGGGTTGAAACTCTGTAGGTAGGAGATACCTGACTGGGCCAAGGAATTGAGATCCAATGGCTCAAAATCCTGAGAGAACTGGAAACAGAAATGAAATGTTTATTGATCTTTATTTAATTATGAGGGATTTCTTATTTCTTTTCAGTCTGACTTGTTTCAGTTTTATATCTGTTCATATACTGTGTTTCTCTTCGCCTGTTTGCTTCATTTGAAAAAAAGTGAATGATAACGTAGGCCTCTAGATCTCAATGTTCTCTAAAATTCTTACTTTACTGTTTATATTAGCAGGTAACATAAACATCCTGGGTATTTAGTATTATTATTGTTGTTGTTGTTGTTGTTGTTAATAATAATTCCCTGCTACAATAGCAGAATCCCGGATGTCTTGGTGGTCTCTGAGCTTGGTTGTTTGCTTGTGAACATTTCATTATCCAACTAGGTAGCATCACCAGTGCGAGATGGTGTGAGGTAGTAGTGAAATCTAAAATTTGTTACTACCGGTTCTGTGGGCGTGGCTTGGTGGTGGGGGTAATGTAACTGGGTGGGCATGGCCAATTTTTTTTTTACTTTTAAAACCATTTTTTCTACAACCTCTTCGACAAAGAGGTTGTAAAAAATGCTTTCAAAAGGCTCTGATGATCCCAGCTGAGTTGCCTGATCGGCAGAGACTTTTTTTCTTTTAAATGCCTCTGCCGATCAAGCAACTCAGCCTCTGATGATTGTGCAGCTCAGCTGGGAATGGGGGATTTTTGCTACCAGTTCTCTGAACCATCCACCTCCATCACTACCGGATCGGGTGATCTGGTCCGAACCAGGAGCATTTCACCCCTGGTGTGAGGTTTGCTGCCTGTTTAGCCCCATCTATATCACCAGTTTGGATATTACCTAGTTAGGGTAATGAAATGTTGTGGGGGGGACAAGCTCAGAGAGCACCAAGGACCCCTCATTTCAACCCTCTTTTATTGGTATCATAATTATTTATTGGTATTTCTAGTTCAACTTCATCCTGCTTTCCAACATACTCTCAACTATTTATCTGAGCAGCAGTGTTCAGGGTTATCACTTTGTCTTTGTTCAGCCTTTTGGATGATGCAACTATTACAGCCATCTATTACAAAACAGAGATCATGACCTTACTTTTGCTGGCAGTGTCATATCTCTACCCTTTGATAGTTTGTCTCTACATGGCATTGTTTTTCTTTCAAGCAGCAAATGTTTCTATATTTCACGGTTGCACTCGCCATCCTTATAGATTTCGAAATCTAGGAAGATAAAGTCTGCTATCACTTCCACTATTCTGTTACCTATTTACTTTGGAATAGGATTAGTGTTGTTGACCTAATCTTAGTTTTGTCATACTAAGGATAAGGCTGGATTTTGCATTCTTGTCTTTTAACTTCAGCAAGAGATTCCTTACATTTTCCTAACTTCTACCAATATGAGTGGTATCATCAGCATATCTAATGTTAATATTTTTTTTCTGGCAATTTTAATTCCAGCTTCTGTTTCTTTGAATCTAACATTTCTTATAATAATAAAAGAGAATATTTGTAGCTCAGGAGCTCCTTGGTGCTCTTTGATCTTGGTTGTTGCAGATGTTTCATCACCCAACAAGGTAACATCGTCAGTGCCAGAAGGGACTGGGGTTTGCTTTCTGTTTATATAAAAGGGGCTTGCTCTGCCAATATTGGTGAGAGTGTTTCTGATGGTTCCTTGCTATTGCTTAGTGTTTGACTGATGATCTAATATTAATCTTGGTGTTAACCTCTATTATCAGGGTGTTGATTTCTGGCCAGGAGGTATTTTATATTTCTGATTGTCTCTTTTGAATGGTATGTAATGTTGTTTATCTCTATGTGCCTGTTGATGGCTGATCTGTCTCAATACCAGGTTTCCAGGATTTCTCTAGCATTTGGTTTTAACTTGGTCTAGGATGCTCATAGTTTCCCAGTTGAAACTATGGTGAAGCCTGTCCATGTGTTGTGCAATTAAGGAGTTTTTATTATGTTTTCTGACTGATAGCAATAGTACTTAGACTTATATACCACTGCATAGTGCTTTACAGCTCTCTCTAAGCGGTTTACAGTCAGCATATTGCCCCCAACAATCTGGGTTCTCATTTTACCCACCTCGGAAGGGTGGAAGGCTGAGTCAACCTTGAGCCTGGTGAGATTCAATCTGCCAGATTGCTGGCAGTCAGCAGAAGTTGCCTGCAGTATTGCATTCTAACCACTTCACCACCGCGGATCGTTGTGATAGTTTTGTTCATGGATGTACTCTCTAGTTGCTTGTTTCTCCTACAAAGCGGGACAGTTACACTGTATGTTGTATCTTGTAGATGACTCCTATTTTTTCTTCTGGGGCTACTGTGTTTTTTTTGGTTTATTTAAGATGCTTTGGAGCATTTTAGTTGGCTCTATTTTCAATTCAAACTTTTACTTCCCTGCCAGCACAAAATTCTTCAATTCTTCAACTCTTCAATATGCAGAGAAAATGGTACATCTATGCTTTTAAGGGCTTCTCCTAGTTTGTCGTGATCTATGCAGTCAAAAGTCTTACTATATATATTTATTCCAAATTTAGTTTTGGAATTCTCTTGTCTTTCCTATTATGCATTGGAAGTTTGCAATGCGATCCTGGGTATTCTTCCCCTTTCAAAACTAGTATGAACCTCTGGTAGTTCTCATTCTGTTGTTGAAATCTGGACAGCAAAATCCTGACCATGAATTTAACCAGCATTTAAGATTTGGTGAGCACAATTAAAAACTGAGCACAGTCCTCAGTTTACAATCATTTGTTTAGCAACTATCCAAAGTTACCACAGTGCTGAAGAAAAGTGACTTTACGACTGGGTCCTTGCACTTATGACCATAGCGGCATGATGGTTGCACAATCAAAATTTGGGCGCTTGGCAACCAGCGTGCATTTAAAATGATTGCAATGTCCCAGGATCTTATGATCACCCTTTGTCAAACCTTCCCAGGGGACTTCTGACAAGCCATGTCAATAGAGGAAGCCTTAAAGACTGTACAATTCACTTAACAGCTGCAGTGATTTGCTGAACAACCATGGGAAAAAACTGTTGTACAATTGAGCACAACTCACTTAACCAGCGCCAGTGGGAATTCTGGTCTCGATTGTGGCTGTATTCAGTTATCAAAAGTTCCAGTATTGGTATATAGATTGATCTTTTGCAGCCCTCTGGCCACTGCTGTGTTTTCCATATCAATGTAAGAATCCTTATACTAAGCTTATACAGATTTTGTACAAAAAATAGTCATGGGGGAATTCCATGAAAGGTGTCAGGTGCAGAATATTTGTATTAAGGATGGAAAAGCTTTCCTTCCTGTGGCTTGTGAGGAGCTGTTGGTTTGATCAGTACTCTTTTGTTTACTCCCCTAGCTTATGTTCACGGCTTGTACTGCAGCAACAGCAGTTAGGAAAAAGCCTAGAGGCATGAATGAAGCTAGGACTGTAACCCGGACCTTGAGGTAAAACTATCTGTTGCTAGCGGGCATACTAAATAGCTCACAGGATATCTATACTGTTGAACTACATGGCAACGCATCTGCTGGCTGCCAGGTTGATGCTGTTTGAGCAATAAATAAGGGTAGGCAGGTAGTTTCATGGCAGACCATGGTAGCAATAGCAATAACACTTAGACTTATATAACACTTCATAGTGCTTTATAGACCTTTCTAAGCAGTTTATAGAGTCAGCATATTTCCCCAACAATCTGGTTCCTCATTTTACCCACCTCGGAAGGATGGAAGGCCTGAGTCAATCTTAAGCGGGTGAGAATCGAACTGCTGGCAGTCAGCAGAATTAGCCTGTAATACTGCATTAACCATTGTGCCACCATGGCTCTTTTGGTCATATCTTTCTAGGTTTTCTGCTGCCCAGTCATGCTGATCAGTAGATGTGGGGTGCTGGCTAGGTATCACTGATACAGTTATCCTCAACTTACAACCACAGTTGAGCCTAAAATTTCTGTTGCTAAGCAAGACAGTTGTCAAGTGACGTTTACATCCTGCTCTACACATGCATACACCCCAAAGGTTGAAGTCTTTATGGGGCTTTGTCAACTCCAAATAGTATTCTCCAGGATTCACCCACACACACAGAAATTAGTTCAAAACCCAATGTGTCCAATTTCTCCTATCCAGAAACACAAATCAAGTATATAAAGTCCCATCATCAGTTTCAGAGTCCAAAGACAAGTCCATAGTCTGAGCACAAATCATCAAAACCAAGATCCAAGTTCAAGATCCAAGAAGCAAGTCCAAAGTCCAAAGTCTGGAAAGCAGCGTCCAAGTC
Source organism: Ptyas mucosa (assembly GCA_012654045.1). Taxonomy (NCBI): domain Eukaryota; kingdom Metazoa; phylum Chordata; class Lepidosauria; order Squamata; family Colubridae; genus Ptyas; species Ptyas mucosa. Next base: position 45,655,740 of record WNWU01000004.1, on the reverse strand, counting down.
CAGAGTCAAATCATATTCTTGTCAAGCAGAGTCAAGTCAGATTCTTGTCCATTGCACGAATCACAATGGCAAGAAACTGATGAGTTATTCCCAGCAATGCAATACTCCACACCCTATTTTGCCACTGACTGGTGCAGCTCATCAGGAGGAGTGAGGCTGCTGTCTCATGTGTAACCTCGCTGACCTCCATTGTGCCTGCCTCCTCTCAGTCCTGTGCATTCACGACTCAAGTGGAGGAAGTAATGTCTCCAGTAATGCAGCTGTGCATTTTCTCCTCCCTGCTCTTCCCACGGGACTTCTGGTCTCTCAAGCTGCAGCTGCACCTCTCCTTTTCCTCCGTCAGCTAGCCATTTGCCCGGTTGCCCCTCTGGTGACCTCTCCACTGAGCCTAATGTCTCCACTTCTGGCTTGGAGCCTTTGGCAACTTCTCGGCGTGCCTTCGCATCCCTCTCCAAAGTCTCTGAAGCCAGCTCTTCCCCATTGTCTGAGCTGGGGAGACTATCGCACCTTTCTTTACACAGTTGTTAAGTGTCAGAAAATCGCAAAAGAGGATCACATGACCCCGGGACACTGCAACCGTCATAAATATAACAAACCCCCCCCCCAACATTTTGATCACATGACCACGGAGATGCTGCAATGGTCAATAAGTGTGAAAAACATTTATAAGTTAAAATGTGTTTGAATATTAGTCACTCGGGTTGGTAGTTAGTCTGTTGGTTTGAGCTCTGAGCTTGGCAATTTGGTTGCAAATGTTTGGTCACCATTCGAGGAGACATTATCAATGTGTTTTGAATTGTGTTTGTCAAAACACGGGTCTTTAAATACCTTTTTATGGGATGCAAATTAGTCTGAATGCTGGTTTGTTTTTGTTTTTTAATTTGATTTATATGCCGCCCTTCTCCAGAGACTCAGGGCGGCTTACAATGCGCTAAGCAATAGCCTTCATACTTTTGTATATTTTATACAAAGTCAGCTTATTGCCCCCACAAACTGGGTCCTCAATTTACCTACCTTAGAAAGGATGGAAGGCTGAGTCAACCTTGAGCCTGGTGAGATTCGAACTTGCAGTAATTGCAGGCAGCTGGTGTTAATAACAGTGTGCTTTAGTCCACTGTACTACCAAGGCTCCTTTGTCTGGATATTTCTGAGTCATGGTTTGATTTCGAACTCATTTCGAACTGATTGGCTGGCTGTTGTTGTTGGGGTATAGTTAAGTACTGTCTGTGTGATCACAGATGCTCAAACCAACAGCCTAAGGTTATATGTTACTTTTTTCAGTGGCATTGTAACTTCGAATAGCCACTAAACGAATGGTTGTAAGTCAAGGACTGCCTGCAGTGAAGATGATCTCCTTCATTTTAGTTTACCAAACACGAGGAAGTGGTATTTCTATGCATCTAGAAGCGATAAAGAGAACAAAGACTCGGGAATCAAATTAGGCTTGAATCAATATCACATTAGTTTCTCCAGAGTGTTTGTCATTTACTGAAGTTACATTTTTATTGAAACCTTTCACGAGGGTGCACACTTTCGTGTGGGGCTCTTCTTGGAAGAAAATAATTCCGTTTACCTCTTTAGCCTCCTAGCTCTGTCTTTTCAGTTAAGGATACAAAAGAAATCTACCACGGATTTCTCTGGGAGAAATGTGGCATGAGGTTATTAGGCAGAAGTGGGCTTCACATAATTTAACAACTGGTTCGCCCCAGCGCTGAAAATGTGAGCACACACACGGCCTTCCATGCATGTGTGCAGCCTTCTGCGCATACACTTTGCTCTCTCACACATGTGCACGCATGCACACGTCTTTAAAAAGCAGCTAAATAGGATGGCATAGCACCGGGGTGGGGGAGGGCAGGGGGGCAGGCCCACCCGCAAGTCACAACTACCGGTTCCCACCCCTGTTATTAGGGCTCTGCAAATGTTCCCAGAGGCATTTTGCTTCAACCAAGATTTAAAGAAAGCATTTCTTTGAAGCTCTGTTTGCAAAACAAAATAGAGTCTTTAGCCCTCTGTCCGACGGTCTCATTCAGCAGTTCAGCAATTCTAGTAACGGAGAGAGGCTTCCATATAAGGGCTCTCTGGCACAACGTCTTCCAACAATTTGAGTCAGGTGCTGAAAATACACAACAAGGTTCTCTACTTACCCTGGGATTCTTTGACAAAGTACAGGTAGTCCTCGATTTACAACAGTACCTTTTAGTCACCGTTCGAAGTTACAACAGCGCTGAAAAAAGTGACTTCTGACCTCTTTTCATACTTACGACCAGGGGTGGGTCCTACTTACCTTTACTATCGGTTCGCAACGGGGCCGCGCACACTGTTCTGTGCATGCGCAGAAGCATTTTGATGACGTCGGGATCAGTAGCCGGAGCCTCCCTCCGGTTTTACTACTATAGAACCGGTGCGAACTGGGGGCAACCCACCACTGCTTACGACTGTGGCAGCATCCCTAGGGTCATGTGATCAAAATTCAGACATTTGGCAATGGACTCATATTTATGACAGTGGCACTGTCCCGGGGGTCATTTTATTCACTTTTGCAACATTCTTACAAGCAAAGTCAATGGGAAAGCCAGGTTCGCTTAACAACCGCGTTACTAACTTAACAACTGCAGTGATTTACTTAACAGCTGTGGCAAGAAAGGTTGTAAAATGGGGCAAAACTCACTTAACAAATGTTTCACTTAGCACCTGAAATTTTGGACTCAATGATGGTCGTAAGTCGAGGAGTACCTGCAGATTGGGTCATTTCTATGACACAAAGCGTCTCGTGAGAGTAAAGCACAGTTTTATTGTGCTCTCATAGTGGAGGCACTAAACAGGGCTTCTCAGGGGTGAAATGCTCCCGGTTTGGTAGTGATGGTGGCGGGTGGTTCAGAGAACCGGTAGCAAAAATCTCTGCCCCCCCCCCATGCCCAGCTGAGCTGCAGGATCATCAGAGACTTTTTTTTAAACTTTTAAAAGCATTTTTTCTACAACCTCTTCCGACGGAAAAATGCTTTTAAAAGTTAAAAAAAAAGAGCCTCTGATGATCCCGCGGCTCAGCTGGGATAGTCAGAGGCTTTCCAAAGCATTTTTTTCTGCAACCTCTTGGCCGAAGAGGTGGTTAAAAAATGCTTTGAAAAGTCTCTGATGATCCCAGCTGAGTTTCCTAATTGGCAGAGAGGCATTTTTTTTAAAAAGCCTCTCTGATGATCCCAGCTGAGTTTCCTGATCGGCGGAGGCTTTTCAAAGCATTAGAAAAAATGCTTTGAAAAGTTAAAAAAAAAAAGTTGGCCATGCCCACCCAGTCACATTACCACCCCCCCCACCAAGCCACGCCCACTTAACCGGTAGTAACAAATTTTACATTTCACCCCTGGGGTTTCCTAATATCCATCTTTTTCTGGTCAACATTTGCATGCAAACACATGTACATACTGTTAGTTCAGTTGTTAGTGAACCATCTGAAACAACATACATCCTTGGAAATTACACCAAAAGGAATAATTATTACCGGGATATACTTACATCTTTAAAAGATAGCCATTCCTGCTATTTCTGCCACTGGATCGGTCCCACACGGCCAGGACTGAGAAAACAATCAGGTCCTCAGCTGATATTTGTTGTTATCACATTGTTTTCTCTCCTTATCCAGGGTTGTTGGAAGAAGGCCAAGAGAAGGAAAATACCTTCCTCTTTCCTTAAATTTATATTTGGTCGTCAGTTTGGAGAGTCTGAGGTCTTTTGTGGCATATTACCGGATTACGATACACACCCAAGATACAAATTGCATCAAAAGTATTGGTTTAAAGTGGCACTTAGAGTTTGTTAAGTACACATAACAGGAAATGAAAACATGTCTTGGTATTAGGCTTGAAGAAAAAAAAAACTACGCTTCAAAAGAGGAAATGTGAATAAACGAACACTGGGTAGGCCCATTTAAGATGGCAATTAGGCCTGGGAGAAAATTAAGTTTGAAAGGAACCAGGCAAAGCTTGAACACATACAAAATAAAATTAAACCATAATATCACTCAAATTATATAAAAGAACCAAAGCTTCCAGCAAACTCCTTACTTGCTATTTAACTTCAAGAAGAGGGTAGCTGCAGGTAGAAGAAATTAATTTACAAGCCAATTGTGCATGTAAGGTTTTGATCTCATGGGAATCTCTAGTGCTTGCACTGTTAAAAATGTTATGCACTGTTTAAAAGTATGTAGCAAGCATTAAGGAAAATTTGGGAATTTAAAAAAAGATTTCTCAAAAGAAATATATGTAAACACTTGCTTATATTTGGTTCAGTTATTATAACAATATTAGGACCAGACCTAACAATATATTTACCAACAATGGTTTTACACACACACACACACACAGAGTGGGGGAGGGAGGGAGGGAGAGAGAGAGAGAATAGGGTACTGCAAAATCTCCATTCCCACCCCACTCCAGGGGAAGGATACTACAAAATCCCCATTCCCTCCCCACTCCTGGCGGAAGGATATTGCAAAATCTCCATTCCCATCCCACTCTGAGACCAGCTAGGTGGCATTTGCCGGTTCTCCGAACTACTCAAAATTTCCACTACTGGTTTTCCAGAACCTGTCAGAACCTGCTGAATATGCTCACTCTGGTTTACAGAGTCAGTATATTGGTACCAACAATCTGGTATTTTTACTAGGTCATTTTACTGACCTCGGAAGAATGGAAGGCTGAGTCAATCTTGAGCCGGTCAGAATCGAACTGCTGGCAGTTGGCAGAATTAGCCTGCAATACAGCATTCTAACCACTGTGCCACCACGTCTCCTGAAGACTAATATGCCTAGTGAGATAGTAATGTAGTATACCTTTTGTTTGCAGAGGTCTCAGGTTCACTTCCCTCCATCTTTGAGTAAGGCTGACAACTCAAACTCCTGCCTGAAATTTTGTTCAGCTGAGGCACTACTAAACCAGACAACTGAATCTTATCCGACTGGATAAGGCAGCTTCTTATTATTAATAACTCTGCTTGGGAATGGAAAGAAAATGAAAATGGGAGAGGATCCAAAGGAACTATCCTGAAAGAGTCATGGCTGGCTGACTGACTGAAAAAAAAACTATGGAATAATTATACTACATCGTGTTTCACTGATAATCTACTCTGCCACCAAAATGATGCCATTGTTGTGGACCTGGAAGGAATGGGAGGCAAAACAGTGTGTGGTGTGACATGAGAATACACACCGTGTAAGTTTAGAAGATGATGAGATACATTTATTGATCAAAGAATGAAAAACATAAAAAGCAATGGGAGGAGAAGAGAGAGGGAGAGATTTTGAATATGTAATAAGAAAATCCCTGATTGCTTTTATAATGCTATCAGAGCAGCTGTTGTTCCACAGTCTAAATTATATTAAATCTAAATTGTCATTCTGCTTCTTCTTTGTGTTGTTTCTTTCTCTCCACTTCTATTAAAAGGAGTTATTTACTATAATGGCAGAATTTTTCTTTCTTTCTCTCGGAACTCTGAGTGTCTCCATCAAAGACTCCAAAACCTAAATTCAAGGTTAACATACAGCATGATCTGTGAATATACTGAATAGGAGGGATGTCTTCAGAATACGGTTTCTCCCGTCTTATTGTTTCATTGTTCAATTTCTTCCGCTTTGTGTTTCTTTCTTTTAATTCTAGTTTTATTCAGAAAATAACCAAAAGCACTTGCATGCACAAATCTTAATCTCTTCTGCAGACTGATGCAACAGTACCTTGGCTGAATCTCTCTAGCACGGAAAATTGACTCCCTCTCTTTTTTAAAAAAAATCTAGTTAATATGTACAGTTGCAATACTATTACCTGCATAAAAAAGGAACTGAGGGTGAAGGTTTGTTCTCCGAGCTTGTGGGTTGGTTTCCAAATGTCAGCATTCCAAGTAATGCACCCATAAAAAACAGAACTCTGAAGCAGGCAGGTTCCTCAAAGTACAGTTTATTGGAAACTTCATATTGGCACAACTGGTGAAATCCAGATCTGAAATTTCATGTTGTTTTCACCTCATTAAAAGTAAAAGTTTCTCCTTTCCCCCCAAATCACTGGTTATGCTGTCCAATCTAGTTGCTGGCCGGTGTTCTGACCTAGGTTCCCTTAACAAACAGGAGGCAGGAATTGATCCCGGCAAAACCTCTTTTATTTACACGACTGTGAATTACATTCATTCACAGTCAGCAAGATTTGTCCAAACAGTTTTTCAAAGGAATATTTCTCAACACAGCTTATCTCGTTTGGCAAGCTGCCACATAACTTGTTTCCAACCACAGTACAAGGCAAAACGTGACACAGTCTCTCAGAGTCACAGAATGAATGAATTGTTTCCTGGAAAAGGCCACTCCCTGTTCGCTCCTCTTTTATTTCTTATGGGAGTGGTCAATCACCTCCAAGGTGTGGCTTTACTCCTGAGTTGACCCTGCTTTCTGAGTTGTTTTTATCTTCTGGCAGCTCTGCACATGCACACACTGAGAACGGGCTCCAGCTGTGTCGGAGTGTGAATCAGCCCCTCCCCCCCGGGGTAATTGTTCTTGATAAGAGACGGACGAATCTTGTTTTTCCTGGTGTATACTCCCAAAGAAAGAAAACCCGAATGTATTCTAAGAAACATTTTATTATAAAAATAAAAAACCTAGCTGACTACATTTTACTGGCAGTTGATATCTCATAGACAAACAAAAGAGAAAGTTAGAAAAGAAAGAATGTGGACATGCACAGTAGCTCAGACATCACAAGACAGTGTTATCTCTTTGATAAGGTTCTCTGGCAGCTACCGTAAGTCTTAGGATGGAAGCTCAGCTGGCAAATACACAGAACGCAGTGACAAGCTGTTCCTCTGCTTTGCCGCTGTCTAGCTCTCTCTTTGCCTCCAATGCAGAGCTTTCCCCAGCCCCCAGGACTGGCCCAAGTTCCTCCCCAACCTCCTTACTGTCTGACTCTGCTGCCAGCTCTGCTGGCTGCCGGCGAGCCACAACAGCCGGTTGCTTGGTTACTTGCTCCTCCTCTGGACAGCCACCCATGAAAATGTCCTTGGTTCCCACAGGAAAACTTTATTGTTTTGACTACAAAACTCCATCTAACTATTTCCCCACTCCCACCATTGTGTGGCAACCCTGAAGCCTCCAAGATGGCTTCAGCCAGGTTCACTTCAGGGTTGACAGTTTCATTACCAGGCTAGATAACATCTTCAGCAGAGTTTAGGGGATGTCCGTGTTCTTCTGTTTATAAGGGCTTTAGGTATGAGTGTGTCAAGTGAGGGTCTTGTGACGGGTCAGGTGTGCTTGTGTCTTGTGATGGGTCTTGTGATGAGGAGGTTACATCAGGTGAGGGTCATTGGGAAATGCAGTGCTGGGGGGGGGGCTTGCATGGATTGGTTGAGGGTCGGTGCTGTCTGTGGTTGGCTGTGCAGTTTATTTGGATTCTGAAGGGTTCGAGGCTGGTTGTAGGTCAATGTGTCTGTTGATAGAATTGCTTGTGGAGTGCCAGGCTTCGATGAACTCAGGAGCGTGGTGGTCGGTAGCATGGCTGATAAAAAGGAACTATTATCAGTTCATGCATGTAACTACACAAAGATTTGTTTTTGTGAGATGTTGTCATTGCACGTATACATATTTGAGAGGCAAAGCATACCAAGAAGCTGTGTCCTACAGCGTATGACACATTACAGTAAAATTACTTCTTTTTTTGAGTCACTCTGGCTGACAAATGTTATAGCTGAACTAGTTTAGATAATACCCACCCACCCATTCACCTCTGTTACAAGTTTTATTTGATTTAATGGAAAGATTGAGCATCTAAAGCTATGCAGTTCAATCCTATTCACATTTACTTGGAAGGTAGTCCCACTTTATTCGTTGGTTATTTCACACAGGCATCGTGATTAATTGGGTGGCCCAAGTAATCATGTTTATTTGTTTATTAGATTTTTATCCCATCTTTATTGCTTTATAAGTAACTCAAGATGGCAAACATTCATAATAATCTTTCCTCCTCCTCTTTTGTTACTGTTGAGAACTAAAATACAGATTTATCTCTGTGTTTTGGTATGATAGAAGCACAAAAGAAAATGAAACAGATTTTTACATATTTTTATATAATTATTTTTATAAATTTTATTATAAAATTATTATTTTATAAATTATTTTGTATAGTTTTCATTTTGTTTTAGCAACAAGAATAAAATTCAAAACAGAAAACATACATCCAACACTAACAACCCAAAAATGTGTGTAGAAAAAAAGGGGAAAAATTATCCAAATATTAAATAAATTAAACATTTTTTTTAGAAAAGGGAGAAAGCTTGATTCATTTCAAAACTATCTCACATTTCCTTTGGCATCATAAACTAGGCACCCAGGTTTTAGCAATCAGTTCAAAGATGAGTATGTGATGGTCTAAAATCATGTATTGGTTGACAGTACTACTCTACTCCTTAAAGCAGAAAAGTTTTGGGGGAAACAAATTATGTTTATTTCATTTGATAATTTGCACTGCATTTATACAGAAACAACCCTGGAAATATTGGTATATTTTCTCCTCCAATAACTACATAGTCAAATTTCCTGTGAGAAAATAAAAATAAAATCATTCCTTTTGTTAATTGAGATGGCAATTCATGTATTCTTAAAAAAATTAAATATTTGTTTATAAACATGACATTGGAGTGGCTGACAAACCTCATGAGTCTTCTTTTAAATGATTGACTTTTCAAGCTAAATAGTATGATGTAATGATATCATAAAAATGTAAGAGGTAGTGTGATGTAATGGTTAAACAGCAGGAGGAACTCAAACTGGCGTCCCACGGGCCAGATGCATCACGCACAGGCCACACCCACCCTGGCTCCACAAAGGCAAAAAACATCACGTCATGTGACATCACATGACATGATTGAGTTTGACACATATAAACTAGAAGACCCAGGTTCTGTTCCAATCTAATCCATGAAAACTTTTGGGGTGATTTTGAGCCAGGCACTTTCTTTCAGCTCACCCTACCTCACAAGGTGGTTGTTATAGGGAAAAATAGAGGGATCGTATTTATACCGCTTTGAACAGGATAGAAATTGAATAGATTAAAAAAAGTCACACCAGTGAGTCATCATTAAGCTTTAGCTGGACATATAAGGTGAAGGTAACATTCTTTTATACACAAATAGAAACCAGGTGTAATGAGCCTCTTGGCTGAGAGCTGCCGCAAGCAGCTGCGTGACAGGTGTTGGGGTGTGGGAGGCCTGGCTGTGGTGGTCCTAAGATAAGTAGGTGTGGGGCATATGGGGCAACTCCACTCCCCCCGCCCTAGCTTGATTTTTACGTCTGCGTCTTGCCCCACCTTGTACAACCAGATTGTGGGCGAGGCTTAACTAGGGCTTATTTTTGGGGTAGGGCTTATATTAGGCATAGGCGTGGAAAATCAGGCTAGGGCTTGTTTTTGGGATGGGCCATATTTTCATATTTTCAGGGAAACACAGTAATACATACATACATACATACATACATACATACATATTAAACTAGTTATGTGAATGTGCCCCAAATCAATTTTCCTACAAGGAACACAAGGCTGGTTGAAAAAGGGCAAGGTTTATTTTCTTAGCATCCAAGTCAACAAGGCTCTACATGATTACACACACACACACACACACACACACCATGTTTTAAATGCAGCCATACAGACTAGGACCTTAAGTATGTAATATCCAAGGTTTTCTCAAGAGCACGTGGTCCTCATAATACTTCATGTAATTGACTTGAATGTGTTATACGTGCCTTGAATAGACAATTGGAATTATAATGTAGAAATTTGAACTATTGAATACAGTTCCAATTTTAATTCTAGGGGGAAATTGTAGACTAAATACTGGGGATATTACATAAAGTATCCAGTGTAAGAAAAATCAGAGAAGTGCGGTAGAGTCTGACATTGACTCAGAATATGTGACATCAACTCAGAAAATGTGACATCACAACATATAATTATTATACGTTTTGCATATAAGACAGCCTAGTACCACGTTGCCAGGCTGAAAAGCCTCTCCTGGTTTCTGAGTTGGAACTTGACATGTGTGTCACATCATAATTCTTCTCTCTTTGTATCAAGAGCTGGGTCAGGATTGCACAAAGAAGATATTCTGCTTCACTTCCACCTCATAATGCGAAGAAACCCTTGTTAAAGTTTAGATTATAGGGTCTGTTGGCAGCTTTCCTATAATATGTCTTTGATGGAAAGAGAAATTCTGTAATAAGCCCATGATGAAAAGCCCATCAATTGAGTTGGTATCACATTGCCATGGCAACAATGTAGTGCTAATGAAATTGTAACTGGCAGTCATTTTATAAGGAGCATCTCAAAATGGGCTCTGTAGAAGGAGGATTTTGATTGGCCGCCAAATCTTTTAGACCTTGGATAGAATTTCACGAATACCCACTTTGTAACCGACTGCATCAACTCTGTCCTTAAAATAGCATATTCTAGTTGAATCTTCAAACAATAACATTTCTGACATTTCTGGCTCAGAAAGGAACTTATATAATGTACAATCATTGGTATATGCATAATGCTACTTGTACCCATGCTTCACGCCCCAATGCATTGTAAATGGCACAATGCATTATGTGCAGAGTGTTATTCCAAACCTCCTTCTGGTATCTTTTATCCCTAAAAAGATCTTTTTGAAGTCTGGGAGCAGAGGTCTTCTTAGGTAACTTTCTCTTACTGCCAAAAAGAATAATGAGGCATCTTTGGTGCTCTCTGAGCTTGGTTGCCTATGGAGATTCTCAGTCATGGTTATGGTTGTCCCAAAGGTGCTTCTTTCAAGAGGCAACTGGACTTTCTTGTTTTCCTTTGACATTTTGCTTCTCCTCCAAAAAGCTTCTTCAACTTTGACTGGATGGTGGGGAATGGAAGGATTTATACTCCTTGCAAACAGCTGGTCATTTGCATCCTTTTAGCAAGTCTTTAAGGCCACTTGGAGGTTTATCTGTGTCATCAAGGTCACTTGAGTGGCACAAATGGGTGTAGAGCCTTCTTGAAACTGTTGAATGAGCTTGGTTGTTTTCTTGCAGACATTTCATTACCTAAACTAGGTACCATCATGCAGATGATGTAACCTAGTTTGGGTAATGAAACATCTGCAAAACAACTAAGGTCAGAGAGCACCAAAGACTCCTTCATTTCAACTCTGAGCTACAAATATTCTCATTTATCAAAAGAAATAACCAACCTCAATTCAATATTTGAGGATCAAACGTTTTACAGTCTTGCAAGATTGAATCTGGGCTGATCACTGGGACCAGAAATTTCCTCTTCCAAGCTTTCGGACTTGTGCTGGAGCCCATCTTCAAGGAACTTCTCTCTACTGGAATATGTAATTTGGGCTAACCTGTGAGTCATATTTGTGTTGTGCCTCCCCTGGTTGATTGGTGTGTTGATGTCTGGCGATTGACTGTTTTCTTCCTAGGCTGCCAATCCCTTGGCTCCTGAGTATTTGATAAACTGGTGGTAAATCAGCACTCCTGTTAAGGGACAAGAGGCCTGTTTCCCAATAGTATAATGGTTTTATAATCTGTAAGCAACTTCTCTGGAATCTTGTCATTAATAGCAATTCTACTTTTACTACTCGTGGTGATTTGCACTAAGTTAGTTTAGAAGTGTTGGGTTTCTGTGTATCTACATAGAGCTGTGATAGCGAACCTATGGCACATGTGCCACAGATGGCACGTGGAGCCATATCAGTAGGCATGCGAGTGTTGCCCTAGCTCAGCTCCAGTGTGCATGCGTCCGCCGGCCAGCTGATTTTCGGGCCTTTCGGACCCACCAGAAATCGGGAAACAGGCTGTTTCCGACCTCTGGAGGGCTTCCAGGGGGGTGGGGAAGGCAATTTTCATCCTCCTCAGGCTCCTAGAAAGCCTCTGGAGCCTGGGGAGAGCGACAAACAGGCCTTCCGGTCCCACTGTGCCATCGTCTGCCAAAAGCGTGGGGTGGGGGGTGGGGTCACACATGCATGTGCGGGTGGGTGGGGCGCATTGAATTATGGGTGTGGGGATGTGCATGCGTGACCCCCCCCCCCGCACTCCCTCCACTTTTGGCACGCAACAGCAAAAAGGTTAGCCATCACTGGCATAGAGAAATCAAAATTCATTTTGGAGAGAGAAAATGTATCAGAGTTCAGAAATAAAGACTGAAAATAGCAATCAGTGGGATTGGATGATGCCATTTTTATTGTGTTGAAATAGGAGTTCCTCGGTCCTTTAAGACTGCAAATATTGTTTGTTCCTGTTTTGTACTTTTTAAAATATCTGTGAACAAATCAGCTATTGCAAAAATACCATCTATTTCCATTGTCCTTATTGGTAGCTACTCTACACTGTCTGAAACACCAGACTGGAAAAACATGTTCTTTCAAGAAATGCCTAAGAAGTGATTAGCCATGACCCTTTCTGAGGTTTGGTAGTCGTGAGGCATGTTGTGATCCTATACTGAACAGACTTATAACAGTGCTATTCCAATATTTTGCTGATGTTCAACATGTTTTCTGAGGAATATAGGGACTTTATTACCCTTTCCGTTGCTTTAAACATTCATTTTCTAAGATTAAATGATGTATTGATTTTTGTCAGAATTTTGGGACCATTTAAATGAAGTTTAGTGATGCACAGAGACTTCTCTTCAGAATATAGGTATTTCTTGGTTTCATTACAGTGATCTCAATTTTCTCTCCAAATGCATGAATGGAAACATATTTACTTTGCTCTGGGATAAATGTTTAAGCCCAAATCAGATTTCATTTGAATATACAAGTGGCTGCCCAGAAGGGAGGTCATGTACTCTAAGATATTTTTGAGCTCCTATCAGTCAGTTCTGGTCACACACAACTGAATACACAGGAGACTGACTTCCAAAAACCAAAGTGTTGTAGAAAACAAAATAATCCGCAAAGAAAGCGTCACAGGTTCTTTTTAAACTATTCCCAATTTGAATGACTCAACTCAAAAGATCCACAAAAGCAATGGACTCCAGATAGCTGGAGTTTTATATCTTCTTATAAGGATTGGGGAGATGTTGGTTTTCTGTCTTGGTGGGGAGAAACCCCCCCCCACCAAGATACAAAATATATATCTATGTCTATTGTCTTATACTATACTCTATTCGATTACTATTTATACCAGTGATGGCTAACCTTTTTGCCATCGTGTGCCAAAAGCGGGAGAAGCACGGTGGGGTCACATGCACGCGTGCCCACATCCATAATTCTATGCGCCGGGCCCCGCCCCCTATGCTCCCCCCACTTATGGCATGGTGGCGCTGGTGGGCCTGTTTTTCGCTCTCCCCAGGCTCCAGAGCTTTTCTAGGCCCTCCGGAGGCCAGAAACAGTGTGTTTCCTGACTTCTGGTGGGCCCAGAAGACCCAAAAATCAGCTGGCCAGCGCACGCATGCGTGCCAAAGCTGAGCTTGCGTGCCCACCGATATGGCTCCAGGTGCCATCTGTGGCACCCGTGCCATAGGTTCGCCATCACAGATTTATACTATACAGTGTTATCTATACTATATTCTACTACTATTATTAAAGTATATACTATTACCTGTACATCTATGCTGCATTGAACAATTTCTACTAGTAGTATATTACTATTGCTATTACACTATTATTAATATATAAGAGTTTTAACGCTTACAGACTCTTGACTACCTTTAAATTCTCTCTCTTTCTGTTCCTTCCTCCCTCCCTCCCTCCTTCCCTCCCTCGCTCTCTCTTATATTTCTTCCATTTTCCCCCTCCTTTATTAATGGGCATTATGTAAATCATTGATATCTTCACAACTTTGTGTTGTTTTTTTTCCCTCTTCAGGATCCTTATATCTCTAGGAAGAAGAAAAAAAATCCTCCTTCTTCTATTGGCTGCTGTCTCTGTTGCTGTTGCAGAGCTTCCAAAATTTATACATCTCCTCCCCACCTATTTCAAGATTGCAGCTTTCCTGAGCAACAGTGCCACGCTGAAGCTTGGGAGAAGGCTCAGATAGGAGGGGAGAAAGGCAGCACAAGGACCTGCAATTTTCCCAGCAGCCTGCTCTTCTGCACAAACTGCAAGCCCAGATCCATCAAGAATCTCCATCATGTAGGGATTGGAACAAGAACAGAGATCACCAAACAGGGATATTGAGAGTGTGAGGAGTAAAACTCAACTCCGAAGTTGTTGGAAACAAAACAAAGGTTTTATTTGAAGTGTTTGCAAAGGCTGGTGGATTCCAATACATACAGGTAAGAGACCACGCTGGTTACAGATCTCAGTATATTTTATACATTTCTATCACCGGCTGCTTGTCCCTCCTTCCCAGATCCAGTTGATAGGCCCAGGTCAGTCACACGCTAACAGCCTGCCTATAATTGAGCCATGGTGGTGCAGTGGTTAGAATGCAGTACTGCAAGCTACTTCTGCTGATCACCGGCTGCCAGAGTTTAGCAAATCAAATTTCACCAGGCTCAAGGTTTGTTTTGTTTTTTGTTTTTGTTTTATTAAATTTGTATACCGCCCTCCTCCCGAAGGACTCAGGGCGGTGACAAGCCACAGAATAAAACACATGGATACAAAAATTTAAAAGTAGAATAAAAGCGAATTAAATAATTTGGCTGAGACAAATTTAAAATACCCAATAATTTAAAAACAAATTAAAATTTACATTAAACAGGGGAAAAGATTTAGGCCAGGCCAGCTTGATGAAATAAAAAGTTCTTAAGCTCGTGACAGAACATGCACAGATCCGGGATCGTCCGTATCTCCGGGGGGAGCTCGTTCCAGATCGTAGGTGCCCCCACAGAGAAGGCTCTCCCCCTGGGGGCTGCCAGTTGACATTGTTTGGCCAACGGCACCTGGAGGAGCCCCTCTCTATGGGAGCGTACTGGCCAGTGGGAGGCTATTGGTGGTAGTAGGCGGTCCCGTAAATAGCCAGGTCCTAAGCCATGGAGTGCTCTAAAGGTGATAAACAAGACCTTGAAGTGCATCCGGAAGACCACTGGGAGCCAGTGCAGCTCGCACAGGAGAGGTGTTACATGGGAACGCCACGTCGTTCCCATAACCATCTGCGCGGCCGTACTCTGCACCAATTGGAGCCTTCGAGTGCTCCTCAAGGGGAGCCCCAAGGTTGACTCAGCCTTCCATCCTTCCGAGGTGGGTAAAATGAGGACCCAGATTGTTGTGGAGGGGGCAATATGCTGACTCTGTAAACTGCTTAGAGAGGGCTGCAAAGCACTATGAAGTCTAAGTGCTGTTGCTATAGTCTGCTGTCACACCTAAATGTTTAAAGTTAGTTAAGCCCTTATTGTCACCCAAACTTGTTAAGCACTCATCCCCATCATTTCTTACCTCTTGGATATTCCCTTATCAGTTCTCTTGTTTCACAAGAATTACAGCATAGCCATAGAAAAGGACATTGTAAAAGTAAAAGACACATTTGAAAAGGAAAAACATCAAGATGGGTTTGAGTAAGATACATTCTCAGCCTTTCCCAAGGTTGGCTTTACTATTTTCTTTGTTCATGGATGCTTGAGAATAGCTAAAAATGCTACAATGTATTAAATGCTCTCCTGCCAATCCTGGTCTCTGAAAGAGAGGCATTTTCTTTAAAGTTAAGGCTTATGGGAAATTATCAGCAATACAATTGAAAAGCAATACAATTGAAAAGCAAATTTAAACATGGCTGTACCTTGGATATGTAGTAGTGCAGCCATATGTTAAAATACTAACTCTAGGTAATTTGAACAAATAATAAACCTTATATAAACTATAAAATACATCATTCATAAGCTATATGCTAGTCTATATAATGGAAAATTACAACTTATTATATTGTATCTCACAGAGAGACAAATAGATATGGATACTCTGGTCTAATCTTCATATATTCTCATATGAATATATGAACTATCACCATCACAGCTGCATCTTTACCTTCTCTTTCCCCACAAATGTGAAATACTCTATTGTTAATATTCTAATGTTGTGTTTGACCTTGGGGGGCTGGGCTGGATGAAGCCAGGGTGGGCGTGGCCAGCTCAATGTCACTCTGAGCGCTCTGCCAGTGAAAACATGCTCCCGAGCTCCGTTTTCAGTTGCGATGGCCTCCTGCAACCCTCTGCCAGTGAAAACAGAGCTCGGGAGGGCCACACACAGCCCTCTCGAGCTCCGTTTTCACTGGCAGAGGCACACCAGGCCAGTCTTTTGCTGATCTAAGCACCCGGGATCTTGAGTTTGACACCTCTGTCCTAAACCTTGCCTTTGTCTTATCCCAAGCTTGCCTTCAGCAGCTTCAGATTTCAGATAATGTTTTCCCTCTTCTTTCAGTACAAATTTTGCTATGGATATACTCCAGGAAACTTCATCATTGATATGATTAATCATGAGGTCAGGGGTTGTTAACTGCCCAATTCCTATTGGCCACTTGTTTTTGGTCCCTGGACAGTGCTTTCTGTGGATATTTTGGTTTAGTTGCTTATGCAATGGGACTTGCCCTCGTGGTATATCAAGCTTTTGTTAGGCATTACATGAACTTCTTGTTGGTAGGTTTTAGGATTCTTTTGAAAGAGCACTAGATCTGTATTTAAATAACAGGACTAACAGCCTCCTAAGAACATTAGAACTTGATATCTAGAATGATGTTATTGCCAGTATAGAGATCTCCAAAGGCCAAACTAATTTCTGTGAGGTTTCTCCATCTCCTAGATCTTGGTCTCTTCTCTGGCACTCCTCTCCCTATTTGAAAAGAATACTTGTAGCCAGAGAAAGGAAAAGGTAGTTGTGGAGAGGAGTAATTGCATGCATTCATTTTGTGTACTCTTTGGCAGTGGTGGTATTGTGCATGGATTCAGTGCCAGCTCAAGGGTATAATATATCCTTAAGTCACATAGCATTTTTACGTTCAGAAAGGGTGGCATTTACAACCTCTCATCTTTGGCACCCCAGCCCAGTGCTTACTGAGCCTTAGCCCCAAACTGGCTTTGCATGAATTCATTCAGGCGTCTATTTATTTTATTTATTTATTAAAATAAGTGGGTGAGGGGAAACTCACTCACTTCCCTGGTGTGTATCATTCACGTTTGTTTACAAGAGAGTCATTTCAGTAGGCTTCATATTGATTCATGATCAAGCCTGACAAGTATGATGAATTTCCTGCTCCTATTAATGAAGGAAACCCTTCTGAAATCAGGTATGGATCACCATTTGTAATAATCACATATGCAATTTGCACAACATTTCTCCTGCAAATGTGCTATTTGCACCGGAAAAGTATCCCGTGGGTTCTTTTCTCAGCATTCTGTAATGTTTCTTTTGGTGGTTGACTGAACAGGAATTAAACTGACTGAATCCATAAGCTTCACTGCCTTTGTATTAAGAAATTCAAAGTTTATACAGCAAAAGTAAATAAAACCTGCTATATTTGCTTGTTTTTATTTTCCATGAAAATCCAGTGATTTTGGCTAGATAATCCTCTCTCTCAATTATAGAGTTAGATTCAAATTAAGGTGTGCTCAAAAATAAAATTGAGGGGGCCAAGATCTATTGTTTGGGTTATGTGAATATTCCCAGTTCTGTTCACTTCTCTGCTAGAACCTTATGCTCAGTGTGTATGAGGGTTTTTCCCCCTGATCTTTTAGCTAATTAGGAACTTCTTTTACCTCTTGGATGATCCCAACCAATCAGGGATCATGCAAATACAGTAATTTTAGAGTCCATCTAATGGGAGAAGTTCGGTATATAAAGTCACAATTTGGTAAATTGAACTATGCCAATAAAGGAGTAAGACTAGGATGTATACTTTTTATTTATTTATTTAAGCTACGTCATGAATTTATAATATATATGGATTGGAAGAAGATGAGCATGGTTTTAACATTGGACGATGACTCATTAATAACCTGGACTAAGATGAAATATAATGACAACCGACACAACACCCAGCCTCAACTAGAATGGGAAACAGCTATTAGCTCAAACATCAACAATAAAGGAATCAGCACAATATGTCACAGACTAGCATTTCTGTTCCAAGACCTTGGAGAAGATATTTAGATGTTATGATGTATCTATTTGTATGGAGACTAGAATAGTGCATCCAAAATTATTCCTCAACAGAAGCAAAAGTTGGACTATGAAGAAACAGGATAGGAAGAGTATTGATAACTTTGAGCTTCGATGTTGGAGAAGAGTCCTGACAATATGGATGGCCAAGAAAACCAATAAATAGATCATTGAACAAATTTAGTGTTTCCATTCCTGATCAAGTTCAAATTATCATACTTCAGATACATTATGCAAAGACCTAGGTCTCTGGAGAAGGCAGTAAGGTTGAGAAAATGGAAGGAAGGAAAAGAACTGGACACCTAACACCATGGGTGGATTCAGAGGTGAAATCTACTTACCTTCCCTACTGGTTCAGAAGTGCATGCTCTGTGCACACACACACATTCCACTCGCACATGCGCATGCATCACATGTGATTTTGGACCCTCTGCACATGCGCAAAGCCTTCTGCGTGTATGCAGAGGGTCAAAAACAGGTTACTTCCTGGTTAAAACCAGGAAATAACAATGTCCGGGTAGGTAGGCGGAGCCTCATGCTGCAGCCACTACCAGTTCGCCGAACCACGCGCCACTGCTGCTACCAGTTCGCCTGAACTGGTGTGAATGGGTAGCATTTCACCCCTGGGTGGACTCAGTTACAGTGGCGATCGGTGCACCTTTGGAAGACCTGAAGGACCAGATAATGGACAAACAGTCATGGAGAAAATCTGCCTATGTGATTGCTAAGAGGTAACACCAACCTGAAAGGCAATACAATCATTCAGTCATTCAGTAGCATTACTGAAAGTAGATAAGAAGTTGGGACATAAGGAAATACCCAAATTTTGCCAGAAAAGACATATCTTAAAAGCAAATGTATGTTTCAGTGCTAGAAAAAAATAATAAAATGGGAACAATTTACATTCATTCAACTTTCCAGATCAAAGCCACGCCGGAATTTTTATTCCTACAGAATAATGTATACTTTTTTTTTTTTAGTTTCCAGCAGACAGTCTTGTTGAAAAAAATGTATGATTTCACCTTAGGAATACAGAAAAGACACATACTCCTCCAAATGATCACCAAACAGGATGATCTTGTGTAGAAATGGATTCTTGGAAGAGATTCCCTCTTGGGAAAGCCTACCGGTCCTGTTAATAATCTTGCTACTTCTCAGCTAACCATGACAGATTTACATTCTCTGACCCTCAAGCTGCTCTTCATTTGCATGCCCACTAGGCTGTAACCAATCTGTCTGCAGTAATTAAAAATAATATAATAGGGGATGTGATATATTAATTATAAATAATATTTCATGATTTTGTGGCACCTTCCACTTAAGCATGCATAGTGACAACAGGTCTGCTACAACGATAAAATATGAATGCTGTTGGTGTGCCATTATCTCAGATATAACAGTTAATAAGAAACTGTTGTCCTTTAAATAGATTATTAGCCTGCCTAACTATCTGCAGAATTGTAGCATCAGGGGTCACAAACTAGAGGCAACTTATCAATGGCCATGGACAAGAAATACTGGTAGTGGGATCTAGGCACATCTCTCTCTCTCTCTCTCTCTCCCCCTCCCTCCCTCCCTCCCTCCCTCCCCCCCTCTCTCTTTTTTTTCCTGCCACTGTGGCACGTTGCCAAAACTGGTCTGCTGTTTCCTGAAAGAAAGATATCCAAGAAATGCATAATAATAATAAATCACAGAATGCAAAAGCTTGCAAATAGAAATGGAACAACTATGGCAAAAGGAAGCGAAGGTAGGGCCAACAGAACTATCAATGAGCCGTAGTGGTGCAGTGGTTAGAATGCAGTACTGCAGACTAATTCTGCCAACTGCCATCAGTTCGATTCTCACTGGCTCAGGGTTGACTCAGGCCTTCCATCTTTCTAAGGTGGGTAAAATGAGGACCCAGATTGTTGGGGGCAATATGCTGACTCTTAAAACCGCTTAGAGAGGGGTATAAAGCATTGTGAAGTGGTATATAGCTCTAAGTGCTATTGCTAACAGTTGTCGTGACAATCTATTTAATATTATTAAACCACACTTGCCTATCCCAGTTCCTTGGGAGGGGCTCAATAAATTGATAAAAATGCCAAAATCCAGTCTAAACATGTGGCTGGCCCAACAACCAACCAAAATAATTCTATTTTGAAATTCTCTATTAAATAAATAGCCAAAAAGAAAAAGAATACACGAAATTATAAAAGAAATGTGTATGTGTGTGGGAGAGAGAGAGAGAGAGAGAGAGAGAGAGAGAGAGATGGAGGACATTTACCAATATACATTATAGAAGTCATGATTCACAACAGTCATCCATTAGACAATCTATATTAATCAGTTCTGCAGACCACAAAATAGCTTGGACCATATGTTTGTCAGTCTAATGATTTTTAGAGAAATTTAGAAAAATAGTTCTGTCAAAATTTCCCTCTTATGGAATGCTTATTGCATATGTACAACCCAGTGGTGAAATGCTACTGGTTCTCACTGGTTCAGGTGAACTGGTTGTGATAAAAACTACTGGTAGTAAAAAAAAAAAGGTACCGGTTCCTCTGAACCGGTATTTCCAACGATCAGCTGTGCCGTGTGATTTAAAATAGCTAGAAAGCAGGAAATCCTGCTTTCTAGAGAATCTAAATCACACGGCACAGCTGATCCGCCCCTTGCTGTTCTACTTACCTTCCCAAGCCTCCTTTTGGTGCATATTGCACATGCGTATGCACGCAGTGTGTGTTTGGTGCGCACCATGCATGCCCATGCCCACACTGCACACTTGGTGCAGCCAGTGAACCAGTTGCAAACCAGTTCAGATTTCATCACTGGTACAACCTGATGTCTTAGGGCTGCATCTGCCACCTGAAAACATTGAATGTGACTCTCAGAGTTCTCCAGAAGTTGTTCATTAATTGTAATTTTTTAATGACAGGAGAGTTCCCCCCCTCCTTGATCCTGTCCATTTTTGGTGGTCAAGTGTAGTCCTCAGTCCAGTAAAAGATGCATACAGAATCTTTAAATGTCTTAGAATCTGTCTCTTAAGACTTTGCACAAAGACAGAGTGCCTGCCCATAAAGGTGAACAGGGATTAATGCATTACTTCATAGCTTTGTCATAACAACCACAACAGAGAGTTCTAGCAAGCGTGCCCTGTAATGGAGAATTTAATAACAATTGCATTTTCAAAAAGGCCTTCTTTAAAATAACAGAAAGTCTGAGAAACAATTGACCTGGAATTTTAGAATCCATGACACTTAGGAAATTCTATAAGTGCCTTCGTTTCTCCTCACTAAGAAAAGAAATCTGATGTTACCCAATACAATTAAGTCCATTGCCATCTAGTGATTACCCTACATAACTACATAAGACATTATTCACACAATATGCAGTATAAATGATGGTGATAGGAAGTGAGCTGGTATGAAGATACCTATGAACTGTCTTGTGTGTATGTGTGATACACATATATGTATGTATGTATGTATGTATGCATGCATGCATGCATGCAGTGATAGGATTCAAGTAATTTAACAACCAGTTCTCTGCCCTAATGATTTCTTCCAACAACCAGTTCGCCAAACTGCTCAGAAAGTTAACAACTGGTTCTCCCGAAGGGGTGCGAACTGGCTGAATCCCACCTATGTATCTATGTATCTATGTATGTATCTATGTATGTATAGAAACAGAGAATTTTTGCCTACTAAGGACATTTCTAAGCAAATTTTTAGAGATCCAACTTGGTCTAGTAGCTAAAATACCAAGCTAGAAACTAGGAGATTGTGAGTTCTAGTCCCACCTTAGCCATGAAAAACTGGCTGAGTGATTTTGGGCCAGTCACTCTCTCTCAGCCCAACCCATCTCATAGGGTTGTTGTTGAAGGAAAAAAATGGGGAAAGTATTATGTATATTCGCTACCTTGAGCTATTTATAAAAATTACAAATTAAGTAAATAAATTTCACTTATAGAATGCATTTTACACATCACTTGCACACCAATAAGCTGACTTTGTATAAATATAAAAAATTTTTAAAGGCTATTGCTTAACGCACTGTAAGCCACCCTGAGTCTCCGGAGAAGGGCGGCATATAAATCAAATAAAAATAAAAATAAAATAAATTTGCATTTCTCTGTGTATTTTTCTCTAATAGATACATAATGCATAATGTTCAAAGGACAGCTTTGTTTCAGTTCATGTATTGGTTTGCAATAGAATAGTGGGGAAAATGTCTGTTAAAATAACAACTGAACAAGTTTCTCCCTGTACCCAAAGCTTGTTTCTCCCTGCTCTAGCAATTTTTAGCTTTTATATCCAAGGGAAGCTGCATTTGTATTCCAAAAGCACCTTATTATCCAGCCAGCTTTAAGCCAAATCAGTGCTGCGCTGAGACACACTTTGGATATGTTTATGATGCTGGAACAATATTCCAAGATAGTGCTGGTAGGGTATATATGTTGTGCTTCACTCTGGCACATGTTTATGACTATATAATTCATAGGTTCTCTTGATATTTTATGCTGTTAAGAGTGTCTGAAAAGACACAACCATTGTATGGCTACTGTAATGTTGAATCTCAGGCTTAACTCTATGGGAGGTTCTGACACAATAGAAAATGTTAATACGGTGCGGCAGTAAATACTACATCTGTTATTCTCCAGTGAATAGTAACTCCACTGTTGTGGGAAGCAGAGGGATTAGCAGGATATTTCTTTGTGGAGATCACTAGGTATGTACTATTTAAGGGAATTTTTTCTCTCACCAAATGGATGCTTTTGTGTGTCAAAACATTGATTGTGAAAGTCTTAAATTTCTGCACTCATTTCCTGCTATTCTCTATTGCGATCCAGTCAATTTCCGAGAGCTTCAACAGTCAGATAATGGTTCACCTATACAAATTATATCAGCATCTATATTCACAAAGGCAATAGCAATTTGGCACAATTTGCCGTTGCTGGCGCCAAAGTTCCATTGGTCTAAAAAGCTCAAAGCTCAGAAAAAAGACATTCTTTGACTATATGAACAATAAAATGATTTAAATCTCTTAGGAAATTAATATATAAATTGTATGTATTAAAATTCACATAAAGAAATAAACAAAGAAAAACCAAAGCAATAAAGATTTGAGGATTAAGCCCCGCAGGATCTAAAATCTGGGAACATATTCTTCTGTAGTCTGCAGCAATGAAAGCATGCCGATGTGTGATATATAGCAGAATTAACTAGAAGGCCAGAAATGCATACAGAGAGAGACTACTGATATCTACAGCTTTAAGAAATGGAGATTTTTTTCCTCAAGTCTCCAAATTCCTGGAAATTTAGAGGCCAGATACAGAGAAGTCACTGGTAGGAAGGGTACCGGCAGTGGTGGGATTCAAATAATTTAACAACCGGTTCTCTGCCCTAATGATTTCTTCCAACAACCAGTTTGCCAAACAGCTCAGAAAGTTAACAACCGGTTCTGCCGAAGTGGTGCAAACTGGCTGAATTCCACCACTGGGTACCGGTCTATATAGATATTTAAGAGGCATTCAAGCCATGATGATATAATTTTGTCAGGCAGGAGAATATGATGTCATAATAAAGGAGAAATTTGTTAGCCATTTAGTGATTATTGCATTTCCACTGGAAAAAGTGGAGGCAATTATGTCTCTGTGTATTGTATGCTAGGAATTCGAGATGTGTGAAGGAGCTTCCTTTCTGCTTGGTGAAGGGCCATGTGATTTACTTCACCGAGGCACTTTGCACAGCCCTGTTACATATTATGCTTTTTGATTGGTCTTGAGGAGTCAGGGTAGGGGTGGGGAATTCAAAATTTTGAGATGGTGTGACAGAACAAGAACAGCAAAGATGGAAGGGAATATTTAGTCCAACCTCCTGCTCAGTCTATAGCACTTCTGAGAGATGATCACCCAACCCTTGTTTGAAGATGTCTGTGAATGAAAACTGACTACATTATGTTATAGAATTGAACAGAACAGAACTGAACAGAACAGAATTCTTTATTGGCCAAGTGTGATTGGACACAAAAGGAATTTGTTTTTGGTGCATATGCTCTCAGTGTACATAAAGAAAAATAAAATGTATTCATCAAGAATCATAAGATACAACACTTAGTGATAGTCATAGGAAACTAATAAGCAATCGAATCATACTAGGAAACAATAAAAACCAATATAAGTTGTAAAGATACAAGCAACATGGATATAGCCATATAGCCATAAGTGGGAAGAGATAGGTACTAGTAAGGATGAGAAGAAGAATAGTAATACAGTCTTGATAGTTAATTTGACAGTGTTGTGGGAATTAGTTATTTAGCAGAGCAATGTCATTTGGGGAAAAAACTGTCCTTGTGACTAGTTGTTCTGTTGTGCAGAGCCCTATAGTGTCATTTTTAGGGTAGAAGGTGAAACAATTTATGTCCAGGATGTGACGGGTCTATAGATATTTTCACAGCCCTCTTTTTGACTAGTGCAGTATAGGTCCTCAATGAAAGGCAGGTTGGTAGCAATGGTTTTTTCTGCAGTTCTAATTATCCTCTGAAGTCTGTGTCTGTCTTGTTGGGTTGCAGAGCCAAACCAGACACTTATAGAGGTGAAGATGACAGACTCAATAATTCCTCTGTAGAACTGAATCAGCAGCTCTTTATAGCTGTTTTGTGGACTGACAACTTGTATATCAGTCCCTCTAGGTAGACCAGACCAGACAATTAGCTCCAAAGAAAGGCTTAAACTACATTTCTGGAAATTGGTTATAATTAATTGGTAACAAAAACTTGCAAGTCTGAGTGTGTTGTATTTCTTCCTCCTTCTTATACTCCAGTGAATCAGAGAGGTGTCTGAATGAGCTGTTTCTGAAAGTTATTTCATTCTGGACTTTAAAAAAAATGCTTCAGACGCTTTTGCTTAGACAACATCTCTCCATCAAAGTAATATCTGCATATCTCCACCAAAGTAAACTTCTTTACTGTCTACATATAATCTGGAAGCAGCAGTGTACCACATGTGGGAAAGTGGGAGTGCCTCCCACACCCAAGTGCAGGCAATAAGGATATGCATTGTCTGGCAACTTGGGGGTCACAAGGAGATTATTCAGAACTGTAGAGACAAGTTGCAACTGCCAAAATGTGGCTTAGATACTTCGTGGCTAATGGCATAGTATGGCCACAAAGGAGGAGGAAACCGGGAATTTTCTTGGGTATCAAGCAGTGGTGGGTTGCCCCCGATTTGGACCAGTTCTATAGAATTGGTTGTAAAACCGGCGGGAGGCTCCGCCCACCAACCCCGATGTCATCAGGAAGCTTCCGTGCATGCGCAGAAGCATGCGCAGCCCCGTTGCGAACCGGTAGTAAAGGTAAGTAGAACCCACACCTGGTATCAAGTATATTAGTTATGCCATTATCAAGAAATCTAGCCTGTACCTCCTTCCTCATCGACTTAGGCCAGAGTCACTTCAAAATGATGTGGATGGCAAATAAATTTAATAAATAAAAATAAAAAATAAAATAGGCCATCAGAGATGGTATGCATCATCTGAAGATTTAAAATTAAAACCTATAAAATATAAAGCAACAGTAAAAGTGGGAGACCTTCTCCACTAGGAGAAGGGCGCTACAAAAGTTAAATAAATAAATAAATAAATAAAATGAAAAATAAGAAAATAAGAACAATACAAAAACAATGCAACTTGTACAGCAAAATGAAAATTAGGAGTCATAGAAAAATTAATACAAACAGTTGAGCCAATTTCTAAGAAAATTGAAGAATATCATCATAGGATTAAGCAATTTTAATTAGATAAGCAGTTTCAGACAAATTAACATTTTTTTCACTCTTAAAAACCAGCTGAAAACACGAAACCAGCTGAATCCCTTAAAAACTGAGAAGCATTTGAGATAACCGAGTACAACACAATATAATGGCCATATAGATATATGATATAGAAAAACAACCAAAACCTGAACAAATGGAAAAGACTGTAATACCAACAGAAACTTACTCTACTTTTATTTTTTTTAGCATGCTCTTATTCTACTGATATTAATTTTAATGTTCATTGTCTACATCAAAGGTGTCATACTCAATTTCATTGACGGCCACATCAGGATTGTGTTTGACCTCTGGGGGCTGGGATGGATGTGGCCAGGGTGGGCGTGGCCAACTTGACATTACTTGTGTCGGGGGTGCCAGTAGTGGTCCGAGAGCTCTGCCAGTGAAAACAGGCTCGCTCGCTCTATTTTCAGCTGGGATGGCCTCCTGCAACCCTCTGCCAGTGAAAACAGAACTTGGGAGGGCCTCATGAAGAGCTCCCAAGCTCCGTTTTCACTGGCAGAGGCACCACGGGCCGGTCCTTTGCTGTTTCAAGGGCGACCCCATCTAAGCACCCTGCAGGCCAGATCTGGCCCACGGAGTTTGACCCCCCTGGTCTGCATCAATGCTGAGAAGCTGTAGGCAAAATCAGCTAGAGGAATGCAATTCCTTTTACCTACAATTCCGATCTTTAGTAATGACTTAAAAATGGAGTTTGGATAGGATAAGTGTGTAACACTAGCAATAAAAAGGAAAAAAAATTGAATATTTCTTTACAATTGAACTAAGATGTACCACTAAAATCAAAGCACTAACAGCGGAGGAAAGTTATAACTCTTTGGGTATTTTAGAAAGAAATAATATTTGGCATGCCTAAACGAAAATAGGTAAAATAGGTAAAACAAATTAGATAAGTTTAACATTGAAGCTGAATTGTGATAATTAAAAAAAACTATTAATATTGGGGCTATTGCTGGACATAAGTGGAATTAGATACTTTAGGCCATAAAACCTCAAAATGTATGACAATATCTCCTACACTACACCCACAATAATAACGCAGACTGATTGTATTTACCAAGGAAAATTGGTAGTCATGGTCCATTGCAAGCAGAACAGAAAGTGGAGGATGAAATCTGAGGTCCAAAAGATTACACAAAAGCAAACAAATAGAGGATGTGAGTAATTGCTTGTAATGAAAACATTCAGAATGTGACAGAATCAACAGTGGTATATAACACTGAAGAGTTACTAGGGCAATGAACAACTAGAAAGATAAACCTTTGCATGGCCAATACCTGAAAGAAATTGAAGACAAGGTCAACAATAACAAAATTTGGAACAGTTTCAGATTGAATTCATCAAGAAGAAAACAGAAGGATTAATATTTGCAGCATAAAAACAAATGCAACACGTACGATCCCCAAATAAAAGAATAAATTGAAAACAAACTTCCAAATGGAGCTTGAAGAGGATAAATGTGCAACACTAGCAATAAATAGATAGATAGATAGATAGATAGATAGATAGATAGATAGATAGACAGATGATAGATAATGATAGATTAGATGCGAGACAGACAGACAGACACAGATATAGATTATGCAAAGATACAAACAAGACTGATTAATCAGTAGCTGAAGCAAAATTGTGAATGCAGATTATAAAAAAGACAGGGAAAAAAATGAAAATTGGAATTTATACAAAAATTATGGAACTGATGACCCAAAGAATTAGTAGGATCATAATGCTCAAGAGTGGCTTTGGAAACATTTTTGGATATTTAGAAACTTGCACCAACATGTGAAACACAATATGCTAGACATTTCAACAGTTGAATAAAAGGAACTTTTATTTATAGAAGTGGCAATGTCAAATAACACTAGCTGAAAAGGAACTGAAAAAAATTGCAACGTATTAGGCACAACTGATGCTTTACAACTGAAGTACAGAGATTATGAAATAAAGGGGCAAATTTCCCCCCCATAATTATTAGAGCAGTAAGAGCTATAACATTGAAATTGTCAAAACATCTACAAATTGGAATTATTTGACCTCATAACACTTAGTTTTAAAAAAAAAACAGCTTTGCTTAGAACACATATGCCGATATTTGGACAATTCACAGACTTAGGGCTTCAACCTGAATTAAATTGAACTGAATTATTAGCATTTGCTGAGCATTCTTCAAAAGGGACCATATAACAACAAATTACACTTCAAAACTAAGTGCAGAACAAAAATAAAGGAATATCTATCCAATTTGCATATACAAAGCAAATTCACGAATGTCTAGGAAGCTCTAATTCTAAGAGAATAGTGGAATACTAAACAGCTAACGATTTTACCATAAAATATAATAAAACTACCTCCTGAAAGACCTATTAAAATATGTAACTATTACACCAAGCAAATACAGGCAGTGCAGTGTCAACAATTGTGGCCGGAAACGTTATAAAATGGGGCAAAATTCAAAAGTGGCTCATTTAAAAACAGAAATTTTGGCCTCAGTTATGGTTAAAAGCCAAGGACTACCTGTAAAAGGGGATCATGTGATCCTGGAATACTGCAACTGTCATAAATATGAGTCAATTGCCAAATCGTTGAATTTTGATCACATGACCATGGGGATGCTACAACAGTCATAAGTGTGAAAAACGGTCCTAAATCACGTTTTTCAGAGCCATTGTAAGTTGGAACAGTGACTAAACAAATTGTTGTAAATCGAGGACTACCTGTAATGTATAACATAAAAGCCTGAGAGGCCTGTCAGTGAAACCAATCCAGAAGCCACAAGTCCTCAAGAAGAGGAACACCCTCATTCCTCACAGAATCAATAAAAATGATTAAACTCAGACACTTTTTTAGCCGTAATGTTTCCTGCTACCCTGTGGGAGACCAGTTTGCCACCGCTCAGAAGCTTCCTATTTTTAGATAACTTCATGAAGAAGAAGCTCATTCCGCAGCCTGTAATTATGTTCTTGATCAAGGCTGTCCCTCAGCATCTCTATGATACTCAGATTGCACTTTTACCACGTTCAATATCTTTGAAGTTGTTCAAATGAAGTTTATTACAGCCATTCTTGTTGTCCAGAAATATATTAAGACTGGTATTTTATGTTTTGGAGATGGCTTTAGTTTCTGTGGAGGCTAAAGCTTGGTTTTTATTCATCAGCTCTTGGTTAAAATTAATTTCCTTCCCTAAAGGTCTGATTCCTTTGATCTTTAGGGACTGCTGTAACTCAACATGGCTTAAGAAAGCTACTGATAAATCCATTTATTGAGTTTTTTCAATGGAAAGCCTCTGCTTCTTAGGCTTTGAAAATGCCAGCTGCATTCTCAGACAATGGATCTGGGACAGGACCTTCAATCTAATTTAAGCCTATTGTCTTAGTTCTATGATTTGGGAGATCTTTCCAAAAGGATTAGCACCAGCCTCTTATTTATCATCTATCACAATATGAAAATTTCACAGGTCTTTTACTTTTAGCTAGGCTAGATGCATTGCCTTCATCGGTCGTCTTTGGACGCTATAAAAATATTCCAGCGCAGCAGTGCCTATGCTCATGTGGGGATGACTCAATAGACTTTTTGAATCATACTTTCCTTTGTTGTTCCCTGTACATGGACTGTGGGTTGAGTCTCATCCACCCCATCACAAAATACATTTTCAGGCAGAGATCATAAATTTTACAATAATCTAATAAGAAGCCTAGTACATCTTGTCAGGTTGCCCAGTTTTGTGTATCTATATTGCCAATAATTCTTCTAGTTGAAAATTCTGATTTATTTGCCTATATCAATAGCACTTAGACTTATATACTGCTTCATACTGCTTTACGGCCCTCTCTAAGTGGTTTACAGAGTCAGCATATTGCCCCTCCCCCAAATCATTTTACCGACCTCCTAAGAATGGAAGTCAACCTTGAGCCGGTGAGAATCGAACTGCCAAACTGCTGGCAGTCAGCAGTCAGTAGAATTAGTCTGCAATACTCCATTCTAACCATTGCGCCAACACGGTTCTTATTGATATCCTTATTTTATTTGCTTACCGGTATTCTATCTTATCTTATTTTATTCTATTATTATCGCACTGCAGGATTTTTTTACATTCTACATTTCATTCCATTATCATGTATCAATTGATTGTTATCAGTTGATGTGTATATCATTTACTTTTTAGGTTTTATGTTGTTGTTTTCTAGCCTTATGGCTGTAATAAAGTTACCTTTTTTGTTGGATTATTAGGAACCGCCAAAAATTCCAAAGAAGCTGAACAAACCAAGAGTTAATTTGTCATGATTTCTTTGCAACACAGCCATCCTAGCCACCTGTTCATGAACTGCTTGATAATATGTTTGAAGTATTTGCCTGGCATAGACATCGGACTGACAGATGTGTGGAATCCCAGGTTCTTCTTCTTCTTCTCCTCCTTTTTGAATGTGGAGATGATATTTGCTCTCCTCCAGTGTTTTGGGACCTCACCCAGTTCTCCACGAGTTCTGCAATCATCTCTGCTAGTTTATTCAGTACCATGGGATGTAATCCATCTGGCCCTGAAGACTTGAATTCATTTAAATTAACTAAATTATCTCTTACCTTGTCTATGCTAATCTGCAGTTCCTTCCACACTGGTATAACACTGTTCGGCTATGGCTCAATTTCCCTCTGAGAGAAAACAGATGCAAAATAAGAAATGTTAAAATGTTCTGCTTTCTCAGCATTGCCCTTTACACTTTCTCCTAGTAATAGACCTATATTTGCTTGGCTTTCCCTTTAATTTCAAAATAACAAAATAATGGTTTGATTGTTACTCATAGCATCTCTTGCAAGCCTGAGCTCATTCTGAATTTTAGCTTTTCTGAGATAGCTCCTAGATTACTTTGGTCATGTTCCCGCTTTCCCCTTCATATACATTTCTGTTCTGCATTTTAGAGAGCTCTGCAAGTACCCATTCTGGCTTCTTTAGAGTTATCCCATTTCCCATCTGGGAATGTAATTGCATCTTCCATATTTTACTTTGTAGAAGTTCCCATCTTTCCTAGACACTTTCTCCATGAGTATCTAAAAATACTGGATCTGACCTACCTGGGGTGGGCTCCTGGGGGTTCGGCAGGGTTCAGGTGATCCTCTAGCCAAGGATCGCTGGGGTTCAGCAAACCCCAAAATGCCACCTCTGGCTGGCCATGCTCACCCCATGCCACCCCTCCTGCCCCACCCAGCCTGCCCAGGAGTCTCCACATGGCCCGTTCATCGTTCCAGGTGTGGCAGGGGCCACATGTAGGGTCTGGGAGGGCAAAAAAAATGGCCTACCGCAGGTTCTGGAAGTCTGGAAACGGACCTGTTTCTGGTCTCTGGAGGACCTCCGGAGTCCGGGGGAAGCTGTTTTTGCCCTCCCAGAGGCTTGAGGGAAGCCTCCGGAGTCTGGGGAGGGCAAACCACCCCCCGCTGTGGTGCAGGCGGCCAACCAGGCCACACCCACCATGGCCACGGCCACCCAGCAACGGGGCAGCGAACCTGTGGCTAAAGGATCTGAAACCCACTCCAGAACCTGACACTACCTTCATTTGAAGTTCACCAAACTCTACTTCTTTGAAGTCCAGTATGCAAGTCCGACTCTTCTCCGTTCCTCTTCTTCTGGATTTTCCTGAGGTTAGCATTCCCAGCAGATGTCAGGATTAGGTATTACACGTCCCTTGGAAATATTGGTCATGTGGAGCAGAAAAATCTCATCTGTGCCTTCTGCCTGCCCAGGCTTCCCTATAATAAATTCCCACGATGGGATCAATGTTATTTTTCTCTCCTTTTGTTTCTCTCTCCCAGATACCGTCAAAAGGATTTCCATGCTCTGATTCCTGATTTCTGCACAAGTACAGAAAGAAAGGAAAAAAACCCTGCAGAAATACATAAAGAAAAAAAAACCCTAAAGCTAATAAAAAAGCCATCTTTCTATTGGGTCTATTCTAGTTTGTTGGAACAAATTGTAGCTGTTTAGTGCTGTATGCTAATTGCATTATACCATCAAGTTTCAGTAGTTTATTTACTTTATATATTTACTAAGTTTATATGCTGCCCATCTCACTATCCAATAATGCCTACCATGTTATATATGTCTTTGCCAGTTTGGTTTGCTAGTTGTCCCTATTTATTACTGATATTCTATGGGTTTCTACAGAAACATCTGGGGTTTTCAGTACCACCTATTGGCATCTCCAATGTAATGTTCTGTGAAACTCTTGAGTCCTATCCTGGCTTCCTGCTTCTCCCTTTGAGTTGTGCTTTCTTGGCTCCAGTTCTTGGCTGAATATTTGGTTCTGGGATTTCGCCACCCTCCTCTTTTTATACCAGTTTAATATCCTTCTGATTACCATGGAGAAACACCTGTTAACCTCTTATCCACCCCCCCTCCAGTTTCTATATGAAGTACCTTGTCTTTTCCTATGAAAGTGGAGTCCAAGCCTTCTTGGTAATGCTACTTGCATAGCCAGATGTTGACTTCCTGTTATCTCATATCCACCATGACTAAAATGGAAGGATGAGTGATTTTTTTTTTTAAAATCTGAGATCTCAGTCTTTCATTTTCCTGCTTAAGTTCTCATGGTCTCCAGATAGTCTTCCAGCATCTCTTTTAGTCTCCTGCAGCTTCATAATTGTTGGATTTATATTCTTCTTCTCATTCAGGAGTTCAAAGTGGGATATAGTACATAGCACGTCCTACTCATTTCAATAATAATAATAATAATAATAATAATAATAATAATAATAATTCCATGCAGTAGAGTGGGCTGGAAGAATGTAAGTGGCCGGAAGTCACCCAATAAGCTCGAGAAGCTGAACTTGAACCTGATTCACAGGTCTACAGCACCATTCTCAATGGATAGTAAAGATGCATATTTATGTTGAAATGCTTTTTTAAAAATCAACTAAGCTTGCTACCTTATTTAATATATTGAAACAGTAATTTTAGTTCACCTTTTTATGTTGACAAATGCTGTTTTCCTAAACATTGCATCACTGACTGAACTTACCTATATTCTCTCCGTATTCCATAAGTCATGTTATTAAAATAAATGACGGGGAAAAAAATGTGATTGGGGCAGCAAAACCTGGAGGGATCTTATAAAGCTCCCTGGAGAACTGTATTTCTCATTATTTGTTAAGGAATGCCCATAGCCTAACACAGCAGCAAAATGTCTGAGCCCAGCTACCCTAAGCCTCTCATACCATACCCCTCAAATAGAAATAATCAGCGCTACTTACTGGAATTTCTGATAAATGTATTGAATTTATTTTCAATACATTTGAAAATAGTATTTTGAAACCATCCTTTTGGTTTCAAAATGGTTGAATATTAATTTCTAAATAATTAAGGCAGTAAGGTTTGGAGGATGTGTGGGCATGTATGAGGACTGACCTAATCAGTAGTGGGTTTCAAATTTTTTTAATACTG
Source organism: Ptyas mucosa (assembly GCA_012654045.1). Taxonomy (NCBI): domain Eukaryota; kingdom Metazoa; phylum Chordata; class Lepidosauria; order Squamata; family Colubridae; genus Ptyas; species Ptyas mucosa. Next base: position 45,622,429 of record WNWU01000004.1, on the reverse strand, counting down.
TGGGTGTGGCTTGGTGGGTGTGGCTTGGTGGGCATGGCAGGGGAAGGATACTGTAAAATCTCCATTCCCATCCCACTCCAGGGGGACACTGTAAAATCCCCATTTCCTACCAATCAGCTGGGACTTTGGAGGCAGAGAATAGATGGGGGTGGGGCCAATCAGAATTTTTACTACTGGTTCTCCGAACTACTCAAAATTTCCACTACCGGTTCTCCAGAACTGGTCAGAACCTGCTGAAACCCACCTCTGGACCAGTGGTGGGTTGCCCCCGGTTCAGACCGGTTCTATAGAACCGGTAGTAAAACCAGTGGGAGGCTCTGCCCACTGGCCCTGTCATCATTAGAAATGTTCTGTGCGAGTGAAGCAAGTGCACGGATGTGATCCCATTGCAAACCGGTAGTAAAGGTAAATAGAACCCACGCCTGCTCTGGACCTAATGCTCCTTTATATATTATTTTTATATTTGTAGAGATGTTTAGAGGGCCTTTATTTGTTTTTTCAGCTGAATATATTTTACAAGCCCATCTGCAGTCTGAAATCTTGGAAGACCACCTTAGATCAACTATCACAGATTTCTGTAGTAACTCGCCCTGTCTCAAACACAATGGGGGAAATTGCCTACTTCTGGATATAGAGATAGTTCTTCAATTTCTAAGCAGCCCTTATAAAGCAGAGAGAGAGAGAGAGAGAGAGAGAGAGAGAGAGAGAGAGAGAGAGA
>WNWU01000004.1:45601073-45621701 GCA_012654045.1 Ptyas mucosa | reverse complement strand
GAGAGAGAGAGAGAGAGAGAGAGAGAGAGAGAGAGAGAGAGAGAGAGTGTGAGAGAGTGTGTGAGAGAGAGACCACATTGTTAGAAGGCGATGGCCTCATTTTGCCTCTGAATTCCTGCAGCATTCATCAGCTTTGATGGACTAAGAAGTACTGAGGCATATACAGTTAGATGGAGACTCTGCCATGTCTTATCCCCATGACACTATTGCTACTCCAAAAAAAGGGGGTGGTGGAGGGGGAAACCACATCGACACAATGGACACAAAATGTAGCATACGATTCTCCCATGGATGCTGTATATTTTTAATCTCTTAATTTGAATTTGGGCCACCACGGACATAGATCTGCAGGGATAGCTTTACATTATTCCACCTCCAATACATCTTGCACATGAATGATAGTAGTTAAATGCTGGAAGCCCTTGTGCATAATTAATTTTTAATAATAAACCATTAATACATATAATCCATTCCGAGCTGATTTTCTATGCTGTAAACTGGGTCCCAAATGAGTTGTATCCCCTCCTCTACACACATGCTAATTTTCCACCATGCTCATGAACCTCACCGCACTTGCACTGGAACAGATTGACTTGCTAATCACTCTCCTGGGTTTCATCCAACATGTTATTCGCATCTCCTTCCCTATCTCTTAAAAAGTTCTCAAATATTCAATTCTACAACTCCAGAAGACCACTAAGCTATTATCTGAGAGTGCTAATCGCAAAAGGTTAAGATATTAATATTCTAACTTGAACTTTGAGGAGCAATGACATTCAGAGAAGGCTTTCCTCTGCATGGTTAATTTGGCAATTTTGCTCAAACGCGGAGGGCTGATCCTAGCAAATGGAATAGGTTTGGATGTACAGTTAACAAAACAGAAAGGAGACAGAACAGGATATAGAATTTTTAAGCCATAGGAACACAGGCACAGTTGGCTAACCCTAAAACAATCACTGAAGCTAAATTTGAATGTTTCCAGGTTCTTCCACTTTTCATCACACAAAGTTGTAAAGAACTTAGGTAAAGTGCTTCAGGATTCTGTAGGTCAACAGGATATCCTCTGAAAAGTGAACATAACAAGCAATTGGAAAAGCTGCCATGTTTTTTTTAAAAAAGGTCCAGATTGGCCAAAGGCGGCAGGAAAAAAAACTTCCCACAATGCATCTCTATGGGAAAGACAATTGGCCAATAGTAGAGAATGCTGTAATTTGCTTCTTTTTAAAAGCCCCTCCTTCTGATCATGTGATCCATATCAAAGCATATGCAGCCCCACCCTGTGCTTTCTAGTATAAATATCAGAGGTGGGTTTCAGCAGGTACTGACCAGTTCTGGAGAACCGGTACCAGAAATTTTGAGTAATTCAGAGAACCAGTAGTAAAAATTCTGACTGGTCCCGCCCCCATCTATTCTCGGCCTCCTGAGTTACCCAGCTAATTGGGAGGAAATGGGGATTTTACAGTAACCTTCCCCTGGAGTGGGGAGGGAATAGAGATTTTACAGTATCCTTCCCCTGGAGTGGAGTGGGAATGGAGATTTTATAGTATCCTTCCCCTGCCATGCCTACTAAGCCATGCCATGCCCACCAAGCCATATCCACAGAACTGGTAGTAAAAAATTTTGAAACCCACCACTGATAAATATATGCACCAAAACACAATTCAATAGAGTAAAAATGCACACATACACTGTTGCTTATCTTTCTTTTTTGGTAGGCCCAATGATCAGAATACAAGCCATAGAGGTTCAACAATATTTATTTATATACTTTCTGTTGCAGGAGATCATCAGACAAGACGAGGTTTCAACCAAAGCATCAACTTATATACACAGAAGGCGGAGTAAAGGTAAGGAGGAGTCAATGGGAGGGACATTGGGTGTATCTAGATTTTAACCCTGTGAAGTCTCATACATATATACATATTGATAGTTAGGTATTTTTCACTTGTAACATACACAAAGGCAGCACTAATGCAACTATACTGATTAGGTCTCACCCGTATTCATATGCAACAAGTATGCACCCACCTTTATTAGTACCTGGAGCCAGTGTATATAAAATACACACAGATGCAACACATTTCTTCATTAGACAGAAGAAAATACAGATGTTGCCTAAGATCAGGATTAATAAAGATGCAGGAAAGAATGTAAAAAAATAAATAAAAATCATGCTCTGTTTCTTTTCTTATCTTGTTTCTTCCTAGCACTTTTGGAAAGAGTCCTGAGGATTCAAATAATTTCCTGCAACATTACGATGTCTGAATTGTGTAATATAACAATTATGATTTTATTGTGCTAATGTTGAATTTCAAATTTTGGGATGGCCAATGTAATTGTATTGGCTTTTTAAATAGTGATTTGACAAGCGTGGCTTGGGAAGATTGATGCAGTTGTGCCTACCTTATAATTCAAAGTGCATTTTTCCACGCACAGTTTATTTTTCATTGTGTAACTTACGCTCAGCATACATTACCTTATGTAAGCAGTTTGTGGAACAAAATACCACAAAGAGGTAATCGCTACCAGATCAGATTATTGTTGAAAAGAATTAAAGCCATGAGTTTGTTCCAACCAAAACAGCTCAGAAGCCTATGTCATCTTAACAATTAAATGTCTTAGCTGTACATTCAAACATACTGATCACTGCTAGAAGAAAAGGGTATAATAAATATTTTCCTTTTCCTCCCTTATGATAAAATGTAGCAGACCTAATACATTTTTAAAAAAAAAAAAATAAATGAATGAGATTGTCAGTTCAAAACATCTGGCTTGACTATAATTTCTCAGTTTCACTAAAATTGAGAGATTGACATAACCATAGTTATTCTGCACAGTTTGAATTCTCCCTCCCTCTCCCCCTCTCCCTCTCTCCCTCCCTCTCTCTCTTCCCCCTTTCTCTTTCTCTGTATCAGGGGTGAAATGCTCCCGGTTCAGACCAGCTCGGGTGAGTAGGTAGCAAAAATCCCTGCCCCCACCTCCCATGCCCAGCTGAGCCGTGTGATCATCATTTTTTTCTTTTAAATGGCTCTGACGAGCCAAGCTCTGACAATCCCAGCTGAGTTGCCTGCTAATCAGGCAACTCAGCTTGGATCGCCAGAGCCATTTAAAAAAAAAACTTTTTTTCTTTTAAATGGCTCTGGCGATCCAAGCTCTGACGATCCCAGCTAAGTTGCCTGCCGATCAGGCAACTCAGCTGGGATTGTCAGAGCCTTTCGAAAGCATTTTTTAACATGGTTTTACATGTAAAAAATGGTTTTAAAAGTAAAAAAAAAATGGCCATGCCCATCCAGTCACATTACCCCCCCCACCAAGCCATGCCCACAGAACAGGTAGTAACAAATTTTAGATTTCACCCCTGCTCTGTATGCATATTTGTGTGTACCTACTGTCAAAGTTCATAGCAAATCATCCTCCAGAAAAAGGAGAAAAATGCAATGTACAACTAAGCAAGCACAAAGTTGGCAAGATGTTTTACACATCAAACATGGTTGATAACTGATTAATCATGCAGAACGTAGCTGTAACAATGATGGCTTCTATCAGTTATTATATTTTTTTTTATTTTCTAGGGACCCATTTTGAATCCTTCATTCAAATACATCTTTTTTTTTTTTGCAAGATGATTGCCTTTCTCTGTGTTTCAGTAGATGTTAACAACACAATGGAATTTTTGGTGTTGATTGATATATATTGATAGCACATAAGTTCCTTGATGGTGTTAAAAAGCCAGAATGTAGTGCTTAGCTTAGTGAGCCTCTCAGTGACAGGAGACATGTAATATTCTCGCTGGGATATGTAAGTACCCATCTCCTGGATAAATAATTTAAGAAATTGTTGAGAAATCATACCCATTATTAGGATCTGTGCTCAACAAGTGCCATTTTCTCTGAATCGTATTTGTATTTTGATAGGTATTGATTTTATGAGTAGTAGCAATGAATAATACATTTCATCTCCCTTCATTGCTCATAACAATAAGCGGACAGAAATAATGGACAAATGGACATTCCACTCCATTCCATTTCCCCCACCCCCCTAAATGGAAACATTTTCTTTGAAGACCACACTCTGTCTTCTTCTAAGGGAAGGATGGGAACGGAGAACCTTATAAGAAGGCTGAAAGACAATGGCTGTCTAGGGAAGGGAATGAATATGTCTGAAATTCTAAAAGCTGAAGTTTTTGCTTTGCTGTATCCTGGACAAGAAAGATGACCCCGAATACGCCATGTTTGCCCTGGTTTTACAGCCAACTGTATCTGGAGGCAGAATGAAACAGTAGCCTCAGGCACCAAATCTGAAAGGGCAGCAAATCATTTGTTATTACTTTATCATTATTATAGATTTACTGTCAGGGATCTGGAGAGGGACTTATGGGGTGTTTCTTTTTCTCCCTGCCTCGTATGCTCAGATAATTTGGAACACTTAGGATAGTCTGCATTGTGATTTGAATAGGTATCAAGGGGTGCCATTGTCAGCTGTGCCTCAGAGCATAAGGTATTCTGATCTGATCCCCCCCCAAATTTTGCACCTGGATGAATAATGGTCTCTCATTTGTAGTTAGTTTCTTCATTAAGTGAAAGAAAGGGATATCATTAATGTGAGGCTTCCTTTAGATAACGCTCTCATTGCTTATTGTTCTGGGGTGGTAGACATTTCCATCTTATGTGTGCATGTACACTAATTGTTAAAGTGAATTTGAGGACACAAGAGAAAAATGGGTTGGTGGAATTACAGAGTGATAAATTTTCAGAGATCTTCTCAGAAACATGGGTAGAACATGCCAGCCTCTTGAAGCAAATGAGCGAACAAACACGCACAGGTTACCATTATTTCAATATGCGCGACCTGACCTTCTAATGTAGAAGTAAACAACTTGATGTCTTCCAGAATTTTTAAACCACAAAACCTGCAGTTCCTTGCTATTGGCTTTGCTGAATGGAAGTTCTGGAAACAGGAACCCTAAGTATCTGAGAGTCAGCTTTATAATTTTCCTCAACTTATTGATGAATGTATCTGAGGTTTTATATAATTTTTCTGCTACTTGGCATCCTCCTTATGTATTGAAAGTACAACAACCAAAATTGCCACTGTCCGTCCTTCCTTCCTTCCTTCCTTCCTTCCTTCCTTCCTTCCTTCCTCCCTCCCTCCCTCCCTCCCTCCCTCCTTCCTTCCTTCCTTCCTTCCTTCCTTCCTTCCTTCTTGGTTGTTTTTTGTAAACAATGTCACATTCCTGGAGACTAATCAGAGTAGTTGTTATTTCAAAGTGCCTTAATGCAACAAGAACACAACAAAATATTGAGCATGAACATAAGCACATTTATGTGATGCTTTTTTGAATAGGAAATGAAATAGGATAAAAGAGCATTGCGAAGCTGGAGAACAATTCTGAATTCAGAGGAATGTTGGCAAACTCTGCGTTGCAGCATTCAGCCAGTGTATAGCTTTTATGCAGCATATGAGATAGTGACTTTTTTTAAAAAGGTACATAAAGCTTTATCTACTTTCCTTCTTATATGTCATCTCTGATTAAAAGAGGAAATCTTTCTACCCTTATGTCATATCATAAATCAAAGCAAGGGTGAAATCCAAATTTTTTTACTATCGGTTCTGTGGGCGTGGCTTGGTGGATGTGGTGGGAGTGGCTTGGTGAGCATGGCAGGGAAAGGATACTGCAAAATCCCCATTCCCTCCCCACTCCTGGGGGAAAGATATTGCAAAATCTTCATTCCCACCCCATTCTGGAGCCAGCCAGAGGTGGTATTTGCCGGTTCTCTGAACTGCTCAAAATTTCCACAACCGGTTCTCCAGAACCTGTCAGACCCTGCTGGATTTCACCCCTGAATCAAAGTTAGAAAACCATTAGAAATTAAGAAGAAAGGTTTCTCCTATATGCACCATGCATATATGGATGCAGACACTTACATACGGGCACACATAGAAACTCTATTTTAAAATGAAATTAACTCCCAGAAAATCCACTAGATTAATTGACAATTAATAGATAATTTTGCAGTGCATTTCATTTGCATAATTTGGAAGTCACTCATTAGATTACCCTTTCTAACCTGGTGCCTTCAAATGTAGTACAAGACTTTCCATCCTGCAATATACTCTATCCATGATGGAGAACAAATAATTCAGTATATTTTCTAGTCCTCTGGGTTGGTTTTTTTTTCTGTTTAAATGCTGCAGGCTAGACTCATTTTCTCTGATGTGTTTTTCCGTTTTCTTTCTTTCTTTTTTGCATTTTACATTAAAAATACTTTTTAAATCATTTCAGTACTTTTAATGTCCTTTAATATCTGTGATGGATATTACTCTTCTTAAATGTTTTATAATGAAATTCTTGTGTTTTTCTTTTTTTCCCCCTTTCTGAAATGTTGTACACAATCATTAACAGCTTTCACTGCTGACAAAGCAGTGATACAAATGATATTGTAAGGATACATATAGTTCTTGTTTCTTCTGTCTTAGTCGTCTTCAGAACCACTGTACAAATTCATTACTACACGAACAAGAAGAATAAAATGAACTGTAGAATTCAACATCGAGATGTCACGGGGTGGGCTGATTGATGTTTTAAATGTTTGTTTGTTTTTTTAAAAAGTATTAAAAATGTTTTATATATATATATAAAAGGATACATATAGTTGAAATAATCTTAAAAAATAGGTAAAGGTGTCCCCTGTCCAGCCTTGTCCAACTTGAGAGGCAGTGCTCAGCTCTGATTCCTAGCCAAGGGAGCCAGTGTTGTCCAAAGATGCTTCTGTGGTCATATGGCCATCATAACTATATACCAAGGCATAGAGAACACTGTTACCTTCCCACTGAAGTGGTACCTGTTTATCTACTTGCATTATATGCTTTTGAACTGCTAGGTTGGCAGAAGCTGGGGCAGGAATGGGAACTCATCCCATCACGTGGTACTTAGGTCTCAAACTGCTGACCCTTCAGTCAATAAGCCCAGATGTCTTAACCGCTAGACCAACGTGTCCCTTTGAAATAATTTAGCCCAATGTTTTTCATCATTCTTCTCCATTAACCAAAGGTCCTACAGCTAATGGGGACTGCCGCTAAGAAGTTCTATTTTTGGATTATAGTCTCCCTCTTTTGCAGCCTGCATAGGCAATCTTCACTGATGATGAGAATTACAGTCCAAAACTGTCTGATGATAAATGTTGGGAAGAGTGACATGAGGCACCAGGCTCTGGGAAGAAAAAGTTTTAGTGGCAATATCCTGCTCTTGAATCCTCTTATTCCTCTCCCAGGGAAAATTGTGAGGACAACAAACTTGGTATCTTTTCAGAGCCAGCTCCTTCTAGATCTTGAATATTTAGCTCAAGCTTGATGTGCTTCTAATTTGGAGAGAAAGTTGCCTCAATAGTATATTCTTCCAGGAAATCTTCTCCTGTCAAGGAAAATTGCTCTAATGTTAGAATGGATCGACGTATCCAACTGCTTTGCTAGCAGCAACAGACATTGCAGAATTGAGAAATGGAATAATTTAAGAATCTCCACTGATATTTCCTGCCTGTTGTAGGTCTGCCACCATCTTCTTTAAAGAAAAATGTGGGTTTTTTTCACATTGAAAGTAAGTAAGTAAGGAAATATAGACCAACTATGAAGCTGTAACTAAAAAAAATGAAGACTAGCATGTAGAACTTCATCACCAATTACATAAACATGTTTAGTTTTTTCCCATTAATTTGATTTTTTTTCCCTGGGTACTTTTTTTTTGGTAAAGCTGCATAATATTTTAATTGGTTGCATTTATGTACCTTCACTAATAGAAATTAGATAAATTAATAAACAAACAAATAATAAAGCTCAGATCATCATCAAAACACAGAATAAAGCTAGTTAAGCTCCTGAAAGTGGATTGGCATTAACATAAGAGAAAGAGAGAAAGATTAAATACCATTTAAATTCCAATTGGCTAGAAGAAACAAACAGGCGAGATTTTTGAATACTCTAAAATAAAAGGCAATTTGATAGACTCAAATAACAGTAGTTCATTTTTCTGCTTTTTAGTCCAGAGAGCACCACTTGGGGGAAAAAAAAATATGCTGTTTGGCTTACCAATTAATTACTCCTTTAAACAAAACAGAAATACTATTTGGAGTGTTTTCTTTAAACCTGCCCCCAAATAACCAGACAATAAGATTTCATTCCTGTAGGATCAAAAGAGAGAACAAAAATGGAAGAGTAAATGGTTATAAAATATACCAGAATGCTACACAAATTCCGAATATTTAAAATGTGTGTTGTTGATCAGTCTTCTCACTTCTGGCTTCACGTGTATAAATGTTTGATGGATTTTTGTTCAATAAGTACATGTACCTTTTTCCCCTTGAAGCACCGAATCAGTCTTCCTTTTTTTCTGTCCAGTTATTATTTTCTAGCTGCATACTATAATGAGAAAATCTTATTGAACTGCTGAGAAGGGGTGGGTAGGTGGGAGAACTGACTAATAAGGAAGAGATATGTGTTACCATGAAATATTTACTTTATAGTATAATCAAGGTTCATATTGTATCTGAATGCTGCATATTTCTGTGGTGCGTATCTGAGTTATTGACATACTGTTGGTTTTATACATCCCAAGGTGCATGAATTATTGCTGCCGTTCACCATTTTATATTTCTAGTTCCACAGCCTGTAGCAACACTTTACTCTTAGCTCCTGGAGACTATGGGGGACCCCTAGCAATGCTAGTTATTGATCGGGACGTCTTCGGTGCTTGCCTGCTTGGTAATGCAAAGATGTGCTAATTTGCTCAACAACATAAACCCCCAAAGATGCTTGGGATTTCTCGTCTTTTTAGCCCTGCCAGGTGGTGAGGCTGTGCAGCTACTCTGTCACGTGGAATGAAACCCATGCCTGAAATCTGAGACAGATGTTGTATTATAGATGCAAAGTACACTGTACAGAAATGAAAGAAATGAAACAGGCTACGCATTATTAACAAACATGTTGCCCAAAGGAAAGTTATTAATAAGTGATACACTGAAAAGGGGGTACGAAAGACTGAATGCTTAATCCGCTAAGCACTGCCGCCAGGCGATATTAATTTATTTTCCGATAGTCGTGTTGAAATGAATGGTGGAGGCTTGGTGGATTGGTCCCAAAGCAGTAACCATGTTGATTAATTCTTGTGATAATCCCATCCTCATCTTTAAAGGGATAAAAAAAATGAAACATTAAACAACAACACGCACAAAAAGAGAGGTTCTGAGAGCAGGGGAAAAAAAGCATGAAATGGATGCATTCTTTTATGAGGCAAGGAAATGAAAACTTGTTTAATTCTTATTTGGATCACTTTGCCAAGAGAAAATATGAGCACAGGGATTCTGTTTTTTAATGTATAAAGCTGGAAGCATTAAAATGATACCAGTAATTAGCACTTAAGAGCTCTGGCATGAATGCATTTTTAGTTCACATAATGCTTAAAGGCCTCATCTAAAGACAACTAGAAAATCAATGGAGGAACTCCCTTCGGGATTTTAGATTTAGTTTTTCCAAGGAAAATTCCCATGGGAATGGTGGCAAACATAGTCCTTGCTTTGTAGACACCATTATTTGCTTCAAATGGTGTCATTCTCCTTTTTAATTCCAGTCTCCGTTTCATCTCAGATTGTTCTCCCCTCCTTCTCCTCCTCCTCCTCCTGTGTTTTGTGAATGGCAGTTTGTTTAATTTTCATGTGTAAATATGTGTTTGTGATACATTTTTATATCACGTGTGGCAGATTTGCACACCAAAGATGATTTGCACGTACCTCTGAAAGCAGGTGTGCTTTAAACTTTTTCATCTGATTGAGTGACTGAGTGAAATGGGAAGGTCTGACTGGGTTTCCTTGCTGAGGACTACTTATTCCATGCGATGAAGATTGACCAGAGGTGACTTAGGAAATACAGTATGGGATAGTGCCACATTTTAGTACAGTACAGCTGACGTTTAAGAGAATGTCAAAGGAAAATCTTCCATTAGACCAGTTGAAGCCTAATTTAAAGAGAAAAAGTCATCAGAAAGGACAGCAATCAATTGAAAACTGTCCACAATTATTGGGGATCATACTGGTAAAAGATGCAGCAAGCCAAAAGATCATCTGGTCACAAACTTACCCAGTATGGCAAAATGTAGAGTAGTTTATTTTATGGCAATTATTTCTAAATGTGCATGCAAACAGATCAGAGCACAGAAGTGTATGCAAATCTATTAAGGTTTTCATCATGTCTTTTGCTAAAGTCTTCCCCCTTCTTTCTTTCTTTCTTTCTTTCTTTCTTTCTTTCTTTCTTTCTTTCTTTCTTTCTTTCTTTCTTTCTTTCTCTTTCCCTCTTTCTTTCTTTCCTCCCTCCCTCCCTCCTTCTTTCTTTCTTTCTTTCTTTCTTTCTTTCTTTCTTTCTTTCTTTCTTTCTTTCTTTCTTTCTTTCATCCTTCCTCTTTAAGAGATCATTTGTATAATAGTCAGAAGAAAAAGCATGTATACAAACAACTTTTGCAGCTTGTAAGAAATCTAGGGGAATTTTCTTTTAAGTCTGCACTGTGCTAACTTCCCCAGTACCTATTGATCCACTGGTCTGCTTTAGAGTCTTAACAACATCTCTTAATCAGCAGATGTAACAGCTAGTGGTGTTTTCTATTATCCAAAATGAAATTGGGCGGGAGGGTAGGAGGGAATAGAAAAATAAAGGGAACAGCCAAAAAAGAATAGAGTGACTAAGTAATAATTTCCAGTTTGTCATTTCAATAGTATGCTTTTAACTCAAAGTGGGAAAGTCAGTTCATATATCTCTTTACCTGCTACTGGTCACCGTTCAAGAAAAGACCATACTTGAAAAATGCTAAGAAATCTCACTGTAAATAAAACCCTTCAGAAGATAAAATTTAAAGATTTAAGGAGAACCTTGGATCAAACCCAAGCCTCACTGGGAACACCATCCTGTTTTTAAAAAAATAATCTGGATGTTTGTTTGTTCCCTTGGTTTTGTTCTCCAATAAAACATAATCTCTGGCCTGAATAGAGCATGTATGCACTATTTCCACCATCCTTTTTTGGTGGATAATCAGTACTGCATAAGAACATAAGAAAAGTCCTTCTGGATCAAGCCAAGGCCATCTGGATCTGGTACTGTTTCCCACAGTGGACAATCAGATCTTTTCTGGTACATAACTTTTCTCATAAATTATCTCCTTTCATAGAACTGTGTTGAAAGTCAACCAAGTGATTTGAAGATGGAAAAGATCAGTGATGGCAAATTTATGACACATGTGAACATATTAGTAGGCCCCGGTTTTGCTCAGTTTTCTGTGATCTCGTGTGATCTTCTAAGAATCGTGCAAGGGTGTTCATTCTGCTCCTGCATGGCCTCTGGAGCATCTGAAATGGGCACAAGAATGGGACCCATTCTTGTGCGCTTTTCAGATGCATCAAAGCATGGCCCTCTTGAGCAAGTTCCAGATGGTTCAGAGAGGCTATGTGAGAGCACATCCCATTCTTGTGCGGCCTCTGCAGCCTCAGAAAATGATACAAGAACCTCCTTCAATTTGCAGAAGCTGCAAAGGCCGCACAAGAATCGGATGTGTTCTCACGTGGCCTCCAGTCCTTCTGGAATTTACACGAGATAGCCATACTCTTGTGTGACCTCTGGAGCTTGCAAAAAGCATGCAAGAACAGATCTTGCTTTTCCATCCTTTTTAGAGGCTGTGAAGCCACGCAAGAACATTCTCCGAAGTTTCCAGAGTGAAGGTCTCTTAAAACCTGGAGCTGCTTCAAATAGGCACTTTTTTCCTGAAATTACGGAGGGATGGGACAAAATATGTGTTTAATCTCTCCTCCTATCTTCTCACTCTCCGTGGTCATGTGATTTTTTCTTTTCTCTTAGACTATTTTTCCTTTGAAGTTAATAGCAGGTAATGAAAACATGCAGAAAAGCCCCAAATACTGAAACAACTCTTGGGGTTGTATTTTACAGTCTTGAATTAATAGTATTGTTCCAGATGATCATCTCAAACAATAATGAATATTTTGGAAGTCTGGGGCCAGGAAACTGGTTCCCTTCACATTAAATGGACAAAAGAAACTGACTGACAGAGGAAGTTAGTGTTGCTTGCTTGGGTTGGAAGTGCACAAAGTACAAATTTATCTGTTTAAACTCAGCAACAAAAAAAGTCATTAATTGATTTTAATAAAATCAAATACAATGTGTTCCATATTTTTTTCCAGTTGAGTTCAAAATGGCTATTAAAAGTAGGGTAATTTTTAGCGCGCTATTTTAAGGCCAATTACTAGTGTGCATATTGTTTTCTCTATTGTAAGTCATTGCTTTTTCTTTTTCTTTTTCTTGCTTTATACTTCTACATAATTGCAGTTTTCCTCCAGTTTGATTAATACACTGTATGAAACTGGTTTTTTTAAAATAATGAAACTGGTCTAATAATGAATCTTGTTTCTTCATTATTATTATTTGACATGTGTCTACGTTGTTGTACTCATATTTCATTTTTGTAATTATTTGACATTTCTTTATGTAATGCATAACACCACATATGATTGGGCTCCATTTGTAAAAATAAATGAATATGTAAAGAATTATTTCTCTTTTCTCAGGGTATGTGTTTGTGTGACACGTCAGCAGAGTCAAGCATTTTCTGAATTTTTGACATGTCAAGTCCAAAAGATTTGCCCTTATTGGGATAGACAGATTGCACAATATGCTTAACAAATCAATTAAGGATCTCACAAAGACAAGGGGGTCAACTTATTTTCCAAAGCTCCAGAAGGCAGGACAAGAAACAATGGATGAAAACTAATCAAGGAGAGAAGCAACCTGGAATTAAAGAAAAACTTCTTAATGGTGAGGACAATTAACCAGTGGAACTTCTTGCCTTCAGAAGTTGTAGGTGCTTCATCACTGGAGGTTTTAAAGAAGAGACTGAACAGTCACTTGTCTGAAATGGTATAGGGTCTCCTATTTGAGCAAGGAGTTAGACTAGAAGAACTCCAAGGTCCCTTCCAGCTCTATTCTGATTGATTGATTGATTGATTGATTGATTGAAGTTCCATGGCATGCTAAGCTTGGTTTTTTAAAAATTTGATACATTTTTTTGGTGACTTCGGATGTCGTTCAAACCCAGGCCATTTGAATAATTTATGATTCAGTACACTCTATAAACCCAGAAAATGGATTCTTTAGCAATTAGGTTAAAAGTTTTGAGCGAGCCAGAAAGATGGATGGGGTGATTAAAGCATAGTGAGGGTGAGAGCGGGAGATTAATATTAAAAAGATATGGTTTTCCTTCCGTGAGAGCCCCTTTCTACTCTAACCATTTCTATTTTCTTTATCCTCTCAAAAGGGCGGCCACGTTGTAGAAGGTTCACTTGTACCATCCTTCTCCATGATTAGAATTCTGGATTATGTTTCCAGTAATTTACTGAATGACATTAGTTATGAAGTAATCCCCAAGGAAAGAACACAAAAGGAAAGAAGGGATGGGGTGAAAATGACAGTGAAGGCATAGCAGAGAACATGAGCTCATTTGGAGTGGGTCAAAAGCCACCATTTTGTTTTGTGTACCTGAAAACGATAATCCATTGCTTCTGCTATCATCAACTGCAAAGTGCCACTGCTGTTGTTTAGTGCCACACATTGCAAATTTTTTGTCAGCTGTAGAATAATGTTTCATTCTGGACTACTCATGAAGACAGGTTATTATTTCATAGATTTATAAAGCCAGGCTTTCCACAGAGCTCTGTAGCAGTTGAGGGCCATAGCCTAAGCTTTCAATCATTTAAGTAATGACCCATATAGTAGTACTTGATTTCTGATTTCTATTCCTTTTATTATACATGCATTTTATCATCGCTCTGAAGTTTATATTGGAATTTGCAAATAACTCAATACCATTCATATTACTGTATGCAAATAAGGATTGCAAAGCACTTATTTGCATACTTAGATCGTACAGATTTATATTGATAATCTGGAATAAATGGATTCATTCCAAAGCAGTTAGTATGCATGTGACTTGCAAGGATAATCTGTCAAGAGACAACACTGTTAAAATCAAAAGATTCCGTTAGCGTGTTTGTATCAGAACACAATCTGAGTTCATTCTGAGAACTTGTGCTATAACACCTCATTTACCTGGAGTTGGGCTGTAGTATGGAAGAAACTGTGGCTGCTGTATTTGAAGTATATACCTATTCCAGTCTTAAACTATTATTCCTAATACACACCCAAGTATATGTTGTTGGATCACATGCTTATGAACAGGAACATTATGTAACAGCAAATCATGCACAATTCTGAAGTATCCTTCAAGGGAGCAGGAATTTTGTTTTTCCTATCTGCAGCCTTAATTGACCCAGTTCAACAAAGCATTCTGTAGGCATGAGTGAAGGATATCCAAATGTCAGCGTTTATTCACTTCTAAGGCTCATTGGATGACTTTAACTAGTCACTTTATCTTAACCCAATATTAGTGTTTTAAGTATACTGAGAGATGTGGTCTCTTTCTGTGCTTTGAACTCTTTAGATAAAAGGTGAGAGATAAATAAAAGAAAGAAACGAACCAACACATCTAGAAGACGTTAGGTGTGGCTTCAGGGAAGAGGGAAGATACCATTTTCTGGTTGGCCAATCAACAGTTTGAGCCACCTACTAGTTCCAGAATACTGGAATGGACTATGCGGTCCTCCTTCCATTCCCAAACTATTGCAACTGAATGATGGGAAGATCAAGAAGCAGAGAAACAACCAATCAGGTCTGGTGATGGCCAGTGTCCAGATTGAGCACCTTTGCTAACCCAGTGCAATCTGGGCTGGAAATTGTAAAGTTGGCTTAAGTAAAAGCTCAGAGAAGCATGGGAAATAACCACCTTAGGCTGCAATGTGGAATTACCTGGAAGAGGTTCTAACATATTTACCTTCCTGAGCTATGATGAAACTATTGTACCTTAATGTTCAATGCTCCAGTTTTTCTATGGGATGAACCCTTTTCCAGACTGACTTCTGTTGTTACGGGTTAGGGTCAGAGCAATGACCAAGCCCAGCCTCCAAGGATCAGAGAGTAGATGAAATGATAGAGAGGCCAGTGATATTGAGAGATGAAACTCAAGGACTTCTGCTACTGACTAATCAGCTTAACTGATAATGCACAATGGAACATGGTGCTACATACCAGGCATGGAATGTGCCTTATAGGATCATGAGATTTCCCAAATCACAATGATTCACAGCTATAGTCTGAATGCACTGTGTTCACCTATAATAATTTCACCACCAATTACTTCTTTAACTAGAGATTCTAACTAGAATCCTCCTAGGGTTGGACACCCCTAGGTGTCACATTATGTGAGCCTCTTATAGGCTTTGGCACCAGCACTTGGAATTTTGAAATTTGCATGAAAACACTCCATTGTATTGTACAGCAATACAGCTAAAAATATTGAACCTATTTGAGATCTTGCAAAGCAAACCACAGTTTAAGAATCTAGTCTGCTATTATCTAATGATTGTGGGTTTTAGCCATTTTGCTCCAGACCCTTGCCCCATTTTTTAAAAAAATATTTCGTTACAAAGTTGGGGAAAAAAACCATGGGCCCAAGAAACAGATGAAAACAAGTTTATCAGAATATAAATTTATTACAGTGCCTGACTGCCACAGATACAGCTATTTCTCTGCAGAGCTACTGCTTAAGTTGTACTGTTGGTGTTCATTTATGAAAAAAAAGGAAGAATTGAAAAAAAATGGATAAAAAAAATTGTCTTTGTGAAACATGTTGTAAATGGGGAGAATGTGGGAATGAAGAACAGGCTGGGTATGAAAGAGCCTTCCTTTTCATGAAATGATCCAGGCACTTTAGGGATACTTTTTTTGCCCTGAAATCACTGGGAGAAGTAAGTCCTGATATTGTGGCATCCCACACTCCTAACAATATTCACGGTTTCTGCCATCTCTTTACATCAGCAAATTAGTTTCTCTGGGATTTTATTTACCTCCATACTTTTTACCAAGGCAATGCTTAAGAAACTGGAGAGGATCTTCCATTTCATTTCCTCCCCGCACAAACCTTTTCTTAATGTTCACTAGGCCCACTGAACTGCTAGCTAGCTACGTAATTTCAGCCCAATCTGTTGTGTGATCCCACTCTTTGTGATTAAAGTTCATTGTTATGTTGAAGACGAGAAAATTGCGAGTTGGTTGAGTGAATTATGATTAACCTATGACCACATATACCTTACAATGGGGTTTGTGATTTGGCCTTGAAAAATAATTTTTATCCTTTTGTATATTTTACCACTCAACATTCTCCTATGAATGTTCCTATGAATGTTCAGAATTTGATACTTGCTCATTCTAGAGAAGAGCAGTGAGTGTGCAGTAGACTTTTGCTTGTTTTCTCTTCCGCTTCCAATATGAAAATGATTGTGGGTTTTAACTTTGCCATTAGATTAGAATTATATAACTCAGCAATTCAGACCAACCTTGTCCTAAAGACTTGAGTAGAAGAGGACAACAATAAAATCAATGTACCGAATGTGCATAATCTATAGACTATTAAAACTCTGGTGTCTGTAACCTTTAACTGGGTGAAAGAATGCATCCCAGGGCAACAGTTTTTGAACCCAGGTACCTCAAATAGGGAAACTTGCAGAATGTATCCAAAATCCAGGATTCAGCATTCCCATAGAATTGAAATTAAGTACATTTGTAGTTGCTTCACAGAGTTGCTGCTGTGTTGTTGCACCTCTGCTCAGAGATTCAGTAGCCCAGTCCCACCCTAACCTTCCAGAGCCTGGGTAGACCATTCCCACCAATCAGATACTGGACGCCAATCAGCTGCAGTCAAGCCATAGAAAGTCAGAAGTTCTTCTCCTTCTCACTGCTTTCTTGCCCACCTGTGATCATTCTGTATCTCTGTTTAAGGAAGGAAATATTTCTGAAATGATGACTCAACAAATCAAAGGTTGTCTCATGAAATCCTTTTATGTATTTGAAGGGTTCACTTAAAATACAGGCATAAACAAATATTATCAGTCTGGAAAGGTGACTAAGCATAAAGATCATATTAAAAGGAACAGAGGCTTTAAAAACCCAAACTGTGTTGGCAAATGAGTATATAAATGTCAAGCGCAAGAAATCAGGAGCAATGGCAGTTCAAATGAATACAGGTTTATTACATGCTAACACTCTCTACCAGAATCTGAACAACTAACAGTCAAAGCAAATTGGTGGTAGATAAGGGTCAACTGAATTGAAGGTGGTCTGGACTTAGATCTCTTGCGGGCATGAAGGGACTCTAAACTGATGATGCACTTGACTCCTCCTTTGGACTCAGCCTGGTCATCTCCTACATCAACCATGGATCATATTGTTAGAATAAGATGACTTCTGGAATCTTAAGGAAATCTGAATTATGGTCTGTGTGCTTCTAATGCAATAGCATTTCCCAGCCAGATCTCCCTTTAATGAGTGATCTAACTCCCAGAATTTCCCATGGACAGGCAATTTCCGAGAATTCTGGGAGTTGACGTCCATACAACTGGAAGTGTATCAGGCTGGGAGCAAGCACCGCAATAGTGCCTATTTTGACAGGCTGAAGATAAATTAAAAAAAAATATGGCAAATTATTATGCCTGCTACTGGTCAGAGCCAAATTTCTGAATTAGGAGAATGATTATGTTATTTCATGCCTGCTTCATTTTAATATGTGATATTTATTAAGGTAGAAGCTATTACAAAATGTTTTACATAGTAGGGGTATAACCATGGTCAAATAACAAGAAAGTGGGGGGAAAGAGGTAAATTTTTGTTTTAAGCACCATCTTTCTGGACTGATCATTTTCTCTTCTGGTTTCACATAAATATTGGCCATTCGGTGCACCATTTCAACAATGAAATGCGAGTGTGGTATTAATCGGTGGGTTTCAAAAATTTTTACTACTGGTTCTGTGGGTGTTGCTTGGTGGGCGTGGCATGGCTTGGTGGACGTGGCTTGGTGGCGTGGCAGGGGAAGGATACTGTAAAATCTCCATTCCTACCCTCCAGGGGAAGGTTACAGCAAAATCCCCATTTCCTCCTGATCAGCTTGGACCCGGGAGGCAGAGAATAGATGGAGGTGGGGCCAGTCAGAATTTTTATTACCGGTTCTCCGAACTACTCAAAATGTCCGCTACCAGTTCTTCAGAACTGGTCAGAACCTGCTGAAACCCACCTCTGGTATTGATTTTGTACATAAAGCCAGAGTTGGCTCCAGTGTATGTTAAGTTACATTTGAAAGACTTTTGCAACTAGCAAAGATAAACTGCTTTTCTTACTTTATAAAATATATCTAGTTAAGACAGAGGCAGTTTGAGGGAAAATTCTAGCTTGTGGCTCTCTCTGTTCCATGTTCAGAACACTCATTTAAGAAGGCGCATATGCTAGATCTATCATAGTTATGAGAGACAGAAAGAAAACATGATTTAGGGCTGTGTCCCTACTCCAAGGCTGTGGAACTCCTGTGTGGATTGTATTTCGGAAGCCACAAAAAGTCTGTTCGTTACCGAGCACTGATTTTGAGCAAATTTGAAATACAGATCATCCTCATTTAGCAACTACTGTTAGGACTGGTGTTTTATTTTTATTCGTCAAGCAAAATTACAAATTCAAACAAAGAAAATAAGAAAATCAAAATGTGATTTTGGGACGAGAGACTCGCCCCCTTAGGGACCTCTTAAATATGGAATGAGGTCCACAGAAATTAAGTTAGAATTAAAGCTATGAAAGTCAATGTCTGATAGCAAATGGTAACTCATTTGCTAAGTGAAGCAGCTGCTAAATGAAATTGCAGCTATGCTTACAGTCTTATTTCAGCATTATTTTGCTTTACAGACCTGCGAAGGTTGGACATGAGACGATTGGTCCCCAAGTTGCTTTTCACACCATTTTCACTATGAAGAGTCACTAAATGAGGACTACCTGCATTGCTTTGGAACAGTTTTAAGATGGATTGATAATTGGCCATTTTATGCTTTTCTGTATCTGCCATATGCTCTTCTGGAAAGAAAGATAAACCAGATAAACTTAATGAGCACATAGACATACACAGCGTTTGTTACTTGTAATATTTATTTAGATTAGGTAATGTGAAATAGACAGATTCATTACTGCATTATCAGGATAAACAAACAACAAGAATATGAACAATGCTATTGGATCAGACCCAAGTTCTTTTTGGTTGAAACATTCTAAATCAGAGAACTTTGAAAATCTATCTGCCAATCAACAATTAGAGATATTCATAACATAGGTGCTGAAAGCGTCACATATCTGATATATGATGAATAGCCATTTCTTCCAAAAATTGCCTAATTCCATTTTGTAGGAATCCATTTTGACTATCACATCACATCCGATGAGATGGAACTTTACAGTTCAGCTATATATTATTTAATTGGGATCTTTCACATTTTAGCTTCAATAAGTAGCACTGTATTATGACTGGGAAGAATAAATTTTACATCCTCTCCCCATTTCCTCCTCACTGTGCACCTTGATTTTTGGTACCTTAGTCCTGCCTGATTTTACATTTAGTCTAAACTAATAATCCCCACATAATATGATCTTTCCTTTTATGAAGGTTGCTTCAATCCCTGATCATTTGACTTGGCCTCCTGCAACAGAAATAACAGAATAACAGAGTCGGAAGGTACCTTGGAGGTCTTCTAGTCCAATTCCCTGCTCAAGCAGGAGACCCTATACCACTTCATATAAATAGTTGTCCAATCTCTTCTTTAAAACCTCCAGTGTTGGAGCACCCACAACTTCTGGAGGCAAGCTGTTCCACTGGTTGATTGTTCTCAGTGTCAGGAAATTTGTCCTACATCTGTTCCATTTTCCATTATTGTTTTTGAGTGGTGATGAT
Organism: Ptyas mucosa; assembly: GCA_012654045.1. Taxonomy (NCBI): domain Eukaryota; kingdom Metazoa; phylum Chordata; class Lepidosauria; order Squamata; family Colubridae; genus Ptyas; species Ptyas mucosa. The sequence continues at coordinate 45,601,789 of WNWU01000004.1, read as the reverse complement.
CAGACCTGTATCAGCTGTTCAAATGCGGGGTTCAAAATAGATTTATATTGTGCTTGATAATACCAACACTGTTAATTTCAATCTTCATAACCCTTCACTAGAATCATTTTTTTTTCATATTTGTTGTATGCTGGTCAAATTAAGATGTGTCACTATGACACAAAACCCCTTTTCTGTTTGATTACTCAGGAATTACTCTACATGCAAATTTAGTATGTTTTTTGCACCAACGTGCATCAACTTTTACACCTTGGGTAAATAAAATTGTGTGTGCTCTTTTAGTCATTTATCTAGTTTGGCGCCTGCCTTATATTTTTTTTGCCACCAAAAAAGGCACCAGGTCTAATTTTCTTGGGCCGTGGGAATCTCGTCCACTGACTCATCTCACTTGTGCTCTTCAGCTGGCAAGGCCAGCAAGGCTTTCCTGAAGGGTTAGGGTTAGGTCAGAGGTTAACCCTCTGCAGCCGATAACAGAGCTCTGGATCGATCCAGATGTTATCGGCTTCAGAGGCGTTTAGGAAAGCCTTGCCAGCTGAAGGCAGGTGTTGGGGTGTGTGCAGTAGTGAAATCTAAAATTTGTTACTACCGGTTCTGTGGGCGTGGCTTGGTGGTGGTGGGTAATGTGACTGGGTAGGCGTGGCCAATTTTTTTTTTTACTTTTAAAACCATTTTTTCTACAACCTCTTTGGCGAAGAGGTTGTAAAAAATGCTTTCAA
>WNWU01000004.1:45576187-45596073 GCA_012654045.1 Ptyas mucosa | reverse complement strand
AATCATATGAGAAATAGTTATGTGAGTCAGAAGAAGCTGGAAAGAAACTTCAACATGTTCCATTTTTAATAATATTACAAAGATATTTTTGTATCCATTCATTTTAAAAGCCAGGGGAAAGGATGTTAAAATGAGTTATTTGGCTTCTTAAGGAAAGTTAACAAAATGGATAGAATCATATATATTAATCATGCTTTTCTACTAATCTTATATTCAATAGTACCATCAGAGTAGGACTCAGTGGTATAAGTCCATGCACCAACTCAGTGAAATGAACTAATTTTAAGAGCACCCTCCAAAAAAAAAACCCCCCATAAAAATTATTAATTCTTGATTCTAACACAGTAGGTGGGAGGTTCCAGGAACTGAAGTCCACACAACTTAAAATTGCCAAGTTGGAGAAATACTGATCTAATGCAATAACGATTATATTATTGGAACAAATATCTCTGTATTATTGATCTCAATCTGCTTAATCTATGGCCCCTCAAACGTCTTGTTCATACTATATATATATCAAACATTGTTCAAAGATGTGATTCATCATTTAATATTCATACAATACCTATGCACCAGCCCTTGTTGAAAAGCCCACAATTTATTAGCTTTAAAGTATGCTTTTCTGAGTAGGCTAGCATATTCCAAAGATTTTGCCTTCCGGCTTTCCCTCTTTGATTGTCCTAGTAGAATGGAATGGACACTGGGCTACAGCAGGTAGGAGGAATGTGAATGGCAGGTGATAGAGCCAATAAGTAATTGTGCCTGGCTGCCAGTAGACCATTTATAGTTCTGTCCTTTGCCTTTTTTTGCCTGTAGATGAAGAACAAATATTTCAGAGAGATCTTGGTCAACTGAGCTGGGGGGTCTTATGCAAGAGTACCATCTGCTAAATGGTTAATTGGAATGCACCCATTTGTATTGTATGTATTCCTTACCATTTTGCTTTTACATCTTTAATGATAATGATTTTAATGGGTTCTTTAAAATCTATTATGAGTTGTTCTATTATGTACCACCCAGAGTCCTTATGTCAAGTGGGTGGATATATAAAATGTGATTATTTACCGTAATCAATTTCCTAGTGTTTTAAGGATTGTGTGATTCAATATATAAGAGACAATAGAACATGATGATTAGAAGACTGGACAAAGAGAGATTTAATTTATAAGTTTCATTCTGTAATGTCAGACTTGCCATGATCTTATCTGTTCTGCCTATTTTGCAGAGTTGAGGTAAAGACAAAAACTGGAGAAAGAGATATCACCCGTGTTTGGAGAAAAAGTGGAATGTAAATGCAACATAAACATAGATTTTAGCAGATTGAGTCTGATTAAAAAAATGACAGCTTTGCTGCTGAGATAAGAGCAGCCTCAATTCAAGGCAGGCAAAACAGTTTTAAAATATGAAGCCTGGTTTTCTCAGTATGGTTTCTTAGCATGGTTTTCTCAGCGTTACAAAAAAGTAAAGCATTCGTATTTGCATAACATTTGCTTCTCCTCATATATAGGAATGGCTGTGGATTTAGTGCAAAAACGTTACACATTGATCCTGCATATCTCCCTATGGCATGGAAGTCTTTGACCAATAATGTCCACGCTAGGCAGGTGCTATAGAAGCTAATGATGAAATAATCTTTCATCTTTGAACTCACAGCTGGATTTGGAATGGACATCCTTTCAAACCAAAGATTGCCTTCACATATTAGAACAAACAGACGCCCTACTGTTGATTGCTGTTTTGGTTAAACCAGTAGAGATTATCCCAAAGGTGCTTTTTCAGCAGGCAACTGGATTTTCCTGTTTTTTCTTTGAAGACGTTTCGCTTCTCATCCAAGAAGCTTCTTCAGCTCTGACTGGATGGGGGGAATGGTAGGATTTATATTCCTTGCAGACAGCTGGTCATTTGCATCCTTTTAGAGAGTCGTTGAGGCCACTTGGAGGTTTACCTCTGTCCTCAGGGTCACCTGAGTAGTGCAGATGGGTGTGGAGCCTTCTTGGCTAAAGGATATTTTCGGCCCTGTGTCCCCGAAGGATGAGAAGCGAAATGTCTTCAAAGTAAAAACAAGAAAGTCCAGTTGCCTCCTGAAAAAGCACCTGTGGGAAAACTATGACCTGAATGACTGAGAATCTCCATAGACATCGAGTAGAGATTACCGTTCCTATTTCCCTTACCTGGGGAAGTTCCAAATAACAATATAATTATTTAACTTAACAATGTTACTTAATATTGTTAAAATGCAGATGGGTAAGAGGTGTGGCAGTAGAAACAGAGTGGGAAATGTGCATGGTAGGAAGAACATTATCTTTCAACCCCAAATTGAACCCCAATTTTTTTCAAGAAAACTATACCCCCTTGAGTTGTCACTGGGGTTTAATTTGCATCACTCGTGCTTTCTTTGATTATCAGATTTCTTCCCTCTTGGTAGGGCTGAGGAGAGACCGGTTATAGAAAATATTGTCTTGGAGGGAAGATAATATCTCCTCCTTCGATTGCCATGATTCTTGTCTGGAACAGGCCGTGATAGTAAAGAAAATAGAAGGAGGAAGGATGTCGGTGGAGATCCTCAGTCATCCAGGTCACGGTTGTCCCAAAGGTGCTTTTCCAAAAGGCAACTGGGCTTGCTTGTTTTTTTTTCCCTTGAAAACATTTCACTTCTCATCTCAGGAGCTTCTTCAGTTTTAACTGAATACTGGGAAATGGAACGGCTTATATTCCTTGCAGTCTCTGGTTCTTGAGACCAACCTCAAGAAGGTTCTATACCCATTTGCACTCTGATTCAGGTGACTCTGAGAACAGGGGTGGGCTTCAAAAATTTTAGCAGGGGGTTCTCTGCCCGGTTGCTGGGTGGGCATGGCCATGTTGGGCGTGGCCTACTCCTTGGGCTCCGGAGGCTTTCCTCGAGCCTCCAGGAGGGCAAAAACGGCCTCCCCAGGCTCCGGAGGCCCTCTGGAGGCCAGAAAGGCCCATTTTTCACCTTCCCCAAGCCTCTGCACACACCCTGCACTTACCTGCATCCAAAATGGGTTGCGTGGGGACTCCTGGGAGGGGCAGGGTGGGGTGGATGGGGCCCGCCAGGGATTTGGGGGTTCTCCGAACTGCACAGAATCTTAGCTAGAGGTTCTCCCGAACCGCTGCGAACCCCCAGCAGTCCACTCTTGTCTGAGAATACAGGTAAATCCCCAAGTGGCCTCAAGGACTCTAAGAGAGCCAACGACTGCAAAGAATATAAATCCTTCCATTTCCCACCATTCAATTAGAACTGAAGAAGCTTCTTGGAGGAGAAGTGAAATGCTTTCAAGGGGGGGGGGAACTCCAAGATAGTCTAGAACTGTGATGGCGAACCTATGGCATGGGTGCCACAGGTGGCACGCGGAGCCATATCGGTGGGCACATGCACATGAGTTCAGCTCCGGCATGCATGCGTGCGCCAGCCAGTTGATTTTCGGCCCTTCTGGGCCCACCAGAAGTCAGGAAACACACTGTTTCCGGCCTCTGGAGAGCATCGGGGGGGAGGCCCCTTTTGCCCTCCCCAGGCTCCTAGAAAGGCTCTGGAGCCTGGGGAGAGCAAAAAACGGGCCTACCAGGCCCACCGTGCCATCACGTGCCAAAAGTGGGGGGAGCACGGGGGGCGGGGCGCATAGAATTATGGATGTGGGCACGCGTGCGTGTGACCCCACCGCGCTCCCCCCACTTTTGGCACGCGATGGCAAAAAGGTTAGCCATCACTGGTCTAGAAGGAGGAAGATTACCAGAGTGAAGGATTGAGAAACAATACTGCAAGAAGAGAAGAGAACATAAGTTGCATTGAGCAAGAGAAAGAACACCCACGCTGGGATCCCACAACACCATGGATCCAAACCAAGTCATGTCACAGCTTAGCACAATGTTCAACCTGACCTTATTTATAAAAAGTCCCAGATGTTAAGTGAAGAATGTTTGCATAATGTGAAATGGATTAAACCTAAGGGGTAAATTTAAAACCATTCCTAAAAAAGCTTTTCTTTCATTAGTATAATTTTACAACCCTTTAATATGGTTTGGAAGTACATGTCAGAAATTACTTTATAAAAGCAGTACACTATAAATGTCATTGCGGTTGTATGAGTGCATGCCTATATTATAATGCTTTGTTTTCCTAGCACATAAAAGAGACTATCAGTTTGAAATCATATCATCAACTGTTTGCCACCAGAGCTGCTTTGGAGTAAAATCTTTTTAACTTATTACTACATGTTAAAAAAAATAAAATAGTGTTATGCTAGGACATTCAGTCACACTGTGATCGTGGAGATATTTAAAGAAATGCATTTCCCCGGAACAGCAGACTTAACTTCCTTTGATCTCCTGATTTTTTCATACAATGTATAACACGGTGTTTGTATTTTGAAAACTTAATTTGAATTTCATTTCACACGGGGCTCCGCGCCTTTGTGTTCTTTTGGCACAATATGGAAGGGGGCACGTGAGTCATCCAAGGGAGACAGAGAACAAATATAAATTTGTTTTGGCTCACGAAGCAAGTTGGACCTCTTTACCACACCCACATCAATCTTCATTCCCAGACAATTGTTGAAGGGGACTGGGCTAAATGATCAAAAAGGGAAGTCATCTTTTGACAAGTGATTTGTGAGAATGAAGTCAAGGCAATTTTGACAGCCGTTTTCTTCTCCTTCTGGAATAATGGTAAGATGTCCAGGGGGTTGGAGATGTATCAATAAAAACCATACAAGTCCAACCATACAATCAGTTTGATAAAATGAAAAGAGTCTGAATAAAGGTGCTTTGATCATTGGCCACCTTTTACCTTGTCCTGCATCTTCTCAGAGCATCTCCTTTACTTTAAAGATCTTTTTTTAGCATAGAATGCTACGGATGCTTCTTAATTTTCTCAAACTGTTTCAGGAGATTCAAGTACAGGAGTAATAAAATCCAATTAACTGGATGGGTTCAGAAACAGAGCATCCAGAAAGGTACATATTTCCCTTGTGACCAGGAGAACATACAGTATATATTTTGAGGTCCCAACAAACTGATTTGTTATCACCACTGGGTAGAAACAAGGAAGAGATAAAAGGAACATTATTCTGGATTCTGTGCTGTCAGAGCAATGTACTTGATTGATAGGATTATGGAAACACTGAGTAGTTTTATTGCCTATTTAGCTGGAAGAACTTCTATTTCTTCAAAACCAAACACTCTTTTCCCTACCTCCTTAAGCCTTCTATCCCTTCCTGGGGGGAAAATGTTGAAAAAGGGATCCTGAACAAAGGATCAGCCTCAAAACAATCAACGTTGAGGCAAAATTCAGAATATCATATTTGGAGATTTGGGATGCAGCAACTATTATTATTTATTATTATGATTTTGGAAACAATATGGTAGACTCCACAGACCTTGTTCTCCTACATCCAGAGAACTGTTTCACAAATGATATTGTGAATAAAATCAAATCAATACAAAAATAACTATAATAGATGATGGTGTTGGTGGTCATGATGATGATGATGATGATGACATAATTGAATAATTGTGGAAGAACACCCAAGCACTGCATTTCTATCAGGCTCTTCACTTATCTGTATACCCCATGGTGGCACTTTGATTTAGGCTCAGTGTGAGTCTAACTACTGTGTCTTATTAAAAGACCATGCTTAAAGCGAATCGTTACTCGATGCAATGTCTGAATCCTGACCTATTACAGCAGTCCCATATAGGGAGGAGGAAGAAGAGAAGGTGGTGGCGATTCAGGTTCTTTCGGAGATCATACCCACACTGAAATGCATGAGGAAAGGGCTCAATGCCTCCGTTAGTCTTTATCCAGAAGCTTTCTCTCCATTCAGGTTTCCCAATCAGTTCATAAATAATGAATTGCACCATTATTCCTAGAATCCTGTAATACTTTTAATTTTATTCTCGATTTTTTCCCTTGCCAAATATATTGCAGAGTCAGTTTATTTAGTTCATCAAAAAAATTCTTTTCAAATTTTACTGGTATGGTTTGAAATAGAAAGAGTAGTTTTAGTAGTACGTTCATTTTCACCACTGCAATTCTCCCTATCATCGATAACTGTACATTCTTCCACCTTTCCAAATCTATTTTAATTTGTTTATCAGCTTTGTATAGTTGTCCTCTTTGATTGTTCCACACCTAGCTGTTAAGAAAATACCAAGGTATTTAACATTTTTTCTATCTGTAGGTCAATTTTCTCTGTCAATTCCTTTTCCTGTTTGTTGGTGAGATTTTTAACTAATATCTTGGTTTTATCTTTATTTATTTTCATCCCTGCCGCCTCTCCATATTCCTCAATTTTCTTTATCAATTTAAGGCCAGTTTCTAAGGGTTCTTCTAATATAAATACTAAGTCATCAGCAAAAGCTTGGAGTTTGTACTTTTCATTTCTAATTTCCATTCCTTTTATCTCTGTATCTTGTCTGTTCCTCGTCAATACCTCTAATGTTAAAATGAATAATAATGGGAAAAGGGGACAACCTTTTGTATACTAAAGCTTTCTGTTACATCTCCATTAACCAATACTTTTGCGTTCTGTTGAGTGTAAATTGCTTTAATTGTATTCCTAAATTTTTCACAAAATTCCATAAAATTTAATTGTTGCAACATAAATTGCCAATTTATATTGTCGAATGCTTTCTGTGCGTCCAGGAATATTAACGCTAGTTATTTTTCATAATGTATTTTGTAATATTCTAGTACATCCATGATTATTCTAACATTATTTTTTTATTAGTCTTTTTGATAAAACCCATTCTGATCTGAATGGATGAATTCATTTAAAAAGCTTTTTAATCTTTCTGCAATTATTGATGCGAAGATTTTATAGTCTGTGTTTAACAAAATCAGTCTATAGTTTTCAATTTGAGTTATATCCGAATCTTCTTTGGGGATCAAGGTAATATAAGCCACTTTCCATGTGTTCGGAATTTTAGCTTCTGTTAACACTTCATTGTATACTTCTAGCATTGACAGACTCTTCTAATTTTTTATATATTTCTACTGGTAGACCATCTGGTCCCAGGGTTTTATTGGTTTTTTTTGTTTTTTGATTGCGTTCATTAACTCTGCCATTGTTATTCTTTCCTCCAGCCTATTCTTAACCGTCTCTGAAATTTTAAAAGATTGGGAATTATATTACCAGGCTGCAGCTCTTACCTGGCTAAGGATTGGGTAAACTTGAATAACAGAAGACTATTATTACTAGAAGGGCACGACTTACAATTAGGCTGGCATGCCTTTCTCTGGTATGGCAGAAATATGGCGCAGAAATATTTCCAGAGGCATTATGGGAGGAATGCGTTAGTTAACATTTGGGAAAAAATTAAACTATATAGGGAAGTACCAGTCTGGCTCTCTCCAATGGAGGCAATAATATATCCAAATCTTATAAACTGGGGCGAAATTTTATGTTACAAGGACATTTTAGATGAAAAGGGGGATCTTAAATCCAGACAACAATTGCAGAAGCAGGAGTTAGACTTAACTTGGTGGCCGCATTTGCAGTTCCAAGCAAGGCACGAAAAAGATCTTAAATTATGGGGTGTAAACAAAGAACAAACAGTATTGGATGAAATTTTAATGGGGACGGATGAAAAATTGATTAAAAAAATATAATTATTTACTGAACTATAAAATGGAGGAAGAGATAGTTAAAGAAACAATGATTGCCTGGGCAAGGAATTTTGGATACAACATAGAATTAGAAAAATGGTTAAAAATTTGGGAGAGAAACTACAAACTGACGATGGTCGCGGTATATAAAGAAAACCTTTACAAAATGTTTTACAGGTGGCACTTGCCGCCAGCAAGATTGACCAAAATGTATAAGAACTCCTCCGCCAATTGTTGGAAATGCAACTAGACTCCAGGATCATAGTACCACATGTGGTGGACATGTAAGAAAGCAAGGAGTTACTGGGAGAAAATTCATAAATGACTAGAAATGATAACTGAGCAACATATTGAGTTCAAACCAGAAACGTGCCTCTTAGGTATATTGTCGGAAAGTTATGACAAAGCAACCATCTACTTAGTATTACATATATTGACGACAGCTAGAATTACATATGCTAAATATTGGAAAAATGCGAACACCCCACCGGATGATGACATAATTAGGAAAATTTGGGATTGTGCAGAAATGGACAGATTAACTTTAAAAATTAATGATAAAGAAGACTCGAAATATTACAGGACATGGAATTAATTTTATCACTGGATAGAGACAAGAGGTAGAAATGAGAGGGAAGTTTATGAATCTCAGTACAACAAAGATGTATAAAACTATGGATATAATATGGAAAAATTTGTAAATAAGCTAATGTAAGTAGAAACTTAGCTGAAGTTTTTTTTTATTTCCTTTTTTTGTTGTTGTATTGTTGCAATACTGTTAACATAATACAGTTATAGTTATTAGCATGTATGTTATTTATCATTGATCTCTCTCTGGTTGTGTTTTATTTGCATTGTTATCCTGACATGGCACTGTCTTTTCAATAAAATAAAAAATAAATTTAAAAGAAACAAAAAAAAATGATAACGAATAGCAAAAAATAATAAATAATATTATGTGTGCGTGTATGTTTGTGTGTGTTTGTGTGCATGTTCACTCTCTCACATAAGTGCTATATGTAGATGTAGATGATATAGATGATCTACAGTATATGATGTACAGTATAGGACATACAATATATGTGTGTGTGTGTGTGTCTGTCTGTCTGTCCGTCCGCCTGCCCTTGGTGCTCTCTGAGCTTGGTTGATTTTTTGCAGAGGTTTCATTACCCAAAGCCAGTAACATCATCAGAGCATTGATGAGATTACCTACTTTGGGTAATGAAATATCTGCAAGAAAATAACCGAGCTCAGAGAGCACCAAGGACCCCAGCTACAACATTCGCCTTTATTGATATGCGTATGCGTATGCCTATGTTTGCATGCATATTCTCTCTCTCACACACACACAAACACCCCTCTCCCCCCCCCACACACAAACACTGCAGCTGCTGCTTGAGAAGATCCAGCCTCCACCTCCAGCTGCTTTGCCTTGCTGAGCCCCCACAGCTCAGGTTCACAGTTTACCCAGATAGCCTTGCCTGAGGCCACTGCGCTGCTCCTCAAAAGGAAGAACTCTTCAACAGGATGATGTTTATCTGACCTTCCTTGGGCGGTTCCCTCTCTGCTCTCCCCAGCCCAGCTCTCTTTAAGGGAGCGGTTTTAAGGCAATCTGCTCGCAGACTTTTGCCCATAAGCCGTACTGAAGCGATGACAGCCCAGCCCAGTATGGATTTCCGATGCCTTGGCATATGTTAGGAAAGGAGGCAGGCAACACTCAGGATAGTTTAGGTTGTTAATAAAGACCTGTGTTCACCCTTGTGGCTTGCCTGCAACAGCTTTGCCTTTCTTTAGTAAGAGGATCAGGAGAAGTAAATAAACTGCAACAAGGAACGGCAATAGGATAACTGTATTCCCTGCTAATACCGTGATTGGGAGTCCTTTCCAGCATTAAGAGCAGAGACAGTTAACCGCATTGTTGGTTTGGGTGGGTGGTGTACATTCAATATAACCTTTCGTTTCATATTGCCCATTTTATCAACTACCTGCACCCCTTTCTGCAAAGCAGCGGTTTAATCCGAGGGGCAATATTTCGCAGGGATGCTTCGGTTGAAAAATGTGCATTGAAAAACAAGTCATATTTTCCTTTCCCCTCCCGATACTATGCTCGGTCGTCCAGGCAGAATCCCTGGAAATGAGTTCAGAAAACCCTATTTAAGGAGACTGAAAGAAACAATGTCATCAGGGGAATGGAAACCATCAGGAAGTGTTGCAAAACAAAAGCTTGGTATGACATGAGGTTGAACCACTTGTTTGTTTTTTCCCCCCTAGAAAGATGACACTGGAAAGAGCCTTGCAATTACAAGATAACCTTCCTGGTATTATTTCTGCCTTCCTCTTCCCTTAGAGGGGCAAAAAAAAAATAAGAGTTATTTCTCTGGTTTTTGTAAAACAGTTTCTGATTACATCTGAAGCAGCAAGATTCGGTTTGCGTCTGGCCCTCAAACCAGGATTGCAAAGCACTTTAGGGAGCCTTTTTCTAGTTGTATTTTTTAATAGTGTCAAAAACCATATTTGGACTTACGTTGGCGCTGAGACAATATGTGCGATAGAGCCAGAAAGAAGTGCAAGAGGAGGAGGAGTTTTAAAGCGAGAAACTTCAGGCACAATCCAAGCTATGGTAAGTAGTTTTAAATCCAAATAATTAAAATCGGGCAGGTTCATTTGTTTATCCAATTGAGAGACCATCCATCTCGCTCATGCAGCAATTCTGGCTGGTGTACAATTAAAAACATCAAAACATCTAAACCATATAAACATTATATTCCAATAGGAGGCAGTTAGAACAAAAAAGAGAACAATTAAAGTTATTAAATGTAAAGATTAATTATCTATAATTATAATTAATACATAATTGTATTAATTAATTATTATTATAAAGTTAATAATTAAAGGTTAGGTCAAACAGGCCTATGTATTTTCACGATTGGCTGGAAATCCAGTTATACTTAGCACAAGCTAGAAGTAATATAATAGCAATGGTTAAGTATTGTTGGATATACAAAATATTTGTTACTGTTAAGTATTGTTGGATATAAAGTATATTTCAAGCCCCCACCCATGCAATAGCCCTTTGTCAATTTTAATTTTAGATTTTTTTTCTTTTTACAAAAGATGCTGCTACAGAGTCAAATTCCTAACAAAACAATGCTGTATACATGGCACAGAAGTTTGAGCTCAGTGGAGCTTTCTTGCAGGTAAGTATATATAATAAGATTGAAATCTAAGGGGCATTGTGGGTGGCTTCCTTTCCCTCTAAAGCTTCAGAATGGAAGTACACATTTAGTCCTCTGCCTTTATTAAAAGTGCCAATCAGAATCCAGAAAAGCGTCCATCATCCGCCTACTAGCTGTCACTCCAATCTTGAGTCACACCCACAGCATTCTTTGAATCTTTTATTCGACTTGAGAAGGAGCCATTCATTCATTTCCACACAAAAATGCATGTAGCCTTCTCCATGCCAGGAGTATTAAGGCTGCATGCAATTAAGGACATTATATATGGATTGGATATTAACCCCAGAAAACATGGTGTGATTATTATGTAAATGATGCCAACTGCAAGAGGTCCCAATTCTGTGTTTGTTCCTCTTAGAGTCACCCAAATCCCATTGAGTTCAGTAGAACACACTGACTGGGTATTTTTACTTAGAACATAGAATAATAAGAGTTGGAAGGGACCTTGAAGGTCTTTTAGTCCAACCCACTGCTCAAGCAGGAGACCTATACAATTTCAGACGAATGGGTTGTCCAGTCTCTTTTTGAAAGCCTCCAGTGATGAAGTACCCACAACTTCTGAAGGCAAGCTATTCCATTGGTTGATTGCTCTCACCATTATGAATTTTCTCCTTAGTTCTCTCCTTGCTTCTCTCCTTGGTTAGTTTTCATTAATTATTTCTCGCCTTGCCTTTTGGTGCTTTGGAAAGTAGGTTGACTCCCTCGTCTTTATAGGAGACCCTCAAATATTGTGCTCATAATAAAATGTCTTGGAATGGCTCTGCTAATTTCAAGAGTGAAAGGTCCACATGTGAAGGTCCAATTACGCTGCCCAGAGTCATTGACTGAGATGACAACTACAGAAGTTGAAAAAAACCCCAACAAACCAATAAACAAACAAAGCCGGTGAGGTAAGGTGAGGTGAGAGTGCCTGGCCCAAAGTCATCCAGCTGGTTTTCATGGCGTATGCAAGACTTGAACTTATGGTCTCCTACTTTCTAGCCTGGTGCCTTAATCATTACACCAGGCTGGCTTTCTGAATCCAGGTCTTTGGTTCCTACTCCTTCACTGCCACACCAGCTTATACTATATCTGATATAATTCAGTGTCTGCAACATTTTCAACAAGAGATGTCCACCAAATGTGGTTAAAGAAGTCGGAACAGTGGCCACAATGGTGCTATCAAAGTTCTACCTGTTCTTTAGATGCCCTGCAGACTCTCCTGCAAAGGACAAAGTTAGTCTGTCTATTTGAAAAAGGGATCATAATGGTTGTTACCTTTCTTATAGGGACAACAATTTTAACAGATTTACTTCTCATTCAGACAACACTTTTCCCCCCTTTGATGTCCACCTCCTTTCCAGCAGCCCACTAGATGGTTTGGCTGGATTGTGGATTGTGGATTGTAAATAACCAATTCTTTCCCTGTGGTTTCATCAGCTTTTACCATTTCTTTTGCCAGCACATTTATAACTGTTGTTGTTGTTTTCTAAAAAGGCTTTGGGTTCTGCATACTATATGACTGAAGGCAGCTTCCCTGTTTTGAAAATGTTTTTCAGTTTGCTGTCTTCCCATTCTTCCCTCTTGAATGTCACTATTCTCCAGCAGGTTGCTACCTACCAGAGACATCTGTGGTCCTTGATGAAGATAGAAAAGAAGCTTTTGTTCACTGCACACTTGATATAGTTCCTTTCTACAACTGGAAATCCTCCCAGTCGGATCCGTCACCCATTTTAAAGAGTGCATCAGAAAACCTGCAGGATTAAGAAGTCACCATTTCAAGAGGGAAGAAAGGAAAGTGCCTGAATTAACTATTTTGGCTTGTCATTGGTTCTTTTGTTTCTGTTTCACCGATTCTTCTCTTTTGTGCCAATAGACTGGAGTTTCGCCTTTTGGTTTAATGAGCTTTATTAGCTGCTGACCTGCTACATTTTTTTTTCTAAAAGGGTCTGAAATCAAAGTACTTCCTCTTAAAATCTTAACATATATCAATGGCCAGTTTTTTCCTTCTTGTGGGGGGAAAAAAAACCCTTCACTTTTTTACATCAATTGGCAGCCGCAATGTGGAAACCTTAAAAGTAGCACAATTCTCACATTACATTTGATAACATGGAGAAGATAAATCACAGAAGTCGTAGAGAAGCACCCCTCAGTTCCAATGCCAAGCTCAAAATAGACCTAATATAGCCCCCTCTTTTTTAAATTAAAGAATGCAACTTCAAAAAATGTGTAGCAAAATGATAAAGGGCCAGGTTTAAAGAATGCTGAATTGGGTGGGGTTTTTTTACCCATAATTTCTCTATGTATTTTATTTATATACCTCCTAGAGTCGTGCAAGTATGATGGACCATATAGAAATTTGATAAATAGATAAGATAAATGCAAATGCAAAGAGTAAGTAATCTGGAATAAAGAAACTACTGACTTTATGTGTGATGCTAAGCCACAGCTGCTTTAAATTGTGGCTTGTTGCCCAAATCCTTGCAACACATACCTCTATAAACATTGTTTTACAAGCTACAATGAATGACAACATATCCTAGTAAACCATTGCTCTTTTTCATAATGATTTGTTGAGTTCACCTATAGTTATTGTTTGGATTCATACCTTGCATAAATCATCCATCATGCTTAGGTTTACATAACACACTAAGCAAAAATCAAGCAAACCACACTGGTTTACCATCATGTGTGAAAGTGTGAAGTCCTTGGTGCTCCCTGAGCTTGATGGTTTTCTTGCAACTGGTTCGTTACCAAACTAGGTAACATCAACAGTGCATTGATGATGTTACCTAGTTTGGTAATGAAACGTCTGCAAGATAACCATCAAGCTCAGAGAGAACCAAGGACCCCACAGTTCAATCGTGAGCTACAAATATTCTGTTCTATTGGGGAATCAAATTGTTATTCTTTTCAAGTCAAACTCAACTCATGGTGATTTCATGGCCATGTCCAAACAATTTTTTTGGAAACAGAATCAAAGTGGTTTGCCTTCACCCATTTCCATAGGTTTTTTTTTTCAATTTTTTCATCTCAGGCAACAGCTGTGGGATTTTCCTTGTAACAGCCTTGCAAGACCCTGCTTAGGACAGCTAGATGCTATCCCCTGAGGAAATTATGCAAACCATGACCCAGAAAGGAAAAACTTCAGACACCACCTGTTGTCTTCTCAGGTTCTCAGATATTCCTTCAGGTCCTTTTTGTACTGAAACTTCTATATATCTAAAAATCTCTCCCCCCACCCTCTCTGTATGTGTATGTTCCAGCATAACTCTGGAACGCCTCAAGCAATTTCAACCAAACTTGGTACACAGATGACTTACTCTCTGGAAAAAAATACTGTGGGGGTAAGACACGCATAACACCCCTCGGGGTGTGTGTGTCTCTGTGTGTGTGTTCCAGCATAACTCTGGAACTCCTGGGCCACTGAAATGAAAAGGAATAAATTATATCTATAGTGTCAAATCACAGTACTTTTGACAATGATAGTGCGCATTTTGGATTCAAGTTCTGTTAAGATACAGCCTGTTGTGCCTTAAAACTGCTTCTACTGTACAGCATAGTGGGGTTGCCATGCTAACGGCTTCACAGTACTCCACAAGGGGGCTCCCCCTGGTAAGGGGGATTGGTTCTTTAAAAAAAAAAACACCCTAGGCCCTCAAGCAAAGAGGGCAGGTTGTTGGGGGAGGTGCCTGCTAATGCAGATAATCATCTCAAAGGCAGGATTGGGATAAATAAATCCCTGGGCAACGCCGGGTTATCAGCTAGTATCAAATAAAAACAAATGTCTTCCCAGTTTTATATACGTTATCTTTTCCTAATAAAAAAAGCTAATACTTATGTATCTTTTTCTTAATGCAAATAAATTGGGAATATCTATCTGACCATCATGGAGGATATTTATTTATGTGGTCACTGAGAGTTGGCAATAACTTGATGGCACATAATAATCAATGAATCTGAGATTCATGTGGCATGCACTTACATCATTCATAGATTACAAGATACTTGGAAGCAAAGCAACTGCTATTGCATTTTCATAATGAGTACCATCACTACCATTGGGTGGAAAAGATAAAATTAGTCCAGCTGATAGCTGATGTCTCCTAAATGACCAAGGTCCTCACTACTCCACACATGTTAAGGGATATATGGGAAGACATTGCCTGAACAAATCTATTAAAACTGACCTGTCAAAGAAAATTAACATTTACTGAATAACAGGAACAAATCACATAAGTGAAATAGCAATGCAACCTACTGTTGAGTGGGAACTCTTCAGTGACTTGGAACAATTAATGAAGTTTCAGACGTACTGAAGATTTAAACACAAGGTGGAAAGAGCTCCCACAGGAAGACGGCGTATAAAATTATAAATAAGTAGTATTGCTTTTCCAAGAAACAGGGATATCTCATGGGCCCTTTTAAACACTGTCTCATGAAGTTGACAAAAGGACAGACAGAACATCACAATGCAAGCCCCATGCCTTTTTCTATACTGCACACCCATTCAAAGGAGATATGGGTTGAATCCCAAAGTTCCATCTACCATCCAGCCCCTGCCCAAAAACATAAGGGGATTTGAAATAAGGAGCCAGAATCTGTGTCTTTTCAGATGTTACCAAACCACAATTTTCAGCAGCCTTCATTGTTGGCCAGCTGGCTGGAGCTGCTTTGTAGGTCCATAAATTTCTTTTAATTGGGAGTAAGGTAATTTTTCTAGATGAAAGTACAGAGATCTATTCCTCAAGTTACAAGTAACTTGTCTTTCAGTGAGCAGTTGATAGCTTCTCTATATGTTCTTATGCCATCTCTCTCTCCCTCCCTCCCTCTCTCTCTGTCTCTCTCCCTCCCTCCCTCTCTGCATGTATGTGTATGGACATGGCTTGGTGGGTATGGTGTGGCTTGGTGGATGTGGCTTGGTAGGGAAAGGCTAGTGCAAAATCTCCATTCCCACCCCACTCCAGGGGAAGGATAGTGCAAAATGTCCATTTCCACCCCACTCTGGGACCAGCCAGATGTGGTATTTACCGGTTCTCCAAACAACTCAAAATTTCTGCTGCCGGTTCTCTGAACTGCTCAAAAATTCCGCTATCAATTCTCCAGAACCTGTCAGAACCTGCTGGATTTCACCCCTGGTATCTATGCATGTATATTCAGCTCAGCTCAGCAAACATACTTAATGCTCTTCTTTCCTATTTTTCCTAAAACAATGACCTTGTGAAGTAGGTTGGTTGAGAGAGAGTGACTGGCGCAAAGTCGCTCAGGGGCTTTCATGCCTAAGGGAAGCCTAGAACTCACAGTCTCCTGGTTTCTAGGCCAGCAGCTTGACAGATACACCAAACTGGCTCTATTATGTTGTCCCACATATCATTTAGTCCCAAAGGAAAAACCGCAGGAGGAAAGCAGAGTTGGGAGCACAGCAGGAAGAATGCAGAGCAAGTGAAAAAATGTGCAATAGAATACAGTAGCCATAATAATACTCTTTGTCACATCATAATAAAGTAGACCACCTAAAATATTACTAAAATATCCCGAGCACAAACTAATGAAACAGAAGCTGGTTTTAGCATAACATCATAAATGAACAGGATTTACTCACCTATGCCTGACTCCTTTGCTGATCTCTGATGTGGTAACCAGATGCTTGCCATTGTGATAACGCCTAAATTATCCTTATGTCAGAAGGAAACCATCAGGAACAAACTTCTATTTAAAACAATGGTTATCAATACTGTAAAGGACCCCCTTAGCCAATGTATTGTGTTTCAAGGGTAGTTTATTCTTATTGGCTCACCCTGCTTTTCTGAAACAGTAATCCTGTTTATGGCATACTTAATAGCAATAGGTTTAAAAGCGAGATGGGTGGCAAATAAATTTAAATAACAAACAAACAAACAAAGGATTCCAACATAGAAGAACCATCATATCAGTAAGACGTTTGAAAGAAATTGGAAATACTTTACCAAAACATTACCTGTCGCCTATTTATTTATTTGTTTGTTTTTGGAAGAGAGAGGAATACTTAGGTACAAAACTAGAATGAGTCTTTCATTTTTTATTTTTTTTTGCCTGATGGTTTTCTTTGGTGTGTTATTGGTCAGAAAGCAGAAGCATTGGCCGGCTGATGGCTCCCTGCAAACTCCATAGCCTTGCCACTGTCCTTACTTATATAGTATTTAGTATTTATTCATTTACACTCCATCTTTATTACTTTTACAAATAACTCCAGGCGGCAAATATACACCTTCCCTCCTCCTATTCTCCTCACAACAATAACCCTGTGAGTTGGGTTGCGCTGAGAGTGACTGGCCAAAAGTCACGCGGCTGACTTTCATGGATAAGGTGGGACTAGAACTTGCTGCCTCCCTTAACCACTAGACCCGTGATGGCGAACCTATGGCACGGGTGCCACAGGTGGCACGCGGAGCCATATCGGTGGGCACGCGAGCTCAGCTCCAGCACGCATGCGTGCGCTAGCCAGCGGATTTTCAGGCCCACCAGAAGTCAGAAAACACACTGTTTCTGGCCTCTGGAGGCCTCGGGGGGGGGGAGGCCATTTTTGCCCTCCCCAGGCTCCTAGAAAGGTTCTGGAGCCTGGGGAGAGCAAAAAACGGGCCTACTAGGCCCACCGTGCCATCACGTGCCAAAAACGGGGGAAGCACAGGGGGGGGCGGGGCACATAGAATTATGGATGTGGGCACACATGCATGTGACCCCACCGCACTCCCCCCGCTTTTGGCACCCAATGGCAAAAAGGTTAGCCATCACTGCACTAGACCAAATTGGCTGAGCCTTGATGTCTGCAGTTGGAGAAGCTGTGATAAATTATGGCTATATTTTCAAGGGGAATTAGAGGTCTTGAGAGATATTGTTTGTTTGTTGAATTTAGATAATTGCCTATCTCCAATCCATGACTCTTAGCAACAGAATAAAAACAATATAACAAAATAATAAATAGCAGCTCAGTAATGGCTTCAATACAAAACTATGGCCAGTAAGGCTACTGAAAATTTCTCTCTAATATAACTGCATCACTGTACATCTCAGAGCATTTCAGCCCTGTAATTTTTAAGATTATACCGATATAAGCACAGTGGATTAGATCCATAAATAAACCCCAGGTATTTGAGGATCTTCCAGATATGTACATTTCTGAGAATATTTATTTAGACCCAAAGCATTCACTTAGGCTTAGTATCAATTGTGAGCAATCTTGCAGGTCTTCCTTCCATGGTATTCAACAGAGTGAGCTCCTGGGTGGGTAAGCAATTTACATTGACAGAATAAAAGTGTTTCATTTGTTTGCTTGTTCTATTTACATTATAAACATATATCCTAACGTCCCTCTTTCTCGGCTCTTGCTTCCACTGCCCTTTCCAAGGCAAGACCTATATAATTTTCAACCAAACAACCTTGTCCCTAAAACTGGGATACCAAGGGCAGGTCACACCCAAATTCAGCAGGATGTGCGTCTTAAACCACCCTCCCTTTCCACAAATCAGTAGAGGTGCAACTGGTTGGTGGACAGAGAGGAAAAATAAAAAGCAAAGTATGTGCAGGGAATGAAGGAGACAGGGCTGAGAGAGGGGATTGAAGGGAAGAAACTCAGAACTGAAGAGCGTGTAGATCCCCAGAAGGCTCTTGCTTAGAGCACCATCAACTCTAGCAGCATCTTGGAAGCAGGACATTTCCTACCAGTTGTTGCAACAGACAACAGCTGCTTCTGCCATCGAGGGACTGAGCAGTTAGGTAGCTGTTGCCCCAGGCTGCATTCAATTTTGTAAATAATGTTTCCCTATTTGCCTCAGTAAATTAAACCAGTGATATTTTGATGCATGTGGAAGAGCCTTGGTGGTGCAGCAGATTAGAGTGTTGTTAAGTAACACCAGCTGCCTGCAATTACTGCAAGTTCGAATCTCACCAGGCTCAAGGTTGACTCAGCCTTCCATTCTTTTGAGGTAGATAAAATGAGGACCTGGATTGTGGGGGCAATAAGCTGACTTTGTATAAAAAAAAGAACACCGCTTAGGGGGGGCCGAAAGCCCTACTAAGCAGGTATATTCAAAAGTATGAAGGCTATTGCTTAACGCATTGTAAGCTGCCCTGAGTCTTGGGGAAGGGCGGCATATAAATCGAACTAATAAATAAATAAATGTGTAGAAATAATTATCATTCTTTGCAATTGACTATTACACTATAGTATATAGTAGTACTATACAAGTGAACAGTATGTTGATCAGTTTGCTAGCTAACCTCTACTCAGGTTTGATGGGTATCTCACCATGCATTTGTCTCTGTACTTCCTTCTTAAGGCTTGTATTTTTAAGATAGGTTTGGACTAAATCACACTTATACAGAATTCTTTTTGTTTCTAAACCAGGAAAGATGTCCAAATGATGGTTATTTGACAGCCCCATTTTATTCCATACAGCAATAGAAGGAATTTATGCAATGCAGGGGTTGAAAAATTAAGGAAAATATTGAAGGATGAAATCCATGTAACAAGTAAACTGTTCTGGTTTGGTGTGCATTTCCCAGGAATCTCCAGCAAGGCGTAAGTGAGAGGGAGGCTATATTGAACGATTCAGCAAATTCTGTTAACATTGGTTATGATCATGGTAATTACAGTTTTTTATTCTTTATGATTCTTCACCATGGTTTATGTGATCTGTACATGAGTTGCAACACTGTTATAAAGATTATATAATTCGAGGGCCTCAAAGGCTAAACCCCCCCCCCCCAACAAAATAACTTTAATATGCCAATCCCTGAGAATGAGCTCCAGCATGATCCCTAAAGCTTAGAAGAATAAGCTTTAGGGATCTGGTCCTAGTGACCAACTCAGAAAAGATCGTGCAATGTTATCCTGGGACACTTATATTTGCCTTCATTCGGCATAGCTTTAATATTTCGATAGGAACTAGCAGCCCTTGAGTTGAATATGGCTATTGAACTCCTTACCTGCCTTTTTTTGGGGTTCCCAATCCCCCCAGATGTCTGCCTGCCTGCCTGCCTGCCTGCCTGCCTGCCTGCCTGCCTGCCTG
>WNWU01000004.1:45550764-45569812 GCA_012654045.1 Ptyas mucosa | reverse complement strand
CCTTCCTTCCTTCCTTCCTTCCTTCCTTCCTTCCTTCCTTCCTTCCTCTTCCCTTCCCTTCCCTTCCCTTCTCTTCCCTTCCCTTCCCTCATAAAAGTACTACGATGGATTATTCCCCTCAGTCAGTAGAGCAAAAGGGATGCATTTCAGGGAAAGCACTAAGAAAACCAAATGCAGGGCCCTGACAGCAAACTGACCCAAGCAGCTGATCCCTCAGCGTTCTATGTGATTAATGGTCAGTGTCCAGAGCCTAATTGGTCTGCTTGCTTGTGTTCATGGAAATTAAATCCCTTGGCTATAATGCTGAGAATAAACCAAAAGGAAAAGAAAAGCAATATTGGAACTGACTTTATGTCTGAATGTAATGGGGCCACCAGGCTGAGCTGCAGAAAATGAGATAACCACAAGATGGGAGCAGAAATGTTTTAATTTTCTTTTCCTTTTTTTGCTACCAGATAGTGGTCACCTGGATTTTTACAGCCCAGACCGGGTTCTCTTTTGAAGTAGGATCTTGCAATTGTGATGTGCTTCAGGTTTTCCAGCAAAGAGTTTTAATAGCAGGATAACAATGAACCAAGCAGGCAACCAGATTGTTGTGGTTGTTTTAATTAGGTGCCAACATTAGAACTAAGTGGGATCACCTCATATGTTGTATAAAACTAATACAATACTACCAATTTTATTTCTAATTCCATTCCTAATTTTATTTTACAATAAGAGATTTTGAGTTAGTTACTAAACTTATACAGTATCCAACGGTGAACATGATAGTCATTTGGCTTGTTTTTTTTTCCTACCATGGTCAGTTCAGTCTCCTTTAACATACAAGTGGTGTTTGCATTGTTCTAATTCATGCCTCTCAACTCGGGCAACAACCAAATGCAAGGACTTCGGCTCTCAAAATTCCCCCGTCACCATGGTGATTGCCCAAGCAGCCTGTCCACATATCTGGACAGTGCCCAAGTTGAAAAAACATTGTGTCTTTATTTATCCCAATGCCCATCACTTCTTTTCTCCCCCTGTTGTGCTGTAGCTGCTATACCAGGAACTCTGTTTATGAGTTGGGTTTTTTTTTCCTTCTTATTATTTTTTGCCTTTCAAGTCCGTGTCGATGCCTGGCAACTGCCTGCACAAGTCCTGCAATTTTCTTGGCAAGATTTCAGAAGTGCTTTGCCATGGCTTTCTTCTTCCTAGGGCTGAGTGAGTGATTGGCCCAAGGTCACTCAGCTGGCTTTGCGGCTAAGGTGGGACTAGAACTCACAACCTTCCATTTCTAGCCAGGTGCCTTCATCATTTAGACCAAACTGGCTCCCCCAGAAATCTTATACGGCCAGGAACTCAAGCTAGTTCATTCCACTTTCCCTCCATGTCCAAATTTCTTGTTTTATCTTTCAACTGACTCTGCAGTTCAGGATACTCAGTTCTCACTAAGCTATTTTAGGTTTCTGCCCTCCCCCCTCCCAATTCCTTAAGTTATTATTCTGCCTCCCCCCCCCTTTTTTTGCATATCTTGGGTTAATCAGAAGAGCCTTCTATTCCCCATTAATCTCTGTGGTCTCTTTATGACTCCATTCCCTGTGAGGATTCACAGCCTGACTTTGCAATTCAAGAGTGTAATTGAGGCATTCATTCCTGATGTCACCTTTATTATGGTTATTTATGAAATGGACCCAAAGCCAGGACTGTGTGTCATTTCCCTGCAGAAAGGACCCAGACTCTGCCCTTTTGGACATACTGGACAGCAGATGTAGTTTAAAGGAACCTAATCAGTCCATCCTACAATAAAATAAGGAGAACAGAAATGCAGGGGTGAAATGCTCCTGGTTTGGACTGGATTGCCCGATCTGGTAGTGATGGAGGCGGGTGGTTCAGAGAATCGGTAGCAAAAATCCCCCCCCCCCCATGCCCAGCTGAGTCGCGCAATTATCAGAGGCTTTTTTTAAAAAAAAATTAAAAGCATTTTTTCTACAACCTCTTTGGCCGAAAAAATGCTTTTAAAAGTTAAAAAAAAAAAAGCCTCCGATGATCGTGCGGCTCAGCTGGGATGTCAAAGGCTTTTAAAAGCATTTTTTTACAACCTCTTCAGCTGAGTTGTCTGTTCGGCAGAGGCTTTTTTTCTTTTAAAAGCCTCTGACGATCCAAGCTGAGTTGCCTGATCGGCAGAGGCTCTTAAAAGAAAAAAAGTCTCTGCCGATCAGGCAACTCAGTTGGGATCGTCAGAGCCTTTGGAGAGCATTTTTTTACAACCTCGTCACCGAAGAGGTTGTAGAAAAAATGGTTTTAAAAGTAAAAAAAAAAATGGCCATGCCCACCCAGTCACATTACCCCCCCAAGCCACGCCCACAGAACCAGTAGTAACAAATTTTAGATTTCACCACTGCAGAAATGATATATTGACGAGTATGTTCTTCCCTAACCAGAATGCTACTAGTCAGTAATTTAGAACCGGGGTCTCAAACTTGACAACTTTAAGACTTCTGAACTTCAACTCTCAGAATTCCCCAGACAGTGTGTGGCTGGCTGAGGAATTCTGGGAGTTGAAGTCACACATTTTAAAGTTGCCAAGTCTGGAATCCCCCGATTGAGGTAGTAAGCTGTGCCTCTTAGATACCTGGGTGTGAAAACTATGACCCACCCATCTTGCTGACTGATCGATTGATCATATTTGTATAGCCACCCATCTTTTACTATGACTCTGGACTGCATACAAAACAATTTAGAAATAAAATTAAAGCTAAGTTTTAGTTTCAAAAACAGAATGGCAGCAAAGCATACAAAGAGCGCACCATCATACAGCCAACTAGCAAGCTCCAGTCTATCAAGTTTGTTGCCATAACCATGTTTTGAGGGCCTTCCAGAAAGCTAACCAGGTTGGGATTGGTTTCATCTCATGGGGAAGGATGTTACACAGGGTGGGGCTCACAGCAGAAAAGCCCTTCCTTCTCAGCCCCACCCAACAAAACTCCCTAGTTGGCAAGAGCTTTAACATTGCCTCTCCTACTGGACCTAATAGGATGTGTAGTTGTAAGTAGTAAATCCCAGGATCTTTAACCAGTGATTACACAGTTTAGCCAGCATATCCGATAGTAAAAGATGCTGGTAGTTGTAGTATACCCACTTTTAGAGTCTGCACACCCCATATATGTGACAAGCTTTTACTGCTAATTCTAACATCACGTTTATAGACCCTGTACAGTCATGTGGAATCTTCCAGATGTTTTGGATTTTGATTTCCATCAATCCCAGTCCAGTTTGGGGTGTGGGAGTTATAGGCTATCTGTCTTTCTGGCACCAAATGTTTTATGCCCAGGGAATACTAATGAAGTTACATTTCTAGTTACCTTCTGAATTCTCCTTATCTAAAATCTTCAACACATTAGCCCACAGATACTCAGAATTCTATGGGACACACCGGCTGAGAATCCTGGGAGATGTTATCCAGCACTTGGAGGGCACCAGTTTGGCAAGTTATTCTGCATTAATTCAAAAGAGACATGTTTTTCCCTCCCCTCGCACCAAGCTGCAAGAGACAGGTTTAGATGGAGGTTTTTAAAATGCAGCAGAACCTAATTAATTCAAACAGCTTTGTGGGCTTTCAAAACATTCAAGCAATCAATGGTTCAGCTAAATGAGACTGTTATTTATATCATGTCACATTGACCTGGGGCTACAAGAGAAGAGGAACACACTTGATGAATTAAATATCTACAGGATTGTGGAGATGTTAACACTGGGATAGGCCAAATGTCCATGGGGTAGTGAGAATGTTTCTGTGTTTTCCTGCAAGCATTCAACATCATTATAGAAAGAACTCATTTGCATGCAGAATGTAATATCCTTTAAAGTCTGGGTAATGACATGTTGGTGAGGATGGGGCTACCTTAAGTCATTCTCTTCTCCCCTCCCCACCCTTCACATTATATAAAACAGCTATGAATTCTTCTTAGAATGTCTAGGAGAAGGAGGTATTTGCACGTACACCAGAAGGAGGTTTATACTTGTGCAAAATCTGCTTGCATTTGGGTTTTTTTAAAATTTATACATTGTCTATTGATGTGGTTGCTAAGAATTGACATTGACTTGATGGCACACAATCAATCCACCAGTGGTGGGTTTCAAATTCTTTTACTACCGGTTCTGTGGGTGTGGCTTGGTGGGCGTGGCTTGCTGGGCATGGCAGAGGAAGGATACTGTAAAATCTTCATTCCCTCCCCAATCCAGGGGAAGGTTACTACAAAATCCCCATTTCCTCCCAATCAGCTGAGACTTGGGAGGCAGAGAATGGATGGGGATGGGGCTAGTCAACATTTTTACTACTGGTTCTCTAAAGTACTCAAAATTTCTGCTACCGGTTTTCCAGAACTGATCAAAACCTGCTGAAACCCACCTCTGCAATCCACCAATGTATGTCTGTTGGTTTAAGGATGATTAGCAGTAGCCAGTTTCAGGTGAGCTATCCCTCAACATGTATCTTCTTGCCTGACCATGGGTCACATTTATTTACTGGGAAGAAGAATAAGCATTATCATTTCCAGAATACCCGAAGTTCTGCTACACTGGGCCATTGTGAGAATAACAATAAGGGTGGGTATTTCAAAAGTGCTTTATGGAAATTGTGTGCAATTTCCATGCATTGCTATTGCCATCAGTTGAACCATTAAAGTAAGGGGGTTCCATTTGGGGGAGACAATAGTTGTGGAGTTCTTGGTGTTGTCTGAGCTTGCTTGTTTGCTTGCAGATATTTCATTACCTGACTATCATCAGTGCTAGTGACTGTGAGGCTTGCTCCTTTTTCTTTACAGTAGCTTGCCCTGCCAGTGTTAGCAGGAATGTGGTTTTCTCCTTGATGATGGTACCTGGTCAGGTAATGAAATGTCTGCAAGTAAACAACCAAATTCAGAGAGCATCAAGGGCTTCCACCCTGAATAGATATATTCCCGTCTATTGGAGATAATAGTTGGCATTTTCTCAAGGATTTCTATTGCCTCTGTGATTTTGTTTTCATAGGTTAAGACGAATCTTTGTTGAAAAAGAAAAGTGGCTATTCAGTAGTTATTTGTCTCCCAAATGTCTGCCCCGGATGTAACATCTATGAATTGTTAGGCGAATACTGAAGATCTAAAAAACAGAATGGCATTTAGCTGTAACAGGTACTGTAACCATGCTGAAACTGAAACTAATTCATTGCAAACCATTCAAACATCAGCTAGCTGCTGGCTGCCAACTTTCTCACATCTAGATTTGGTGCAACCGACTCTACAGTGTGTACAGTAATTGCTTTAGGACATGCACCATCTTGCTGCAGAAGATGGGGAAGCAATCTCATAGCCTTTGCTCCTCACATACTGGAACTTGTCATTCCCTGTTGTTGACAAGGTGTTCTTGAGCTGACACCTTGATAGAGCCATATTCAATGTTGTCAGATTGATGCTTAGCTAATGGTCCGGCTACTAAGCTGATGGTTGATCAGTAAGACATCACTGATTTTTTTTAAAAAAAGAATTAAATACAAAGCGCAAATGCTGGGGAAGGACACAGAAAAAAATCTGTCTTCTTGCTGCCCCGTATTTAATTTCTAATCTCTCCCTCACCCCACTCCTTTTTTTAATAATGACTAACTAACTGATTTTTATTCCCAGGAGCTAATAATAAAAAGAAATGCAGTTTGGTATAGCTAAGGGCTAAGAGTGGAGAAGGGAGTCTACTGTATACATTGTCTTGGAAAGACACGGAATATAAATCAAACACAACAATGCAGTTTCTTTTTCTTTTATCTCTTTCCTTTTAAACGGGGGGAACCATCTTGACTATTTTATGTCACCCACTCTCTCCTACCCAGAGTCTACTAACAACTGCCTGACTTAGGCAAAATAAATCCAAGATAAATAGGTCAATAACTGTCTCCATGTAGGGGTTCCAGCTAGCCATGATGACTGATATCCCCATTGGCAGTGTTGGCTTCAGAGAAGTCATTGCATATTTTTGATAAGTCATAATCGCAGCCTTCCAGAACACCTGCCTTATGCCACCTGCGTGTTTTCCTCCACATTCCATTTTAAGGAGCATTAAAAAAAAAAAATTCTACAAAGCCTTTGTTTCCATTCTCTGTTGCTCCTGTTCTGTTACATCTCAGCCTGTAATGGCGTCTAAATGCCCACAATTCAAGCAACCCATGTCTCCCGTTTCCCTTTTTCATCTCATCTCCACTTGCTGCTTCTTTTATTTTTTTTCTTCTTCTCATTTTGCTTGTGTGTTGAATTAAAAACTGTAAGCTACTTGGGGTGTGATTCATGCACCCTGGTAGCGCGACATATGTGATAATAAATAATGATAATAATTTTGTAGGATAATAATAAGATCACAGTGGAGATAAGACTGAAATTTCCTGTTGTTTTATATTCAACCCGAGGTAAATAAGGTTAGCGCAGCTTTTCATCTTTAATGGCTCCGTTTGCTGCAGAACCAAAAAATTTCACTTTGAATTACATTCTCGGGAGCTTCATCCAATTCATGCCACATAACTATTAAGTATTGTTGGTTTGTTCTGGTTTGTTCTTCTATAGTTTCCCTGATGGGTAATTTTTTTAAAAACAAAACAAAATGCCAATAGCTATTATGTTCCTTCTTTGTCTCTTATGGTATTTCTAGGGTGTTCAGCTCCTTTCTCATTTGCGTCCATAACATATCCAACCCATTTATGACTGCATATACTTTTTTTTCACCTTCAATTAGCATTTTTAATGAAAAAAAAATTAGGATATGACTCTTAAGAAGCATGTGAAGTTGATCCACAGTTAATTAATTAATTATCCAAGTGTTATAACCAAACTCCCTTTTTGCCCAAACTGCCATGTGGCATGACACTGTTCTAAGCAGGTTTATTTGGAAAGAATTTGATGGGTTTCGTGGGAGCTTGCTCGAAACAAACTGGAACTGCAGTTCTACAATACATGAAATGTTACATTGATAATAGAAGTAATGGACGTTTTGAGAAGTTTTGCTTGTCTATATAGGCAGTCCTTGACTTATAACCATTTGTTTAGCGTCCGTTCAAAGTTACAATAGTGCTAAAAAAAAAAGTGAACATTCCTCGCAATTGCAACCATCACAGAATCCCTTTGGTCACAAGATTAAAATTTGGGCGTATTGCAACTGGCATGTATTTATGATGGTGACAGCCCCCCGCAGTCATGTGATTGCCCTTTGTGACCTTCCTGGCTGGTTTCTGACAACCAAAGCCAACCAGAGAAGCCAGAACCTCATGATTCACTTAACAACTGTGACCAAAAATGCCATAAAATTGGGCACGACTCATTTAACAACCGTCCTGCTTAGCAATGGAAATTCTGTTCCCAGCTGTAGTCATAAGTCAAGAACTACCTGTACACAAATGCATCATCATCAGAAAACAGATAAGACAGGTATGCAAAATTATTGAGCAGTGTTCCAGAAGTACCATTTCAGTGGATTGGTTACAGGAGTGTAGCTTATGCTTTTCTTTCAGTTTGCAACTATAGAGCACAAGGTCTGGGTGTGCTGACCCAACTCCCAAACATAACAAATCCTCTATAGTTAAATCAATGATTCCTTTATTAGGAGCGCCAGTAGCCCTGGCAAAAGGTCTCTCTTTCACACATACACAGCACGCTAACAAGTCTGTCTGGCAGGGAGATTAATAGTTGTCTGCCAAACCTATTCATCTCCGCCCCCTGCTTTTTATCCCCAGAGCTAGTGTGGGGCTTTGCTAGCTGTGGTGGCTCTTCCATCCCAAGGATTGGCCCATGCTCTCTACATGGGGCTCCCCTTGAGGAGCACCCGGAGGCTCCAGCTGGCGCAGAGTGCAGCCGCGCGGGTGGTGATGGGAGCGACGTGGCGCTCTCATGTGACACCGCTCTTGCGCGAGCTGCACTGGCTTCCGGTGGTCTTCCGGGTGCGCTTCAAGGTGTTGGTTACCACCTTTAAAGCGCTCCATGGCTTAGGACCTGGGTACTTACAGGACCGCCTACTACCTCCAATAGCCTCCCACCGACCGGTACGCTCCCATAGAGAAGGACTCCTCCGGGTGCCGTCGGCCAAACAATGTCGACTGGCGGCCCCCAGGAGGAGAGCCTTCTCTGTGGGAGCACCCACTGTCTGGAACGATCTCCCCCCAGAGATTCGGCGGATCCCGGACCTTCGTGCTTTCCGCCGTGAGTTAAAAACTTTTTTATTTCATCAAGCGGGCCTGACATAGTATCTCCCTTTTTATAAGAAAATTTTAAATTGTATAATCCAAATTTTTAGATCTGGGATTTATATATTTTTTAAAAAAATGGGTTTGAATGGTTGGGCAATTGTTTAATTTGGTTTTAATTCGGTTTTAAATTTTGTATTTATGTTTTTTATCTCTGCCTGTTCACCGCCCTGAGTCCCCTCGGGGAGAAGGGCGGTATATAAATCAAATAAACCATAAACCATAAACCATAGATTTCCACTGCTCTCCTCTCCTCTGCCTTCTGCACAAATGCACGTCAGGCACTGCACCCAGCTGTTCCTCCTCTTCCTCATCTGCCACCTCCAGACCTGGGGGCTGTTGACTTTCTATCTGAGAGCCCAGGCTCCACCTGTGTCTCTATCTATGACAGCTCCATTCCCTCTTCCCCCTCGGAGCTCTCAGGTTGCCTTGATGCTGGCCCTGACTCCCACACTGCCTCCTCATCTGATTCGGTTACTGGAGGGGCCGGCGGCCAACAGGCCACAACACTGGATATCATATATCAGTCCTGGGCAGCTAGCTTCTTATAACTCAATAAAACAAAATTTACTAGAGCAAGGCTAGGCCATGAGCTCTACAATGGCCCAATAGCATATCCTGGCAAGTTAACACTCATTATATTATCTCCAGTGGGTTTCTGCCCATTCTGCTAAAACTGGCAGGGTGGGCATACTCCAGTTGCCCTGAGGGAAACTGGGTCACCTGGTGGGGCTCTGGAAGCATGCTTCTCTGTCATGACACTTTTGTTATTAGAGATAGGGATGATCCCATCTTATGGGCCTTCATGTAAACATTGGGCTGCAGTATTGATGGAGCCAGCATAGTGGGTTGATGCCAGTTTTATCTCAGTGGTTTTTATATATATATAGTTTTAGCTCTTATTCACCACCCAGAGCTCCTTCTGGTAAATGGAAGGCTATAAGTTTGTTTCCTAAATAAATAAAATACATTATCTTTTTTTTTCTTTTCTGTCCTCTCAATGGGCAGAGTGGATTGATAATTGCCAACAATATGGATCACTAACCTGGCAAGCAGGATTTTGAAATCTTACTGACTGCAGCGTTTACCATTCATAACGTGGGGGCTGGCACAAAAAAACAAAACAAAACAGAACCCAATTGTGTTCCTTTGAGGGGACACACACACACACACACACACAAACACTTTCTGGCATGAGTTTGCTAAGGTTTCAGGCTGCTTACATAAATTACCGTTGACTTAATTTTTATGCATCAGGCAGAAGCTTTTAACTGGCTGTAGGAGAAGATTAAACACAGCCATTTGTAAATGTTGAAGACAGAATGTCTCTCCTATGCAATTGGGTTATCTAGAAGGAAATTTGGTGGAATGTTTTCTTATGATGCTTTCCTCCCCCATATAATTGGGGGAATGCTGCAAGTCATCAAGTCATCTTTCTCTTCTAAAACAAATGGTACAGTTTAATGAAATGTTATCTTTGTTGGTAATTTCTTGATGCAAAAGGTTCATATTATGGTTCAAGGTGTATCCAAAATAGATACCTTACAGAGATCCTAATTTTAGTTAAAATCCACACTAAATGCAAACGTAGTAATCTTTTAAACATCTGCAGAGAAGCAGGTATTAAGCCATAGCTCAATTGTACTTTGACTTGCAAGCCAACCTCATCATAGATGACTAAGATTATAATCAAATATGAAAAAAAAATATTATAAGTATTGGAGACAGGCAACATTGGGAAGAACTTACGAATTACACAGGTTACACACATAATGTTCATTCTAAACTTCTATAATCATTGTCTATACATGTCTGTGAGTCTTCCTGACCTAGGCATCTATGTATCGGGTAGCTCTTTCCTTTGATGTTCACACATTCAACATCCAGTTCCATAGATATGGAGCTTTCATGTATTCCTGTTTCTGTAACAGCTTCCACACAATACAGCCATTCCCATCCTGTAGATGCATGGAAATCCTTTGGAAGAGATAGATACCTGCCAGGTGTGACATTGAGAGACAGCAGTTTTCTATAACATTTGGACAATTTCAGCCTCACCTGGAAAGAGTTTCTACCTGCCTATCTCCTGTTTCCTCCAAATCTGATGTATTGGTGGAAGAAGAATGTGATCACAAAAATACATGGATCCAAAAGAGAGGAGGCATTAAATAAAAAGAATTGAAGTGAATGCAGAGCCATCCAGAAGATGCCATTTTGTGCACAACATGTATAAGTGCATCAGATGAAGGGCTAATGATAGCATTCAAACAGTTCAG
Organism: Ptyas mucosa; assembly: GCA_012654045.1. Taxonomy (NCBI): domain Eukaryota; kingdom Metazoa; phylum Chordata; class Lepidosauria; order Squamata; family Colubridae; genus Ptyas; species Ptyas mucosa. The sequence goes on along the minus strand of WNWU01000004.1, from coordinate 45,559,303 downwards.
CTCAGCTAGAGATTTGTCTTTACTATTTTTTTTTAAAAAAATACTTTTGTGGTTTAGGGTGTGGCATAAACCACGTCCACCAAAGTTTTTAATGATGGCTTTTTAATATTGCACATACCCATAATAATTGATTAGTTCATTGATTAGGTATGTTACGTGAACCGGGGTTATAGGCATAAATACATATTTAGAAACAACTGTTAAAATTTAAATAGAAATATGTCTAACCATGATGGCCAAGATTGCAACTTTGTTTCGTATTTGTTCTAGACTATTTACTAATAAGCAATTTCTTTTATTCTTTTTTTTTAATGGCTCTTCCAAAATTTGTACCACTACTAGACAATGTTTTAAACAGAGTGGTGTTTTTCTGCAGCTCTTCAAATTGAGGACTATCCTCTATGACATAGGACTATGATTCAACCTTTAAAATCAAGAGATTTCAGAAAGATCCAAAAAGAAAAAAAATTGCAAAGAATCCAAAAAGGCTTGGCAAGATGTTACTCTTAGGAGTTACCTTCTACCTCTGAAGGAAGGGAAGGGAAGGGAAGGGAAGGGAAGGGAAGGGAAGGGAAGGAAAGGAAAGGAAAGGAAAGGAAAGGAAAGGAAAGGAAAGGAAAGGAAAGGAAAGGAAAGGAAAGGAAAGGAAAGGAAAGGAAAGGAAAGGAATCTACAAGTCTTTTTCTCCAAGAAACATATCTGTAGCCAATTTATCTCAGGTCTGGGAATGTAGCCCCAGCTTAGGAGACCATCCATTAAGTTTCAAAACTGGAAAGTTATTCAGACCCTTACAGGTCCTCTTAAAGCTTAAACTATGGCCCTTTTATGACTTATGGACTTCAACTCCCATAGATATGCTGGCTCAGGAATTCTGGGAATTCCACCTCTGTCTTAAAGGATAGAGAAGCACGTTCTACTTTGACAATCTAGAAAATGCATAAAGAAACACTAGCCTATTTACAGGAAATTCTGTGAAATATATATATATATATATATATATATATATATATATATATATATATATATATATAAATCCTACCAGGATTAAAATGTGGTAGGAGCTATCAGTGATTACAAAAACATGCCTCAGAGTAGGCAAACACTTTCACCGAACCACTCAATCATCAATTCATGAAGTGTGTATATATAGCATCTACAGAGGGTAATGGAAATTTAGTTTCTTTCAGAAGGTGCATAGAATGCATTTTAATGGCTGCAGAAATAGCCAAGTTATATGAATTAGGCAGATTTCCAATTGGTGGTTTGTTTTTTTTTATTTCCTCTGCCGCTGCAGATGGGAGAGGCCAGCCTTCTTCAGATGTTTTTAAAATATAACACTGATCAGAGTTTAAGCTCTATTGAATTCAACAAAGCTTACTTCCATGTTGACATCTACAGAATTGAGCTGTGAGAGAAGCACATATGTGCTGTATACCAGATCAGTATTTCTCAATCTTCTCAACCTGAAGATGTGTTGAGTTTTACTCCTAGAATTCCCCAGCCATCATGGCGGGCTGGGGAAATCTTCAATTTGAAGATGTGTGGACTTCAAGTCCCAGAATTCCTCAGCCAGCATGGTGGGCTGGGGAATTCTAGGATTTGAACTCCACACATCTTCAGGTTGAGAAACACTGCACTAGACTCAGAAGTGGTATTCAGTAGGTTCTGACCAGTTCTGGAGAATCGGTAGTGGAAATTTTGAGTAGTTCAGAGAACCGGTAAATACCACCTCTGACTGGCCCCACCCCCATCTGTTCTCTGCCTCCCAAGTCCCAGCTGATGGGGAGGAAATGGGGATTTTACAGTAACCTTCCCCTGCCACACCCACCAAGCCACATCACAGAACCGGTAGTAAAAATTTTTGACTCCCACCACTGACTAGACTAGACCATGCTAAAGTGGATTGGGTATTTTGAGATTTAATGTGTTGCAGGATTCTAGCCATTCTTAGCGTACTATATGAACCAAGCCATCATACTGAGCCTAAATATGGTTTGTTTGGGCATCATTGTATATGAACACAGCAACTGTGTTTACTGATCTGGTTTGGAATTAACAAATTGTAAGAGGCCAGCTATGAGATATCTCAGAATATTCCAATCATTCAAGGAAATACTTCCAGCAGTAGAAGTCTTCCTCATGAACAGGTTGACATGCTATTCCTCCATCCTTGAGCTACATAGACAATTAAACAGGGATATCTGCTACCACAGGTGCTCCCTATACTGTCACAGATGCTATGTTGGCAAATGGTGCTGCCCATATTTATGGGGCACAAGACATGCTAAGGTTAGGAATTAAATGGATTCCATCTACTTTATTTCCCTCTGTTTCCATCAACTGTCACCAGCCAGTGGGAAAGTATTCACTCACCATTCATTTTTAACATCATTTGGAGCTATTGCTAGAGAAGAAATGACTATTAACAGTTGCCGCGATTAGTCAATAAATGCTTTTATCAAAAATCATTTGCACCAGACCAAATATCTTTGTTTTTTACACTGGGATATGCGTGAGAATAGTGTCATTCCCAACAATCAGCTGCTATCATTTTATAGTTGGGGCTGCCTTTGAGCACACTTACCCAAAACACCAAACCAGGACTGATTTTGGAGGTAGCTTTTAACTCTCATCCACAAGAGCACTAAACCCTTGTTCAAAACAGCCTGAACAACATATGACAAGTACAAAAAGAGTTGTTTTGTGACAGGTAGAAAATCGGTGAAAATCAAGACACAGAAATAAATAGATTGGCAGAGAAAGCATAGCTTCTTCCCCAGCTGGGATTGGCTTGAAATCCAGATAGGTAAAGGGGGAGAGAGGCTGATTTGAAAGAACTGGACTACCCTGTTGTCCCAAACGAAAGACAATGTCCAGAGGGGTGGGGACATCTCTCTACCAGCTTATTGAAACCAATAATGTGGCTGAAGGGTCACTTGACACTGTGCAAATCAGCAGTGATTTGGAACTATAGCAAAGTTGCCATGGTTTACTGTCTTCCAAAAAAGAGAAAACACACTGGTAGAATTAAGGACAATTTAAGCTATCTCCTATATGGGTTTGGAAGGAGATAAAATCAACATCATGGGGACATGGGAGGAAAAGGAGATTGATGGACCGTGTTTGTTCTATGGTTAAGAGGTCCTTAGATACAGCCACTATAATAACAGTATTTATCATGGCTGCCTGAATAAAAGCAGGAAAGGTATTAGCAAATGTAGGTGTCATCCAACATGATCCTTTATTTCTGAACACCAATGGAAGTTTTCCCCAGGAGTGGGAGGACTGATTTTCATGGAGGATTGCAGCTGGAAGTGGAAAGGATAAACATGGGTCCAAGAAGACCATTTCATGTGTTCCTTTAGAAGGATGTCTAATTGTGTCAAATGCATTTATTCCCATCCGACAAGTGAGCACAGAGAAAGAGAGAGAGCCAGTTTGGTTTAGTGGGGAAGGCACGAGGCTAGAAAGCAGGAGGCTGTGAGTTCAAGTCCCATCTCTGTCATGAAAGCCAGCTGGGAGACCTTGGACCAGTCACTCTCTCTCAGCCCAACCCACCTCACAGCCTTGTTGTGGGGAAAAGAGGAGGAGGGAGGTGTCTTGGATATGTTCACCATCTTGAATTATTTGTAAAATAATAAAGGCGGGACACAAATAAGTAACTATGCGTATCTAGGAAGAACTTCGTGGAATCCAATGTAACTGACAATATGTGTATGCTATAACACTGGAAATCTATGGTTTAATTCTTATTTCCTTAAAAGACTTATTATTGGGCAACTCTGGACAAATCACTCACCCTCCTATAATATGAGATGATGCTATTTATCTACCTTAATGATTGCATTAAAGAGAACTGGGATAATGCATTAATGAATTACTGGGGATTGCTGTGTTAATCACGTTAGAAAAAATCAACACAAATGCTGCTATTATACAGAAATTCTGCATGTTTGGCTGCAAGACATCACATGACAAATGAAGCTGCTAGGAAATTTTGGGGAATGGCAGTCCGATCCTAAACATATGTTTGCAGAAGTGATGCTCTGATTCCAAAATAAATGTGTATTTGTGCAGAATTGCAGCAGGTCAGAATCAGCCCTCTACCATTTCCCTATGAAGACACTACAGAGCTGCCAAAAACATCATGTTTGACTAAGATTTTCTTAGGCATAGGATAGGGGTAGATATGCAGATGTTATTAATTACAATAATTATCCTTGGCTGGGCTGGTTTATGGGAATCAGAGGAGAGATAATAAGGACATATGTCTAAGGCATCCTAGGAAGAATTATTCTACCACATTTATAATTTAGAAGCTGGTGCTTGCTGTCACTCAAGGCATCCAGATGCTAGAAAAAGATCTGCCTACTCTTCAGGCATTTAAAAAAAAATAGGTAGGAACTCAAACGGTAGCCACTGAAATGGTGAAAAGGTGGTTCACTTAAAATATGTTTCCATACATCAGTGAGGGCAATCAAAAGTTATTCAGTCTGATCTTTGACTTCTCCACCAATATTTTACTGAGACACAGTATTTTTTTTTCTCTGCCCAACATTTACCGACAATTTCATTCACAAAGGAAATGGCAGGTTTCCCAAACAAAGAAAAATACTTCACACCTTGTCTTACATCCATCTTTGAGATTCATGTTGGAGCACAGATTTGTACTTGTGGCTTGGCAAGGCCGATTTCTTGGCAATTCAGAATCTGATCACAACCAACCAACAGTTATTTTGTGCAGCAAAATATGTTCCCGGTTTCTTGAGCACTGTCTGGAGAATAGCGCAGCCACTGAAACTACCAAAGGTAGCCATTCCTTCTGTGAAGGATTTATGACCTATCATCTTTCAAGAGCAGGCATCCATCTCGCAAAAGGAAACGTGCAGATTAAAGCTAGACATGTCTATCTCGTTTCCTGGGTAAGGAGAGAACGCCAGTTCCAGGCACATAAGAGCATTTTCCAACTGAAAATGGTACTCAAACTCTGCAAATGCCTTCCAAACACAAACTGTGGCTATTCTATAAAGTTATGTGTTTGATTTATGGAGTGTTCTCAACAATATTTTCTGCAGAACACTTCATGCTGTTCTCTTTAGTCAAAATTCCAATAACAAAGGGTAAATCTGCAAGAGAACTAAACTTGCTTTCCAAAGATATGAAATTTCCTATTCCATAAAAGAATTCTGTCCCATTTTCCTTTTGTCCTTACCTACTCTGAGATGACCACTGGAATCAAGACTAGTTCTTAAAAAAGCACACAATCCAGGTACAAACACACACACCCCCATCACATGAATGTAGAAGGTATATTCTAAGGTAGTGCCTCTTTGTTAATTTAACCCACTGATGACAAAATATAGTTAATAATAAATGCATGTTAATAGATCAAAGGGCACTGGAACTCTGTGGACAGTAAAAGTAAAAAGACAATGTTGATTCTTGCCAAATATCAAGCATCATGCTTGATTATTAGCAGAGCTGCAGAATATATTAACATGAATATATCTCTGCATTGATCCATCGTATTGTTCGCTTCTGGGTTTCCAATTCCAGAGGAACCTGATGAATCAGAATTTAAGAACAAAAATTATGAGCACCTGTTCTCCTATAACTTTCCATCTAACCTCTCATTTGTGTCCATCTGAAACCCCTCATCTCAGTCCTGCCCTGGAATGGCATTTTGCATTCAGCCACCAGCAACAACTTCAAAAACTGCAAGAAGAAAGGAGGGCAGATTGGCCAACATTTACCTTAAAGAGTTTTCTCATTTCTTGCCCACGTAAAACCTTACTTTTCTCAACAATGAAATGAAATTCAATGGTGAGAAAAGTCAGGCTTTATACTTAGGTAAGAAAAGCCAAACGTTGTGGTATAGAATAGGTGGAACCTGGCTGTATAGCAGTAACTGAAAGTGGGATCTTGGAGTCCTCGTGGACAATCACTTAAATATGAGCAGCATTGCAATGCAGCCATCAAAAAAGCCAATGCAGTTCTAGGCTACAATAAAAGAGGGATAGCATCAAGATCATGTGAAGTGTTAGTACGACTTTATAATGCATCGATAAGGTCACACTTAGAATATTGCATCTAGTTTTGGTCGCCATGATATAAAAAAGATGTCAAGACTCTAGAAAGAGTACAGAGAAGAACAGCAAAGATGATTATAGGGGACTGGAGGCTAAAACATATGAAGAACGGTTGCAGGAATTGGGTATGTCTAGTTTAATGAAAAGAATGAATGAATTGGAAAGACAGCTTGGTGTAGTGATTAAGGCACCAAGTTAGGAACCAGGAGACGATGAATTCTAGTTCCCACCTTAGGCACGAAGTCAGCTGCATGATCTCGGGCTGGTCATACTCTCTCAGCCAGTGGTGGGTTTCAAATTTTTTTACTACCGGTTCTGTGGGTGTGGCTTGGTGGGCATGGCTTAGTGGGCGTGGCAGGGGAAGGATACTGTAAAATCTCCATTCCCTCCCCACTCCAGGGGAAGGATACTGCAAAATCCCCATTCCCTCCCGATCAGCTGGGACTTGGGAGGCAGAGAACAGATGGGGCGGGTCCAGTCAGAATTTTTATTACTGGTTGTCCGAACTACTCAAAATTTCTGCTACCAGTTCTCCAGAACTGGTCAGAACCTGCTGAAACCCACCTCTGCTCTCAACCCTAGGAAGAAGGCAATTGCAAGCCACCTTCAAAATCATTGCCATGAAAACCACAGTCACCAAGACTTAACAGTGACACATAGGCGCAACAACATTAATAAATTTGATAAATAAATCACCACCACTGTTCACGCTTAAAGAAAACTGCTTCTTTTTTTAAAGGGCACACAATTATATCCTATCTTCTTTTAAGGGATGGTGCACAGGATAATGCTCTTTTATTGATATTGTGGTTTAGCCTAAGGCCACCTAGTGAACATCATGGCTAAACAAGAATTTAAAGCCAGACTTTTATGTTCTAATCTTAAAGAGATGTGACAGCTTTGCTAGAATATCATAGATAGCCCGAAGCCATATCATTTGGTTACAGGTAATATACAGTGAAATCAGAGGATATAACAAGAAGGAATGACGAGAGGGGGAAAAGTCACTTCTGTTTGTCGGTTTGGAAAGGCTTTGTTTCCCAGATGCTGTTTTTAATTTGGCACAGAATGAATGTCAGGGAATTAGATTTCAACGGGGAGATGCCCAGGGACACAACTGCCTCTTTTTCAACCGAACCATATCCAGGATTACAAACTTCCTCAAAAGGTCTTTCTGCTCAAGATCCAAGCCAGGCCTGATCTGTTCCACTGCTAATGCCATGAATTAAATTAAGCAACCAATATATTTAAAGCAGAAACGGAAAGGAGGGGGAGGTCTTATGCTTGCAACCAGTCCTTACCAGAGTTAGATTTTTGGTGTCTTCCCCTTTAATTCAGGGGTAGGTGTGATAACAACCGTAAAAGATTTAGCCACTGATGAATGCTCTGTAATAGACCAACTCGAGATGCAGAAGGCCTCTTGCTGCATATCCAATTTCCTACTTTCTCACTTGCTAAATGCTTAATGCCGGGTCAGAGTGGAGCTTGTCTGCAAAAGCTTATTGGCATCAACACCTGCTAATTTGAATCTCCCATTTTGATTCTCGGAGTGGCTGAAAATGCATACGGGATGCAACCGGAGAAGTGGCACATAGATTCTATCATTTCTTGCAGGATGAAGACCTCCGGGAGATGAAGAGCTGGAGGAAAAGGAGAGCCATCTCATCATGGGAGGCTCGCCTATTCATCCAGATGGAGACAGGAAACGGGCTTCCCATCGCCTCCCCCACTCCAATTCCCTTCTCTCTGTCCAAATAAAGACAGGAGGCCTTGTACAGTAGGACACCATATGCGTCCAAATGCTCGCATGAGGATATGCCAAACAGCTCTAAACCACCAGCAGTACCAATTCGGGCTTAATGGTTTCTCTTTGCCACTCTGAGACAAGAAACAGTATATAGGTGTTGCTGTTGTCAACACTCCTACTGGATTTTCACAACCCCACTTGTCTTTCTCGGGAGAAATACAAGGGTTGATTTGTAAGAAGCACCTATACTGTTAACTTGCTTGTACCCCAGTCCTTGTCACTGAGAATAACAAGGAAAAGAAAAGAAAAAAGACAGCAAGGACTCACAATTTTAGAGGATTAATAGATTAAAAAATAATTAAGCTTTTAAACTGGGCAATGTGCAAATATATTGGTGGATGGGGTTGTTTACCATCTCCTCCTCTTGATCTAAAGGAGTTGTTATTATTTTAAATGCTGTCCTTGTTGCATTTCCTTTCCCATTAATTCAATTCTCTTTCAAGAAGAGACTGGACTGCTGTCTGTCCGAAATGGTGTACGGTTTCCTGCATGGGTGGGTGGGTTGGACTAGATGACCTACAAGGTCCCTTCCAACTCTGTTAATCTGTCTGTTTAATTCTTTTATTCCATCTCTTTCTCATTGGCAGTGAGACAAGATAGATAGATAGATAGATAGATAGATAGATAGATAGATAGATAGATA